>CM053037.1:138588767-138943767 GCA_028564925.1 Lithobates sylvaticus | reverse complement strand
CAGACAAAACTGGCAGCTAGTGAAATTGTGTACTCTTGTCAACTGGATGATCAGGGCACAAGTACAGAGCTGATCAGAGCTACTCCATACCTTGTGATATCCAATCACAACTGTAAACACTAGGTGTTCATCTGATAACGTACCCCCACCCACAATATAGGCAGTATAAAAGCATGAAGGTACAGCATTTATCTCTATACCATCTCTGTATACTAACCCCCACTATGTGACCTGTAACTTTAACCTCATTACCCCCTTCCTCTGTATGACTTGTATATCAATGAGCAGCTGTATCTCGTGCAGCATTCCCAGCGCCAGGTTTTAACCATTACAAACACCCAATCTGCTTTGCTGGGCTCTAAAATATAGTAACCTGAAAGCAATGACGACATCAATTACTTTCGGGTGAACCAGAAGTAAACTGCACCCAACGCATTTGATCACAACAATCTTGGTGTTTTGAATGCTTTTAAGTGCAGAGGGATTTAGGGTCTTATAGACCTCAGATCCTCCATAGAGAGTACCTGTCTCAAGGATTTGTACATTCCTTGGGACAGCAATAAAAGCAAACGCACACAAACAGCGATCGTCCCACACTTGTGAAGTATCGCTGCGACCATCAGTTTATGGGCGGTAATTATAGCACCAGACCTCTTAATTTAAAGCGTAACCAGTAAAAGCTATTAGCCCAGGTTCACATTGGAGCGATTTGTCATGTGATTTGAGAGATCAAATTGCATGACAAGTCGCAGCCTATTGGCACTGTTCTAATCGGTGCGACACGGATTTTGCAGTGCCGAACCGATTTGCAAAAGTAGTTCCTGCACTACTTTTGCCGATTTCCGGTGCGACTTCAATAGACATCTGTGCATGAAGACACAGATGTCCAGCAAGTAGAACCTGAAATCGCGCTGACCTTGCTACTTTGAAATCACGCTACTTCAAGTGAAGTAACACGATTTCAAAAGTAGCATCAATGTGAACCAGGGCTAAAGGCCACTTCACACCACATTCAGTGTGTTTTTTCTGCATCAAAAACGCATGGAAAGTAGGTTATATGGTTTTCAGTGGCATAGTTCACCCCAGTGCTTTCCAGGAGGAAAAAATAGAAAAAAAGGCCGCTGCATTTTGCCTGCACTAGAACGCTGTAAAACATCAAATGCACTAAAAAAAAAAACGTATTTATTTAGAGTTGAGGGGAAAAAATGGAACGCATTGAGAAAAGCATCTGGACTGCATTTCTATGGTGTGTACTGTCCCTTAAAGCGTCACCTCGATCAGTGGTCATCAACCCTGTCCTCAGGGCCCACTAACAGGCCAGGTTTTATGTATTACATTGGGGAGATGCAGACTAGAATACTGCAATCACTGAACAGCAAATGATATCACCTGTGATGTATTTCAGTTAGGCCCCATGTACACGGGATGCTGCTAAACATATATGTTCAGAGGCAGTTAGATGCTTTTTTCAACTGCCCCTGAACTCATTCAATGTTATCCTATGTGACCATGTTGTACACAGTCTCGTTTGACGTTTAGGCAGTTGCATTCAACAGGGTTTCTTTGAAAGAAAAAAAAAAAAAAAAAAAATGGGTTCAGACGCCAAAGTTTCCAAAAGCCAAACGCGTCTAAATGCAGTAACCCACGTTTCATTTATAGGAGTTTTTGGCCAAAAAGAATTTTAAAATGTGTTTTAAAGAAATGCTTTTTAAACGCAAGTGCAGCAAAACAGATGTTATAAACGTGGGTTACTGTAAAGTTAAATCGTTCAGGAGAGGTTGTAAAAAAACATCCCGTGTACATGAAGCCTTAGCTCGCAAACTGGGCCTGTTAGTGGGCCCCCGAGGACGGGGTTGATGACCACTGATCTAGACAGTAAAATGTAAGCCCTTTGTCGCCGTTGCATGCGCAGTTTTAAAGCGTAGCGTGATTGGTATTCACTGTGTGTAACATGTTTAAAAATAAAACAAAAAAAAAAAATTTAGTATTAAATTGTTGTTTGCAATAAAATATTTTCATTGTTACTACATGCATTAGCAAGGAGAGGAGCGCTGGGGTGCCACTCAGAATGGATGACTCCACCATCTTCTAGATTGTAAGCTTTAATGAGTGGGGCCCTGTGATCCCTCCTGTATTGATTTGTATAGTAAGTGTACTATCTGCACTCCTGTTGTAAAGTGCTGCTATATAAATCCTATATAATAAAAATAATCTGCCTGCAAAAGCGATGCACGTTGCTGTGCTGCTTGCTCATTAGTTGCAATGTCTTACATACATTAATGTGCATGTAAATGTAGTGATCTCCTCCAGGGTCAGAACGTACCGCCAGACTCTGGGATACAATAATTGGGAACTGCCTGCATAGCACACAATGGGAGCTCTATACTATAATGGGATCCCTATACTATATACAGGAGCCCCATAGGGGACAGAGCACATTGGATTCCTGGCGGTCGGCGCCATCTTGGCTCACATGGGCCGCAGATGGAGTACAAAGCCTAGGCCGCCGCACTACTTCAGCCCTCTCTATAGGTGGCGCTGCGCCCCTTCCCTATCTGTCCACCCAGCACTCACCTCCTGCTCCGGCGCCCGTAGTCCCCGTACCTTCGTGGCGGGGGTCCCCGGCGTCCATGGAGAGAATCTGGAGGTCGACCATACCTCGCCATCTGCACCCGGAGCTCGCGGCCGTCCAGCACGGCCCCATCCATGGCGTCCATCGCATCCTCGGCATCCCTCTTGTCGTGAAATCGCACGAAAGCGAAGCCTCGGCTCTCCTTGGTGTAGCGGTCTCGGGGGATATACACATCGCCTACACGGCCGTATTTCTCGAAAACTCGTCGCAGGGTCTCGGGGGTGGTTCGGTATGTCAGGTTGTCTACTTTAAGGGACGTCATATCTTCAACGTCCGGCGGAGGCCGCCCGTAACTCATAGCGGCTAGGCTGCCGGGAAACGGCACGGTGGCTGAGGCTCGAGAGCTCCGAGAAGAAACAGCGTTCCGCCTTGTGCGGACTTCACTTAGATATAGTGTGGGGGAGGCCAAACCCCTCCGCCTTCACTTCCTTATTACCGCCTCTTTGTCACATAAAATGGCGGCGGCTGGAAGAATAGACTTCCCGCCCCTCATTACAGCCAATCACGGCTTCGGAGGTGAGCGTGTTCCGGCGTCTCATTGGTTGGTTACGTCATTGGCGCCCAAATGACTGCCTCCCCCAGCTAAGATGGCGGACGGTGGTGTTCCGGTGTTGAAAATCCCGCCATAGAGGTGGACGTGTGCCAGCAAGGGCCGAGGGTGTCATGGTGCACACGGGCAGTACTGAAATAAACTTGGCAAAGGCTGCAGAAAAATCACTATAGGATGAAGTGTTAAAACCGAATACCAGGAAGATGTATAAAAGACAGCCTTGTAATCAATATAAACACAAAGACCCCTTTAACACTGCAGATGCCGGCCATTAGCACTAAAGCGGTGCTTTTAACCCCAAAAAAGGCATTGAAAATGTTTTGCATTGCTTCCGAATCACTTTTCAGGCGCTGTGGGAGCGCTCCAAAACCGCCTCAAAGATGCTGTCCGTGTTGTGTTGCTTCCAAATCACTTTTCAGTCGCTTTGGGAGGGCTGTATACAGCGCTCCAAAACCACCCCAAAGATGCTGCTTGCAGGACTTTTCCTAACGTCCCGCAAGCACACTGCCCGAGTGTGAAAAGACACAATGAAATAAATGGGATGTGTTTTTCAGGTGCTATTTAGAAGCTATTTCTAGCGCTAAAACGCCTCAGTGTGAAGGGTCTAAACTGTATCCTTATTCTCCAGAAGTAATCCATACACATCCGCTACCTATGGGCCCTGTTTTTTAATAAATCGTTTACTAGTCCTTGTTTACACTTGCTTTGCTGTTTGAAGCTCAAACTACGCTTGGATCGCTCTTCAGACAGTAATAGACAGGCGGTGAGGAGGTGTTATATCACCCCCTCACTGCCTGTTTTAACCCCCTAAATACAGACAACTGTGTTGCAGCAAAGCCCGATTCACTTATATGGGTCACACTTGGCAGGTAGTACCACCCGCCAAACGCAACAAGAGGTATAATTCCATCCATGAAGCAGAAGTTCCGACCACAGTCTGTGTACAGCCCTGGCTGCTGCCTCAGCAGCAAAAGGGCGAGCAGTTGAGGGCTGCTAAAAACACAGCTCAAACATGGGGTTTTACGCTGGGTACACACTATAAGAAAATCGGGTGAACAATCGTCAAATTTTTCATCGTTGTTTCACAGCAAATCGGAACCGATGAACGAAAATTCTCATACAACAAAGGCTTTTTTATTTTGTTGTTTATTGTTTCTGATCATGCGCAGTCTTTCTTTTCTGATTTTTCCTGTAAGAAAACGGTACACATTAAACGAAAATCGTTTATTGTGTTCACATGCAAAAGAAAATTTTGGAGTTTGTCCCTTCGGGAATTTTCGTATGAAAATTTGTATTAGGCTGTCGAAAGTTGTGTACACACTGTACAAAAATCGTACAAAAGTTCTTTGGACGAAAATGTTCGCCCCATTTTCTTATAGTGTGTACAAGCTTTAAAGCGGTTCTAAACTCGAGAATAAAAAACAAACCCCTGTAAGACAAAGGCATAATGAGCGATAATGCGATGCATACTAGTTCATTATAAAATACTTACCTTAGATCAAAGCTGTTGTAGTGGCCCCACAAACCACTGTGACCGCAACATGTCTCCCGGAGTTGTTTTCAGGTTTGCGAACTACGGCTGGAGCCGCAATGACGTCACATGCGCGTGGGATCCGCCGGTCACGGCACGCTGCTGAAGAAACGGCACGAGCAAGATGTTTCTTCAGTGCGCATGCGTATATGGTAAATATCTCCTAAACTGTGCAGGTTTAGGAGATATTTACCGTAGCTACAGGTAAGTCTTATTATAAGCTTACTTGTAGGTACAGGTGGTGTAACAGGGTTTACAACCACTTTGACCCCTAATCGCAAGTGTAAACAAGCCCAAAGGCCCCTTTCACACGGATACCTCCGTGAAGCGAGATCCACTTACTCAGCAGGCAGATGACTGGTCTGTGTCCGCTCCGCTATGCAGAACGGGCACGCTCTTGTTTATGAGGCAATCAGATTGAAATGGACTGCCTATCCGTTTCCATTCGATCCGATCCACCAGACGAATGGAGAATTGTCCCCCCATCCGTCTGTTTTATCGGATGGCGGCGGACACAGAGCCGATCCGCTCTATACACTCACTATGCAAGATGCATAGGGCCCCGCCGCTGTGGGGGGGCCCCCAAGGGCGGATCGACTCTGATTCCCGAGCTCCAATCTCCTCCTCCCCCTCCTCCTCTTGTCACACTGTGGGAGTCGGAAGAACGCTGTGTTTCAGAGCTGACTGAAACCTTTACAGCGTCCTGGAGGAATTTTGGCCCACTCATCTTTGCAGAATTGTCCTAAATCAGTTACATTAGAGGGTTGTCGAGCATGAACGGCCTTTTTAAGGTCATACCACAACATCTCAATAGGATTCAGGTCAGGACTTTGGCTAGGCCACTCCAAAGTCTTCATTTTGTTTTTCTTCAGCCATTCGGTGGTGGACTTGCTGGTGTGTTTAGGATCATTGTCCTGCTGCAGAACCCAAGTTCGTTTCAGCTTGAGTACACGAACAGATGGTCGGACATTCTCCTTCAGGATCTCTTGGTAGACAGCAGAATTCATAGTTCCTTTTATCACGGCAAGTCTTCCAGGTCCTTAAGCAGCAAAACAGCCCCAGACCATCACACTACCACCACCATATTTTACTGTTGGTATAATGTTCTTTTTCTGAAATGCAGTGTTCCTTCTACGCCAGATATACTTGGACACACACCTTCCAAAGAGTTCCACTTTTGTCTCATCGGTCCACAGAATGTTGTCCCAAAAGTCTTGGGGATCATCAAGATGTGTTGTGGAGAAATTGAGACGAGCTTTGATGTTCTTTTTGCTCAGCAGTGGTTTTCTCCTTGGAACTCTGCCATGCAGGCCATTTTTGCCCAGTCTTTTCCTGATGGTGGAGGCATGAACGCTGACCTTAACTGAGGCAAGTGAGGCCTGCAGTTCCTTGGACGTTGTTGTGGGGTCTTTTGTGACCTCTTGGATGAGTCGTCGCTGCGCTCTTGGGGTAATTTTGGGCGGCCGGCCACTCCTGGGAAGGTTCACCACTGTTCCATGTCTTCGCCATTTGTGGATAATGGCTCTCACTGTGGTTCGCTGGATTCCCAAAGCTGTGGAAATGGCTTTATAACCCTTTGCAGACTGATAGATCTCAATTACTTTCTTTCTCAATTGTTCCTGAATTTCTTTGGGTCTCGGCATGATGTGTAGCTTTTAAGGATCTTCTGGTGGACCTTACTGTGTCAAGCAGCTCCTATTTAAGTGATGCCTTGATTGTGAACAGGTGTGGCAATAATCAGGCCTGGGTGTGGCTAGAGAAATTGAACTCAGGTGTGGACAACCACAGTTATAGTATGTTTTAACAAGGGGGGCAATCACTTTTTCACACAGGGCCATGATGGTTTGGATTTTTTTTCACCTTTAATAATAAACACCTTCATTTACAAATTGCATTTTGTGTTTACTTGTGTTGTCCTTGACTATTGTTTAAATTGGTTTGATGTTCCGAAACACTTAAGTGTGACAAACATGCAAAGGAACAGGAAATGAGGAAGGGGGCAAACACTTTTTCACACCACTGTACTTAGCACCCTGCCAGCTGCTAGGCCTAGTGAGAGGAGGTCTATGTGGGGGTGGTGAGAATCCAGCTGTGAAACAGTTATTCTCTGGATTCCTACAATAAGAGACTTCCTATTCTTGCAGTTCCAAAAGTACCTGAACTTTCCTCCTAACCCTCTACCTTACGTTAAGAGACTGTGTTATCTTTTCAATACATAACCTAAAAGGAAGATTCAGTGTCAGTTTCAAAATTTCCTTGAGCCATCTACCACAGGAAACCTAGACAGAGACGAGGTGAAGAAGGTAATGGTAAGCCCAATAAAACCAGCAGCTCCTTTGGGGGTCAGTGCTACACAAGCATTCTCCTGGAACGGATTATGCTCATAATCCAAGGTTCCACTGTATATTACACTGTGTAGGGAGTATACACATACAGGGATATTGCCTATTTACCTTGATTGAGAACACTGTCTGATTGATTGGGATGAACTTCCTTGTGCATATATATATATATATATATATATATATATATATATATAATGTGTGTCACTTTAGAATGTGCTGTGAAAAAGGCCTGCGTGCTGAAACACATCTGCTTCTTCTTTTACCATGGCCACACGACAATAATACAATCTGACTGAATTTCCAGTGGTGCCGGTGTACTATCATTAGCCATCCCCCATCACGAAGTGTCCGCTGTGTACTGCGCACCCACATGACTAGTGTAGCCCAGATATGACCCCTTAGCTGAAAACCATCTTACTCCATATATTTTCTTACTTAATAAATAAGAGACCACACCAGTTATGGAGTTAAATGGCCATAACAGCTAATTTATTAAAAATACCAAAATACCAAATAAGAACTCCAATTTTCTTATTATAATAAATAAAACATAAATAACACCATAACATTAACCCTTTCAGACCCCTGCTGAAAGAAAACAAAACAGGTTAAACCCCCATATTTATTGGTCAGTGACGGAGCAACGGTGCTTACAGCACAAACCTGATATCACTGATATCAACAACAGGGGGCACTGCGGGAGATAAAGAAACCCGTGGGTCTGTACCGTACCACCCGATAACCAACATTCCCGCAGTGCACAATAACCATAAACATCAACAACGTTTGATGTAACAAGGAGGGGCCATCTATTGATGAGCCCCCCACACACTTACCACCTCTATAACAGCTGCCGTCACTGACCAACAAAATAAACAACGCCAACCCCCTTTTAGCTGTATGACGAAAACAAAAACTCTTCCCGTGACCTGAAACGACAATGAAAAACATTAACACATCCAATAACATACTACCTAAGAAACAAAGGGAGGGTGGGTGGGAAAAACCTGCCTCCTCGTGTCCCGACGCTCCCGCACTGCCTGGCTAGCTCCACCCCTCCCTTTTATATGGCCGCTCCCCCCTAACACATTACAGGGCCCTCCCCTGCACCTGTTAACCCCTTGCTGGCCGGAGTGTGTCACTTGACACACTGTCATGGACGGCCCTGCATTAAGTTCCCCTTCTGTCCACTGCACTCCGGTCCTTTCTTGACTAGTGTAGCCCAGATATGACCCCCTAGCTGAAAACCATCTTACTCCATATATTTTCTTACTTAATAAATAAGAGACCACACCAGTTATGGAGTTAAATGGCCATAACAGCTAATTTATTAAAAATACCAAAATACCAAATAAGAACTCCAATTTTCTTATTATAATAAATAAAACATAAATAACATAAATAACACCATAACATTAACCCTTTCAGACCCCTGCTGAAAGAAAACAAAACAGGTTAAACCCCCATATTTATTGGTCAGTGACGGAGCAACGGTGCTTACAGCACAAACCTGATATCACTGATATCAACAACAGGGGGCACTGCGGGAGATAAAGAAACCCGTGGGTCTCTACCGTACCACCCGATAACCAACATTCCCGCAGTGCACAATAACCATAAACATCAACAACGTTTGATGTAACAAGGAGGGGCCATCTATTGATGAGCCCCCCACACACTTACCACCTCTATAACAGCTGCCGTCACTGACCAACAAAATAAACAACGCCACAGCCTGAAAAGGGAGACCCCTCACCCTTGATGGCACCTCCACACCCGCAGGGCTGCCTGAATTCCCTCCTGCAGTCCCAATGACCATAGGTCTATCCCCACATCCGTCAGATGTACACCATCCCGTCTCAGATACATCCCCACGTTTACCTCCAACTCCCGGTGGCGAATTACTAGGCCACCTTGCCATGCTAGAAACCGTCCCACCACTTTATTTATCCTGATCCGGGCTTTGTTCAGCCTGTACACGGATCTGGCCATGCGCCACGACGTCCTTGCCACCATATCGGACCATATCAACATGGTCCCAGGGAAAGTGGCGCGGAGAAACATAATGTCTGCCTTAATATCCGCTATTAAGTCCCTCACCGTCCTAACCCCCAAATCATTGCCGCCGGCATGAATGACCAGCACATCAGGTGGTCGGTCCAACCAAGCGTACCTCTCCACCTCCGGCACCACCCTGCCGCACATCATGCCCGGCCTACCTAACCACCGGATAACTGCCTCCCTCCTGGAGATACCCAGCTGTCTCCCACCTGGTCTCACGTCCCCCCTCCTGGCACCCCAGCAAACGTACGAATGCCCGAGGATCCATACGAGGAGCTGTCACCCCGCATCTGTAATAACAAGCACAGCATTTTCCAACACAACCCACATAATAATTCAACTTTATGCTGCACCCCCGAACTGTACCCACCTCACACCAAAACTATTAACACATTTTTTTTTTTTTTTTTTATTCATACACCAACTGTGGCCGAATATAACTACGGAACCGCTGCGATTCCCATCTCCCCAATTTTTGCACATCCACCTCATCCAACCCGTACCTGGCGGCTTCTGTAGCCGCCCCAATACGGAAGGAGTGTGAGGCGTAGGCGTGACTGTCCAAACCCAACATCCCCAAACACTTTCGCAGCACTGCCACGAATTGAAATTTGGATAAGTACCGTCCATCCTCATGTAATAACAGTGGCCCTTCCCCCCCCCGGTCTTTTTTGTCAAAAACTTTGTCACCGTCAGCACCGGGCAAACCCCACAACCTTGTATTGCATACAAACTCACCTGCGTCCCTTTTCCACTTTGGTCCGTTTTCGATCTTCTTAACCTGACATTGATCCTATCGTCCCTCAATTCCACATCCTGAACCAACAAACCACCCGCCACCTTTTTTGAGGGGCTGACCAACTCCCCAATCCTAAATGCCCCAAAGAATGCTAAAGCAAACGCTGCTAAAAACAAGTTCACCTCGTATCCCGATTGGCACACCCCCATGAGCTGCCCCCCTATGTCTACCAAGTTATTAAATGTGATAGGGCGCCGCTTATCCTTATTCCTATGCGATTTCCTATACCCCTTAATCGCCTGCTTCACCCAGAAGTCCTTTGTCAAATCTTCCTTTCTCCTCAATTTGAACCAAAACGCGAGCCCCGCCATCCTTTTTTCAATCGCAGATACTGATTTTCCAACTTCCATGTCCCTTGCCACCAGATCAAGTAACAACAACCTGTCCCCCGGATCCTCCCCCCCGGACTTAGCTACGGACTGAAGGTCGGTCCATTCCCCCCACACCTTGGAGTATGCAGACCATGTTGACTCACTTACAGACCTCCGGATCCAATCCGCCGTGGTTCCAATGCTAACTCCCACATCCAGCCCGGGCATGGAACACCCTCCGCTCGTGCTGCCGGTGCCAGCTCCCTGAACTTGTCCCACTGAAAGGGAGACAAGGCATCAGCTAACGTGTTCTCTCTACCCGGAATATGAACAGCATACAGAAAGATGTTCAACCGCATGCACCGCAGCACCAACTGCCGCATCAGCCGTATAACCGGCGGTGAAGCTGCCGACATGTTGTTGATCACCTGTACCACCCCCATATTGTCGCAGTTCAACCTCAACTTGAGGTTCCTGCAAGATTCACCCCACAACTCTAACGCCAGGACCACCGGAAAGAGTTCCAGGAGTACCAGGTTTTTCTGAAAACCTAGCTCCACCCACGACTGCGGCCAGGGTTCCGCACTCCATTGTCCCTGAAAGAAAGCCCCATAGCCTGTAGATCCCGCGGCGTCCGTCACCAACTCCACATCGAAGTTACTTACCGGTCCTGACATCCAAACGGCCCTACCATTGTACCCTTCCAGGAACTGATCCCATATCCGTAAGTCCTCTTTATGCTCCTTGTTTAACCTAATGAAATGCGTGGGCGCCCTCACACCCCTAGTCGCTGCCGACAACCGTCTACAAAATATCCTCCCCATAGGAATAATTCTACACGCGAAATTTAACTTCCCCAACAAGGATTGTAGCGTGCGCAACTGAACCTTTTTACACCCATAGGTTTTCTCCACCAAATTCCTCAGATCCACTACCTTTTCCTCCGGCAACCTACATTCCATGGCCATGGAATCTATCACTATGCCTAAAAAACTCAACTCTGTGCGTGGGCCCTCCGTTTTATCAGCTGCCAACGGCACCTGAAATTTGTCCGCAATGTGCTGCAACGTGGACAACAGTATCGCACACACATTGGAAGCAGGAGGACCCACGCACAAAAAATCATCCAAATAGTGGATGACGGAATCAATCCCTGTAACATCCCTCACTACCCATTCCAAAAAGGAACTAAACGCCTCGAACATGGCGCAAGAAATGGAACATCCCATCGGTAAACACCGATCTACGTAAAACTTTCCCTCCCAACAACATCCCAACAACCTAAAACTCTCCGGATGCACTGGTAAGAGCCGAAAGGCTGCCTCCACGTCAGATTTCGCCATCAGCGCCCCTCTTCCGTACCTCCTCACCCAACGTACCGCGGCATCAAATGACGTGTACGATACCGATTTCAAGTTTTTTGCCAGTGGAGGAACCGCTGCCAATGAGCATGGTATCTTGAAACCTTCCTTGAACCCCCTGCTCAACAATAACGCCGCCGCTCTATCCGGGTACCTATTTAGGAAAGGCTGCATCCTTTCCCAAATCACCGGCGTCGTCCCTCTTATGCCCAAAATCTCCAGCCCGCTTGCCCTTTTTAAAACATCTGGCGAGTGTGTGGCCTCCCCCGCAACCTGAGCATTCATGTTTAAATTTACATGTTCCCCCAAATTTACAGGCCCCCTCATTGTACTGCCAACACACTCCCCACTTCTTTCCGGCCGGAGATCCCGAGGAATGGCTACCTCCGGCCCCCCCTTGAAATGTCTGTGCCGGCGTCTTGGCAGACGCCATCAGCTTCATCCAAAGGCTGATATCTTTGTGGTCCCACCGTAATGCCGGCCGGACCGCCCTACGCTGTCGGAACTGCTCGTCGTACCGTAACCACGCCGTTCCCCCATAAACCCGATATGCTTCCCCGATGGCGTCCATGTAACAGAACAACGCCGAACAATGTTCGGGGTTCTTCTCTCCAATCACCCCCGCCAATATAGCGAACGCCTGTAGCCAATTGGCGAAAGTCCGGGGAATCAGCCTATACCTCCTCTTTTCTTCATCGTCTTTTTTACTGCTATCCGGTTTAACCCCATCAAGGTTGAATTTTTCCAGGGGCAGCAAGGAGAAAATCTCCACGTACTCCCCTTTCCAAATCTTCTCCCTGACCTCCTGTTTTAAATGAGCCCCCAGGGGTCCCTCAAAACAGACGTATACCTCGCATTTTGCTGCATCCGCCATGCGCACAATATCGTCCCTCGCCGTCAGTTCTTTCGTCCCCTTTTCCGTCTCACTTACCTTGTCCGTTCCCCCTTCCACCGAGGCAATCTGACTGTCTGACGTAGCGTCAGCTACCACCCCACACCCGGCGGCCGCCCCCGCCTCTGTTCCACCAACTCTCGAATTTACCCCACCTTCTGTTGCCTCACACCTATTACCAAAACGGCCTATCAACACCCTCAATCCCTCTAGCAATTCCTGTACCTGCCCCGACCCACTCTCCGCCCTCCCGCTCACCGCTCGCGGTTGGTCCGTTAATGCCAACGACGGCGCGGGAGATGGCCCTGGGCTCCCCCCACTAGTACCCGCACCCATCAATGACTGTAAAACTTTAACAAAAGCACTGTTGTCAGTGGACTTACCGGGCTGACCGGGCGGGGGTCCCACAGCCGCTGCACGTGCCTCCACCGGCGGGATAGGGCGACCGAGCTCCTCCTCCTCCTCCTCGGACAATTCTCCTTCCGACCGAGATTCTTCCTCCTGTGCACAAGACAAGGAACGCTCCCTCGGAGAGGGGCTCCGGTAAGTAGCATGTCTCCTTCCACCCGCACCTCTGTCACGCTGCTCGCTGCTTCCCGTCTGAACCGGACTCCCCCGTGCAGGCGGGCCGGTACGGGCTCCGCTCCTGCTGACCCGATTCCCTGCTGTGCTGGCTGGTGGCGCCCCGCCATCCCTCCCGCCCGCTGCCATGTGAGACCCCCTCCCCCCTCTCGCCGATGCTCCCCTGGCCCTTCTGTCCTCTCCCCCCGACTCGTGGAGAGCCGCCGGGGGATTCGCTGTAAAGGCACGTCTGGGGGCCGATGCCCCCCTCCTGGCCGTTGCCCGAGTGGCCTGTGAATCCCCACCCCCCTGCTCGTGCAGAGCTGCTGGGGGGGACGTATTGCTTGAAGAGCCTGTTGCCTCGGCCATCTTCTTCCCCTTTCCAGCCCTCCCCCCAGTGTTCCTACTTCCCCCCATCTCGTGTGGCGATGCTGGGGCCGTTGAGGCTGCTGAAGCACTGCTACCTGGGGATCCTCTCCTTGGTAGGCCCAAATCCCCCCCCCCCTGCACCAGGCCTGCTGCCTGTCCTTCTGCTGGCCAGTCCTGCATCCTCCCTCTGCACCCGTTTTGCTGGTGGGGTAGATCGGTCCCCCCTGGGGCTCCTTACCATGCCAGAAGGTCCCGCTGTGGCCCCAGGGGAGTACCGCTTCGGCGGCCTGGACACGCGGCCGCGTGGCGCCGCGCCGCCATCTTGGATTTTCTCAGCTGCATCCCGGTCTTCTGTGGAGCTCCCTGCTCCGTCCAGCAGCGCCTCGATCTGCCTCCTGACCCACTCGGGTCCTTGTTCCGCCGCCGCCGCCCGCACCAAAGACGCAAACCCGTCGGCCATGTTCTCTGTGAAACGAGGAGCAGAGTGAAAAAACCTGCCTCCTCGTGTCCCGACGCTCCCGCACTGCCTGGCTAGCTCCGCCCCTCCCTTTTATATGGCCGCTCCCCCCTAGCACATTACAGGGCCCTCCCCTGCACCTGTTAACCCCTTGCTGGCCGGAGTGTGTCACTTGACACACTGTCATGGACGGCCCTGCATTAAGTTCCCCTTCTGTCCACTGCACTCCGGTCCTTTCTTTCCGAAAATTGCAGAGAATGAACGGCGCCTGCGCCGTGAGTCCACTTTCAAGCCCCACCATCCAAGTGGACATAGAGTTATAATATAAAAGAGCCGAGCGCAGCGAGGCCGTGCCCGAAGCGTGGCGAGCGAAGCGTGGCAAGCGAAGCGAGCCCGCGAGGGGCCCTCTTAGTTTGAGTAGCCCTATGTCCGCTTGGATGGTGGGGCTTACACATCCACTCACGGCGCAGGCGCCGTTCATCTTCCGCCAATTCCCGAAAATCTTTATGCTCTGTACTGCGCATGCGCAGTACACTTCTGACACCCGGTGATAGCCGGACTGTTCGTGATAGAACACCGGCTCTTTACTTTACATTCATGTTTTTTTTTTTCGGATGTGGGAGGGACATCCTGAGCCAGAGCACCTGGACTAGGTGTGCCACCGCCCATCCCAGCATTTGGCTTTTTCTGTCCAGAGCGGTGTGGTTTTGTGTTGCAGGGTGTTAGGCTGTCCTAGTCCGTGAACAGCAAAGAACACAGGCAGCAATCTTCACAGCTGTTCATGTAAAGTTTTACCGGCGAGCTGAACTCTCCACACCAGTCCTTCACAGGTAATAGTGAGGGTTTGTCAGACTCTTTAGGTTGCCATTAGCTCCTCAGATGGCGCCCGCAGCTCTGATAAGCAAGCCTTTTCCCATGCGGTCTGCTGTAACCCCTTGTTTACTGTACTGAAGTTTGCAGGCACAGACAGCACATTGATGATGATCCCAGATAGCAAGTAATTGTGCTGCAAGTTTGAAAATGACTTGCTAAGCATTTGCTAGACTTGCCAGGCTTCACAAGTTTGTTGCACAATTGCAGCAAGTCTGCATTGCATGACTCCAAATCAACTTTTTTTGCAAAAAATCTGCAAGTCTGCTGCAAGTTCTGGTTCAGTTATGTTGTGCAATAGTCATCCCACCACAGGGGCCATTGTGGCTTAATTTTCATCATTGCTCCCTGCTGTGTGTAAGGTTTTTCTTTAATTGGTGCTGGGGTGTGGTGTGTAGAGAGGTGAGTGGTATCCTTGAGATCTGATATGGAGTTCAGAGAGGTAGAAATCAAGGAGTGACTAACCCTAATATCCCATTGATGGAGCACAATTGTTTATATGCTAGTAGCTCACCTTAAACAAAGACCATAACAGGTCTAGTGGCGCTATTAGGAGAGGAGAGTGGAGTGGAATGTGATTTTGCATAAAAGCTCCATATATTATTAAAGCCTTGTCAGACCAGCTGTGGATTTCGATGCAGGCGAGCAGAGGAGAGTGGAACGTGAACTGCCATTAAGGATTTGTATACCAAAGCGCCACTAGATCTGTTGTGGTCTTTGTTTAAGGCTTCATGTACATGGGACGTTGTTTAACCTCTTCTGAACGATTTAACTTGACAGCTAGAAACCGGCATCTAAAAAATGGGCGTTTGCGTCTAGAAGCATTTGTAAATAATTATTTTTTTAATGTTGTTAAAATGAATAACGTCTGTAAACTATTCGCTGCTAAACACGAGTTACTGCGTTTAGCAGCGTCTACAAGCTGTTACAGGCATTTGGCGTTTCAAATGCCTCTGAACATCTGTCTGAACCCATTTTTTTGCATTCCAAAAAAAAGCTTCTAAACTCAACTGCCTAGAAACTACTATAAAACAACCCTGTGTACATGTACTGATAACATGGAGGAGAGTTCAGGGGCAGCTGAAAAAAATGCCCAACTGCTCCTAAACGTCCGTTTACCGGCAGCAGTGTATATGAGGCCTAAGATGAGCTGCTAGGGCACACCAGGTGGATGCCTGGATGGTGGGAACAATTGTGTTCACAACTAGGGATGAGCCGAACACCCCCAGGTTCGGTTCGCACCAGAACCTGCGAACAGACCGAAAGTTCGCGCGAACATTCGAACCCTATTAATTGCAATGGACGCGAACGTTCAAAATCAAAAGTGATAATTTTAAAGGCTAATATGCATGTTATTGTCATAAAAAGTGTTTGGGGACCTGGGTCCTGCCCCAGGGGACATGTATCAATGCAACTTTTTTTTTTAAAACGGCCGTTTTTTCAGGAGCAGTGATTTTAATAATGCTTAATGTGAAACAATAAAAGTGTAATATTCCTTTAAATTTCATACCTGGGGGGTGTGTATAGTATGCCTGTGAAGGGGCGCATGTTTCCCGTGCTTAGAACTGTCCCTGCACAAAGTGTCATTTTTGCAGGAAAAAAAGCTATTTAAAATCACTCGCGGCTAATGAATTGCCGCGAGTGACTGTTCCCCGCCCCCCTGTGACGTCGTGGGGAAAGCCATAGGGAAGTCCCCATGACGTCCCCGTGCGTCAGAGGGGGGCGGGTCACCAGGTGGCCCCGCCCTCCATTATAAAAGAGCTGTCAGACGCAGCGAAGCCTCACACAGCGGGAGCCTCCCATTGCGCGGCGCGGCCTAAGAAGAGACACCAACGCAGTGGAAGAAGATGCCGGACGAGAAGACCAGAGCAAGAAGAAGCGGATCGGAGGAAGAAGAAGATGGAAGAAGATGGAAGAAGAAGATGAAGAAACCGAAGGATGAAGAAAGGAAGAAGGAAGACCAGAAGAAAGAAGATTTTAATAAAGGAATTGTCATAGACCGTCTCCTGTCTTTTTTAACATTTTTGGCACTTTTTTGGTGAAATGGTAGGGGTACTTTTGTACCCCCTTACCATTTCACACAGGGGGGCCAGGATCTGGGGGTCCCCTTGTTAAAGGGGGCTTCCAGATTCCGATAAGCCCCCCGCCCGCAGACCCCCACAACCAATGGCCAGGGTTGTGGGGACGAGGCCCTTGTCCCCATCAACATGGGGACATGGTGCTTTGAGGGGTCACAGACCCCCAAAGCACCCTCCCAATGTTGAGGGCATGTGGCCTGGTACGGTTCAGGAGGGAGGGGGGCCGCTCTCGTCCCCCCTCTTTTCCTGCGGCCTGCCAGGTTGCATGCTCGGATAAGGGTCTGGTATGGATTTTGAGGGGGACCTCTACGTCATTTTTTTTTTTTAATTTGAAGCGGGTTTCCCCTTAATATCCATAGCAGACCTGAAGGGCCTGGTAATTGAATTTGAGGGAAACCCCACGCTGTTTTTTTTTTATCAATGACTTTCAATGAATGACTGTTCTCTGTGTTACGGGAGCCGGCAATTCATTAGCCGCAAATGGCTGCCTTAGATGACACAACAGGCCAGAAGGGTAAAGGTGGTTTAATGTCCTACTGCAGTGCTATACTAACACAGCACGCACACACACTAACTACTCCTGCAGGTGGCTGGATTGGTAGAGATTGAGAAAAGCACTGAGAAGAATAAACTACCCTGCCTATTTTTTCTCTTTCCCTACACTAATCCCCAGAATCCACAAGCAGATAATGTAGATGAATCACAAGCAGATAATGCAGATGAATCAAAACAGCAGATAATGCACAAGCAGACACTGTACAGAACAGTACAGTCTCTCACTGTTCCTAACGCCGGAACACACTACATGTGGCCGCCGGCACGGCGGCCTTATATAGTGTGGTGCGTGTACTAAACCCCCTGAGCTATAATTGGCCACAGGCATCCTGCCTGTGGCCAATTATTGCTCTCCTCGCCGCTGGCTCTATGATTGGCCAAGCATGCGGGGTCACAGTGCATGCTTGGCCAATCATCAGCCAGCAATGCACTGCGACTGGCGCAGTGCATTGTGGACCGTTCGCATCACACGAATTTGATGCGAACGGCCCACATAGTTCTGGGCTCGACGAGCGGATGAGCGGCCGATGTTCGATTCGAACATGGGTTTGAATCGAACACCGGGCCCATCCCTATTCACAACTTTCAAGAACTGTTTTT
The DNA here is from genome assembly GCA_028564925.1 of Lithobates sylvaticus. Taxonomy (NCBI): domain Eukaryota; kingdom Metazoa; phylum Chordata; class Amphibia; order Anura; family Ranidae; genus Lithobates; species Lithobates sylvaticus. The sequence continues at coordinate 138,925,795 of CM053037.1, read as the reverse complement.
TGAGCATGCGATCTTCACATCTCATCACTTTTTGATGTACATGCACTTTATTATTTGGGACTTATTTTATTGTTTTTTATGTAAAATCAGATGAATATCTGCTTTTGATTCAAGCACTTTTATCACTGTTTCACATATCGCATATTCTTGTATATTTTCTATATTTTTTTAATTATGCCGCATACACACGAGCGGATTTTCCTTCACAAAAATCTTGGATGTTTTTTCCGACGGAATTCCACTCAAGCTTGTCTTGCATACACACGGTCACACAAAAGTTCGCTGAACTTTCGAGCGTCAAGAACGCGGTGACGTACAACACTATGTCGAGCCGGGAAAATTAAGCTCAATGCTTCCGAGCATGCGTAAAATTGTTTCCGAGCATGCGTCGTAATTGCTACAGACAATCGGAATTTCCGATCAGAACTTTTTCCGAACCTGCTCTCAATCTTTTGCTGGCTGGAATTCAGCCAGCAAAAGTCCGATGGAGCATACACACGGTCGGAATTTCCGACCAAAAGCTCTCATCAGTCTTTTGCTGGCCGAATTTCCGATTGTGTGTACGCGGCATTAGGGATATTCACAAACGATAGAGGACTATTTTACCATTAACGCACAATCTGACACATCCCCAGCAGTCTTATGGACTGCACACAAGGCGGTTCTTAGGGGTAAACTTATTAGCATCTCAGCAGCAAACAACAGATCCAAGAAGCAAAAGATCCTAGATCTCACGCGGGAACTGGATCTTTTGTATAAAGATAAGGCCAAGCTGCACTTGGACTCTACTAGACTTATCATTCGCCTAGAATTAGAGGCTCTCCTCTCCACCAAAGTTGAAAAGGCCCTTAGATGGTCGAAAGCCAGATATTTATTGCATAAGAACAATTCCTATACCCTCTTTGCTAGGAAACTGAACCAATCTACCCGCCCAACTCATGTATATAAACTCTCCAACCCAGATGGAACCCTAACTACACACCCGAAAGAGGTCCTGAAAATATTTGAGAAATTTTACTCCTCGCTGCAGATGGTGGTTTACCCTCTTTGGCTGAGGATGCCTGGTTTAGGGACATTCCCCTGCCCTCACTCTCGCCTTCACAATTGGAATCACTAAACGCCCCTATTACTATTTCAGAACTCTTAAAAGTCATCAAATCTTTAAAACTAGGATCTGCCCCAGGCCCAGATGGCTTTTCATCGTTATACTACAAAAAAAAATCTTGCACTGTTGGCCACAAGACTAGTTCAGCTCTATAATTGGATTTTACAGGGGGGGCCGCTACCCAGAAGAGATGCTATTAGCAAATATGTCCTTTATCCCCAAACCTAACAAAAACCATGCTCTCCCCCAAAATAATAGACCCATCTCAGTTATTAACAACGACCTGAAGATATTTAGTAGAGTTTTAGCAGACAGATTAGCGAACATTATCCCTTCCCTTATATCCCCTTATCAAGCTGGCTTCATTCCCCATAGATTGATTACAGACAACAATCGCCTAGCCACAGACATTATCCAAGATGAAAATGTATCCTCCCGTAAACTCCTTTTACTTAGCCTAGACATACAAAAGGCATTTGATAGCGTCTCCTGGGACTATATAGGGGCTCTCCTACACCGCATGGGCTTCCAGGGAGAGTTTTTGTGTGCATTCCAGGCACTCTATCGAAACCCCAAAACTCGTATTAGACTCCCGGGTTGCAACTCAGACTTTTTCCAATAGGAAAAGGCACCAGGCAGGGATGCCCCCTTTCCCCTCTCTCTTTTGCTCTAGCCCTTGAACCCCTAGCTGTTGCCCTATTGAATAACCCAGATATATCAGGCTACACCAATGCCGCGTACACACGTGCAGACTTTTGCCGGCGGACCTAGTCCAGCGGACAATCCCGCCGGACTTTCCAGCTGGGTCCGCTGGACTTTCCGAGCGTGTGGACTTGCCCACACACGCACGGACTTCTCCGGCGGATAATCCGCCGGCCAAAAGTCCGCGGGACTTTTGAAAATGAACGGACTTGCCCACACACGGAGCAATCCGTTCATTTCGAACGTAACTTCAGGTACGTAGCTAGCGTAGGCAGTAAATGCCGGCGCGCTAGCTCCGTCACCTGTCATGGATTTAAAGGGAATCCCCACGCCGAAAAACGGCGTGGGGGTCCCCCCCAAATCCATGTCAGACCCTTATCCGAGCACGCAGCCTGGCAGGCCAGGAAAGGGGTGGGGACGAACGAGAGCCCCCCCCCTCCTGAGCCGTACCAGGCCGCGTGCCCTCAACATGGGGGGTGCCCTGGGGAAAGGGGGGCCGTGCGGCCCCCCCACCCCAAAGCACCTTGTCCCCATGTTGATGAGGACAAGGGCCTCTTCCCGACAACCCTGGCCGTTGGTTGTCGGAGTCTGCGGGCGGGGGCTTATCGGAATCTGGGAGCCCCCTTTAATAAGGGGGCCCCCAGATACCGGCCCCCCACCCTATGTGAATGAGTATGGGGTACGATGTACCCCTACCCATTCACCTAAGGTGTAAAATGTAAAGTACAAAAACACACACACTTTTGAAAAAATAGTTTATTGCACTGCTCCGGGGGTCTTCTTCCGTCTTGGGGGTCTTCTCGCCGGACTCCCCCGCCATTTACCAAGCTCTTTTACCGAGCGGGGGAAGTCCGGCTACCTTCTTCGTCGTCGCCGTCGTCTGGGGGTCTCGATCCGCCTTCGGGGGTCTTCGGGGTCTCTTCTGTTCTTGCGGCGGTCGTCGTCTTCCGCGCCGCCGGCGCCTTCTTCTTCTTCTTGTCCTTCTTCTTGTTCTTCTTCTTCTTCCGATGTTGACCCGATGCTCTCTCTGCCCGGAATGCCTGTGCCGCGCTGCGCTGGGACTTATATAGGGGCATGGGGACAGGGTCACATGCTCATGTCACATGGTGACCCCGCCCCTTGCGATGTCACAGTCCCAGCATCCTCCGGGACTGTGACAACACAAGGGGGCGGGGTCACCATGTGACATGAGCATGTGACCCTGTCCCCCATGTCCCTATATAAGTCCCAGCGCAGAGCGGCACAGGCATTCCGGGCAGAGACAGCGACGGGTCAACATCGGAAGAAGAAGAAGAACAAGAAGGACAAGAAGAAGAAGGCGGCGCCGGCGGCGCGGAAGACGACGACCGCCGCAAGAACAGAAGAGACCCCCGGAAGACCCCCGAAGACCCCCGAAGGCGGATCGAGACCCCCAGACGACGGCGACGACGAAGAAGGTAGCCGGACTTCCCCCGCTCGGTAAAAGAGCTTGGTAAATGGCGGGGGAGTCCGGCGAGAAGACCCCCAAGACGGAAGAAGACCCCGGAGCAGTGCAATAAACTATTTTTTCAAAAGTGTGTGTGTTTTTGTACTTTACATTTTACACCTTAGGTGAATGGGTAGGGGTACATCGTACCCCATACTCATTCACATAGGGTGGGGGGCCGGTATCTGGGGGCCCCCTTATTAAAGGGGGCTCCCAGATTCCGATAAGCCCCCGCCCGCAGACCCCGACAACCAACGGCCAGGGTTGTCGGGAAGAGGCCCTTGTCCTCATCAACATGGGGACAAGGTGCTTTGGGGTGGGGGGGGCCGCACGGCCCCCCTTTCCCCAGGGCACCCCCCATGTTGAGGGCACGCGACCTGGTACGGCTCAGGAGGGGGGGGCGCTCGTTCGTCCCCACCCCTTTTCTGGCCTGCCAGGCTGCGTGCTCGGATAAGGGTCTGACATGGATTTGGGGGGAACCCCCACGCCGTTTTTCGGCGTGGGGAGTCCTTTTAAATCCATGCCAGCTTACGGAGCTAGCGCGGCAGCATTTACTGCCTACGCTAGCTACGTAACCTGAAGTCACGTGCTAAATGAACGGACTTGCCGATGAGCGGCAAGTCCGTTCATTTCAAAAGTCCCGCGGACTTGCCTACTAACGGCGGGATTGTCCGCCGGACTGCCAAGTCCAGCGGATAATTTTAAAACCAAACTTAAAACTTTGGCCCCAAAAGTCCGCCGGACTTTGGCGCCAAAAAGTCCGCCGGCGCCCACACACGAGGGGATTATCCGCTGGACTTCAGTCCAGAGGATAATCCCGCGGGATAGTCCCTTCGTGTGTACGCCGCACAAGGGTCCCTCCACCTATAAATTCTGTATGTACGCCGACGACGTATTGATGTTTATCACCAACCCTCTTATAACCCTACCTAATCTTTTACAGACCATCTCGAATTTTGCCAAGGTCTCTGGTCTTTCGGTCAATGTTACAAAATCTGCAGCCCTCCCAGTGGGTATCCCACAGGTTGAACTCTCCCATCTAAAGCAAACCTACTCTTTTACATGGTCCGATACTCATCTCTCATATTTGGGCATTGGACTCACCAGTGACTTTGGCAAACTCTTCGAATGCAATTACCCCCCGATAATCACAAAACTCAAAAAGACTCTCAAACTATGGGCACCTCTTCATATCCCTTTCATAGGCAGGATTACGGCCCTGAAGATGGTCATTCTCCCTAGGTTATTGTACCTTTTCCGTTCTCTCCCCATAAGACTATCAAAATCTTACCTACTAGGATTTCAACTACCTTAACAGATTTGTCTGGCGGGATAAACCTTCTAGATTTTCTAGAGCAGTTTTGTACCGCTCCACAAAATGGGGTGGCCTTGGAGTTCCTCAGTTATGGCTTTACTATCTTTCCTGCAGGTTTACACAACAAGCTCAATGGAATATAAGGAACTCCAAGGTACCCTGGGTTAAATTTGAGGCTGAATCGATCATTCCCTTACAACTCCCAGGATTGATGTGGTCCTCTCTTTCAACCTACCCAGAACTTGAAAAGAAAAACAGGATTGTGGCCATAGGCCTGCGGCTTTGGACTCAATACAAGTTCAAATACGACCTTACCTCTACCACTCCCCTAGGAGCCGCTTTCCTTGGAGACCCCAAATTCCCTTTATCATTCCATAGTCCGGAATCTTTCCACCTCTGGACTGATTAAAATTTGACTACACTTGGCGACTTTTTCGCCGGAGGGAAATCTGTCTCATTCCAGAGCATGCAGGCCATATACCACCTCCCCGACTCAGAATACTTTCACTTCTTACAGATTAGGCACTTATTCCTTTCCCACTACACTGCCTCCAGACAGTAATACTCCCTTTGAAGACATATGTCATACATGCCCTTGCCAGAAGGGCCTAATATCAGGGGTCTATAAATCTTTAGAATTAGTGAACGAATCACTTCCCTTGAAATATAGGACAGACTGGGAACAGGAGCTTAACATAGAAGGTGACACAGTGGACTGGGAGAAAGGCTGGATTAACCTGTGTAAATGCACCAAATCTCTGACAATCAGGGAGACGGCCATCAAACTCATTACTAGATGGTACTACACTCCAACCCGTCTACACAAGATTTATCCCCTTACCTCCCCCAACTGCTATAGAGGCTGCAATGCACAGGGTACTTTTAGTCACCTGTTCTGGGACTGTCCCATAGCCCAAACAACCTGGTCAGAGGTATTCAAACTGATTGACAAACTAGCAGGTGATTCAGTCACCTTATTGCTGCATCACTGCATTTTATTTCAGTCCCCACCTGACACCTCCAAGCCCTTGGTAAGACTAATTCACTCCATATGTACTGCGGTGCACTGGACAGTTGCTCTCCACTGGGAAACTTCAGTGGTCCCCTTGGCACAAGTCATGGCACGTATTGACCACATGATGCTAGCCGAAAAAAAATCATACCCTACACGATACAATTCCATCCTTTGATGCAAAATGGAACCCCTGGATTGTTCTTAGACTTCAAGACTGACCATATCCTTATCTATCTTATGAGAATGAGACACCCGCCCCTTTTTTGCTTGTTTTTTCTTTTCTTAAGTTTTCTCCTTTTTTTTCTTTTCATTATTTGGATATTAATCTCACCTAGGACATATCTCATGATTTAGTGGTTCTCCACTGATCCTCTGTCAGTGGTGGTTTCTTTAACTTGCTTTAAACCGAAATATGTTATAATTTACTGAAACTGTTGGTTTAATGTCCTACGATGAACCTCATGCTATAACCATGACACTGTTTGATGATGTTATTCTCAGTTCTTGTATATTCTGTTTTTCTACTAATAAAACTTTTTGAACAGATACTCCAGTATCTGCTGTGGAAGATTTCTGGTGGCTTTGGCGGGCTCACAGCTATGACCCGCCCCCTGCCTCTCTCCATAGGACCAAATGGTTCATCTGCCCTCCACAGTCATGTCACTCTGTGCTTAAAGGCACAGTGTGATCCTGGACTTGGCTTACTTATGCCCTTTTAAGTCTCTTCTCTTGATTAAGTAAACCTGAGAGAGCTAAAACTGTGTTTGTGTGTCATTTATTGTGCTTTTAAACTAACCTTATTTCTAGGTGTGCCAGTAGGGGCTTGGACATTCTAGTGGTTGAAGGGCAAAGTAACAGACTGAAAAAACTCAATCGGCTCCTACGGGGGTAGCGCTACATGAATATCCATTTGCCTGAATGATTTTTGCCCAGAAAATTGTATGTGGTGGGCCAACCCATCCATGTGTACCACCTAACATCTCTATTTTTATGTGGAATATCTCTGAAATTATGTGAGATCTAACATTAAACGAATATCTATTAACCTGGATGATTTTTGGCCAGAAAATGATAAGGCCATTAATCACTTATTAAGTCTCTAAGTATGTGAGATCTAATGTTAAAACCACTTGATCTTACTGGGTCCAAAATAGCTAACTGATTGGTCAATTTTTTGATAAGGGGGGGCTGATGGCGGGTTAGCCCCCCCCCCCCCCCCAGCAACTAACTGTTAATATTGCTTCTTCTGTATGAGATCTAAACGCAAACAATTGATCTAACAAACTGCATAAGATTTTTTCAAAAATGTGGATTTGGGGGTTAGGCAGAGGTGAAGCATTCAGTGAGTCCAGGAAGTTATGGAAAGAGATTGTTAGCAGACAGGCACACTCACACCATGAAATGAGATACTTCAGGTATGCCCGCCCTTTACTCACCTTTATCTGGCCCTTGGGGCAATTTCCTCTCAATGACACCACTAATGGGGCACTATTTCTCCCACTGACACCAATGATGGGGCACTATTCCTCCCACTGACACCAATGATGGGGCACCATTCCTCCCACTGACACCAATGATGGGGCACTATTCCTCCCACTGAAACCAATGATGGGGCCAGGGGCACAATTCCTTCCACTGATACCAATGATGGGGCACTATTCCTTCCACTAATACCAATGATGGGGCACTATTCCTTCCACTGACACCAATGATGGGGCACTATTCCTTCCATTGACACCAATGATGGGGCACTATTCCTTTCACTGACACCAATAATGTGGCACTATTGATCTTTTATTGAAAAGAATCAAGCAACCAATTTTATACAAAAGTAAAAAACAAAACCATAATACAATACTTACAACATACTTAAACAGAAATCAAAGGAATAAACATCCATGTTCAGAATATATAAAATATATACATACATACATACATACATAGTCCACTACCAAAACATTTTTGGAAAACTATTTACATAAAGCAGCAGAGAGGGCCTAAGAGGCACAACCCATCACCTATGTATGCAGCCATTTATCAAAAATTAAATCAGAAATTAAAAAATCTAGGGTGATAAGAGACAGACAGCCACCCCCGGAAAGAGACTCCTGGCAGTCAGGGAGGCCTGAAACCCCTCCACGCCTTTAACCAAGCCCCCTTATCCCACTTGTCTCTCTCAAGCTATCGAATCTTCCCCACCTCATGCAAAATGTCATACACCACTACCTCAACAGGAAGGGTTTTATGCCGAGTGCTGACCTGACACTGCGTGTTCCAGGTGAAATAACGGACTACTAGGCTAACTAAAAAAAGTGTAGCCAAACAAAAAACGCCACCAGTATTGAATGCTCCATACACCCATTTAGCATAAACCAGCCTGGAGATGAAAGGAACACCGAGGGCCTGCCCCGCCTGTTTGTACACCTCTATGTTAACAGGGCAACGAAGCAGAAAATGATCCATAGTCTCCTCCTCACGAGAACAGCTATGATTCATCTCACTGCGGGATTTCAAATTGCCCCGAACATAGAGCCTCCCATGGAAGTACAACCAGGCCAGATCCCTAAATATATAAGGGGGACTCTATCCAAATGAATCAGTCTTAACCTTTCCCTCAAAACTGGGCCTGGGCAATCCCTTAAGGCCAGTGGGTTATGAAAGACTTCTCTCAAGACTCGACTCATAAGGACTTTCCTCGGAACCGAGCTGAGATCTTCAGCTGACAATCGCCACTTCCGCAGTAACAGGCACTGAGCGACATAGGCTGGTAGCTGACCACGATGACCCCTGAGATTCTTCACTTGGCCACCTTCTTCCCAAAGTCGTAAAAAAGGCCTAAACCAATATCTAAATATGCCTACCCTTCCAGGAGGTTCCACTGCAAGCATATTACCAATGTTAAACTTGAGAAAAAGCAGCGAAAAGAAAAGAACTGGGTTGACCATACCTAAGCCACCCTCCCTTCTGGATAGATAGGTGAAATTCCTCTTGATGGGGTTCAGTCTGTTCCCCCACAGCATCTGGAAGAACACACTACTAACCCTAGCATAGAGAGAAGTGGCGGCTGGTGCTCCAAATTTTTGGGGGGCGCAAACAAACTGAAACATGTAACTGTTAGTAATGAAGGGCTATAAATATCAATTTATCAAGTGATTATGCATCATTACTGCTAGATAAAACTGTGCCCATCATATGCAGCCTCACTGTGCCCATCAATTGCAACCTCACTGTGCCCATCAATTGCAGCCTCACTGTGCCCATAAACTGCAGCCTCACTGTGCCCGTAAACTGCAGACCCACAATGCCCCAGCCATGTTCATTGTACAAACTTGCAGGGTAGTTGTGGTACACCCTATTCATGGTGAAATGCCATTTAATTTTTGCCATTGAACAGCACTGAGTGGCTGCATCTCTTTTCAGGTGGGGTGGTCGGGGGTGGTAAAACTTCAGCTCAACTACCTGCTTGTACTGCCCCTCCCAGCTGTGTGAATGAGCCCCTAAGTTTTTTTTTTACAAGTGTGGTCTCAGATCTGGGCATTCCTCTCTAAGGGTCCAATCACTGACTGTCTGACTGACACCCTTTCCATCCCAGATTACCTTTTATCTCTGTTCAGCAGCTCAGTACATTCTCTGCACTCATTTAGGGTGGCCCTAGAATAGACGATTCCTTTTATTATTTCATTCCTAGTATGGCCACCTTAAATGAGTGCAGAGAATGTACTGAGCTACTGAACAGGTAAAAGAAATAAAAAGTAATGTGGGATTAAAAGGGTGTCAGTCAGTGATGGGAATGGTCACATCTGACACTAGGATGCAGGGTGTGTGTGAACAGCAGAAAGTGAAGGAGGGGGGAGAAGGGAATCGGTGTGATAGGGAAGATGTACAGACTTCCATTATACAGAGAGAGCCGATTCACTCCTCCGCCAGCAGCACAGGACAGAGAGCTTACTATCGGCAAATGCGGCCAGTGTAAATCTGCATAGGAGCCGAAATAGAAAGAAATAGTCCCTCCAGTTACAGTCTCCCCGGCTCTCCCAATGAACTGATGCCCTCCCCCCCAGCCCAGGGGTCCCCCTTATCAGCAGCCCTGGATATAGCACTGGATGGATGGCCAGTTGGCCGCCTACCTGTATGCAGGCTGGGCAGCAATTGCCCTGGGCACTCCACTGTCCAATCCTGTGTTCTCTGGGCTAGGTAGCAGCAGGCGGGGAGGTGTACAGGAGTGTCTGATGGCCAGCCAGCCAACTCACAGAGGCTCAATCCTTGTGTTCCACCACCATGGGACCAGAAGTGAAGCAGTTCAGCTAAAAGCACTGCCCTATGTCCTCCACGGCTCCACCAATCACAAAGAATAATTGTATAGTGGGAGTGTTGGGGCACACGGCACTGCATCCTGAGGAAACGCTAAAGGAAGTCAATCAAGGTTCCCAGCTGCAATCACTGATGATTGCAGAAACGTCCTGCTTCCCATAGACACCTGTGTGTCCGTTGCCCGCAGGCACTTTTTCTTTTTTTGATCACTAGCTTTGGAGGAGTGGCGCTCTTATGCCCCCTACTGACGGGCCACCACTGATAGAGAGACACTGGCAAGATGCAGACAAAGCTGACATACAAGAAGATCGGAATCAGGTAAGTTTTAATCAGATCAACCCTTTCCCTCAGTGATAACTTCCATCTCTTCCAGCTGACACATTAGTATTGGCAATTTCCAGTCTGCCTTCCCAGTTTTTGAGGCCATAATCGCTGGGTCCAAATTCAATGCCTAGTATCTTCATTTTTTCCTGGGGCACTGGAAAGGTGTTCAGGAGATCAAATCCCTCACCTTCCTTTCCCATCCAGAAAACGTCACTCTTTTTCTGAATGATCTTGGAGCCTGATGCTTCAGAGTAATGTGATGTCAGAGAGACCACCTCCTCTGCTTCATCCATCCCAGTGACAATAACTGACACATCGTCCGCATAGGCAACAACCCTCAATGGCTGCTCACCCAGGAGCCCCACTGGTACCCCACACAACATGCTGCTCTCTAGCCTCCCGATGAAGGGGTCGATTCCAAACACATAGAGCAGGGGACAACCCTGTCACACCCCAGAGCCAACCTCAAAGGACTGCCCAACCCAACCATTAACAAGAGGAAAACTTTCTGTACCCGTATACATGACTTTCAACCAATCGACAAAACCAGTGGCCGGCGACATGGGGATCCTGCCAGTAATCGGCGCCTCAGCATCCCTGGTTCCCGTTCTCGGTTGCCAGTGCGCATGCGCGAGCGCGCGCGAGCGCGCATGCGCGAGCGCGCATGCGTGAACGAGTGCGCGCCCCCATTGGCACCAATGAGGCTATTTAAATCTGTCTGTCACTGACGGTCCCCGCTGTCTGCTCTACAGCGTTCTGTGAGAATACCTGATCTGAAATCTGTTTACCTGTGTTTGACCCGGCTATCCTTGACCTTCCGCTCTGTCTCTGCAAATCGACCTTGGCTTGTCTGTGACCATCCTCTTGTCTTACCCATCTGTACTGCGCTGCCAGCCTGATACCTGACCCGGCCCGTCTGACCACCCAAGTCTGCCTGTTGTTCAAGTCTGCATACAGATCCCAGTCTGCCTGTTGTTCCAGTCTGCACACAGATCCAAGTCTACCTGTTGTTCCAGTCTGCATACAGATCCAGTCTGCCTGTTGTTCCAGTCTGCATACAGTTCCAAGTCTGCCTGTTGTTCCAGTCTGCATACAGATCCAAGTCTGCCTGTTGTTCCAGTCTGCATACAGATCCAAGTCTGCCTGTTGTTCCAGTCTGCATACAGATCCAAGTCTGCCTGTTGTTCCAGTCTGCATACAGATCCAAGTCTGCCTGTTGTTCCAGTCTGCATACAGATCCAAGTCTGCCTGTTGTTCCAGCCTGCACACAGTTCCAGCTTACCTGTTGTTCCAGTCTGCATACAGTTCCAGTCTGCCTGTTGTTCCAGCCTGCACACAGTTCCAGCTTACCTGTTGTTCCAGTCTGCACACAGTTCCAGCTTACCTGTTGTTCCAGTCTGCACACAGATCCAGCCTACCTGTTATTACCTACTTACCTCAAACCGCTGAGCTGATCCAGGGATCTCTCGTACCGGTCTTGTTGTTCCTGCCAGGCACCTGTGCCCCTCCTGACTCCTGGTCCTACTGTCACATCACCAGGGGACCGGCGAGCGGGAGCCGCAAGGGAGGCCCTTCTCTGCTAATCAGACTCACCACTACCAGGGGCGTGACAGTAGCAGACAGCCATGTCTGAGTCTGAGCAGGGGGCCTCTCCTATGGAAGGACTGTGCCAACACCTGGCGGGACTGACCGAGGCGGTAAAGAACCTTCAGCAGGGATACACCGGTTGGAAGAACGGGTGCTGGCCCTATCCAACCCGGTCGGCCCCGTGGGACCCTCTCTACCACCAGCACCCCCATCTGGGGTAGGTTCAGGTCCGTCGGTGGTAATGCTCCCCCCAGAGCCCCGGGTCCCAACCCCTGAGAGGTTCTCGGGGGGCCCGCAACCTTTTTCGGGACTTCCGCAATTCTTGTGAACTATTTTTCGCACTACAGCCACGCACCTTTTCCCTGGAAGCCACCAAGGTGGGCTTCGTGATCTCCCTACTTTCCGGAGATCCGCGGACCTGGGCCCACCGCCTATTAGAACAGAAGGACCCTGCATTGGCCAATCTTGCTTCATTTTTTGATACTATGGCCCAACTTTATGAGGACCCCCAACTCTCAGTGACCGCAGAGACCACTCTGCGCACCCTCCAGCAGGGACGAAGGCCCGTAGAGGACTACGTAGCAGACTTTAGGCGCTGGGGTGCGGACACACAGTGGAACGACGCGGCCCTTCGTCACCAGTTCCGCCTAGGACTTTCTGAGGCACTGAAAGACGAACTGGCAAGAGTTGGGGTGCCCCAGACCTTGGACACTCTGATCAACCTGGCCATTCAGATTGACCGGCGACTGAGAGAACGCAGGACTGAACGTGCCTCCAGTTTTTCTCGTCCTACCTGGATGCTTCCTAAAGCCCCGAGTCATCTGCAACCCGGTTCTGCCCACCGACCTGCACCTCTTCCCGACTCCTCGGAGCCCATGCAGCTGGGGCTCCTGAGACCTTCTCTAACCCCAGAGGAACGTCAACGACGCCGGACCAACAACTTGTGCCTCTACTGCGGTGAGCCCGGGCACTACGTGAGGAACTGCCCAGCCAAGGCTCGTAAATGCCCCCTCATGCCTGCCAGCCCTCTTTACTCTTCAAACCAGATTTTCTCTCACCTTGCCCTCTCTGTCTCGTTTCAGCTTCCGGGAAGAACCCTCCAGGTACCCGCCATTATTGATTCTGGGGCATGCAGCTGCTTCATGGACTCTTCATTTGCTGCCCAACACCAGATTCCTCTCCAGTCTAAGGTCCATGGACTATCAGTTTACCTGGCGGACGGCTCCTCCATCCGGTCAGGCCCAGTAACACAGGAGACCACCCCATTGCCCATGACCATCTCGGGCAACTACCGGGAACTACTCTGCCTGGACATTATCTCTTCTCCATTATCTCCTGTAATTCTGGGCATGCCGTGGCTGAAGGCCCACAACCCAGTTATCGACTGGGCCACTGGGATGGTCTCCTTCTCCTCCCCGTACTGTCAGATGTCTTGCGGGCCTTCTAACTCTTCCCGGGTGGCCACTCTGCTAAGTATGGACTCTGAGGTGGACCTCCGTCAGGCCATTCCCCAGGCCTACCACGAATACCTGGACGTTTTTAGTAAACAAGCAGCAGAGGTGCTCCCACCTCATAGGGCGTATGATTGCCCCATTGAACTATTTCCTGGAGCAGAAATTCCCTTTGGAAGGGTCTTCCCCCTGACAGAGGTGGAGCAAGGCAAACTCAAGGAATATATTGAGGAGAATCTCAGGAAGGGCTTCATCCGCCCATCTACCTCTCCAGCGGGTGCCGGCATATTCTTCGTGGAGAAGAAAGACCACACCCTCCGGCCCTGTGTGGACTATCGAGAACTAAATAATATAACGGTTAAGAACCGTTACCCTCTCCCACTGGTCCCCGAATTATTTCAGAGACTTGGTACGGCCACCATCTTTACAAAACTTGACCTTCGAGGGGCCTATAACCTGGTTCGCATTAAAGATGGAGATGAGTGGAAGACGGCCTTCCGGACACGTTATGGGCATTACGAATACCTCGTAATGCCCTTTGGCCTATGCAATGCCCCTGCAACATTCCAATACTTTATTAACGATGTACTCCGGGACCTCCTGGACTTGTTTGCCGTTGTATATTTGGATGACATCTTGATCTTCTCTCCCTCTCTAGAATCCCACCGCAGACATGTCAAGGAGGTCCTGGGCCGGCTCCGTATCCACGGTTTGTACGCTAAGGCAGAGAAGTGCCAATTCGAACAGGAGAGTATTCCCTTCCTTGGGCTGATCATCTCAAGCACGGGCATCAAGATGGATCCCCAGAAGATCTCTGCCATCTTGGAATGGCCTACTCCGGCAGACAAGAAAGGCATTCAGCGGTTTATTGGCTTTGCCAATTTTTACCGTAAATTCATTAAAGGGTTCTCCGCCATTGTGGCACCCATCACCCAGCTGACCAGGCAAGGGACCCGTTTCCGGTGGTCTTCCGAGGCCCAGGAGGTCTTTGAGGCCCTTAAAACCTTGTTCACCTCAGCACCCATCCTCAGGCACCCGGACTCCTCTCTGCCCTTTACCCTGGAGGTAGACGCCTCCGAAATCGCGGTGGGAGCCATCCTATCCCAGAGGCAAGGGGACAAGTCTTTGTTGCACCCAGTCGCCTTCTTTTCCCGCAAGCTGTCCTTGGCCGAGAGGAACTATGATGTAGGCGACCGGGAACTATTGGCGATCAAGGCTGCCCTGGAAGAGTGGCGATACCTTCTGGAGGGGGCCTCTCACCCCATTCTAATATTCACTGACCACAAAAACCTGGAATACTTGAAATCAGCGAAAAGGTTGAAACCCAGACAAGCCAGGTGGGCGCTCTTCTTTTCTCGCTTCACCTTTCATGTGACATATCGGCCCGGATCCAAGAATGTCAAACCAGACGCCCTGTCCAGGATGTACCATAAACACAAGGAAGAAGCCTCTCCCGATACCATTCTGGCCCCTGGGAATTTCCTCCTTCTCCAAGAAGACCTGCTGTCCCAGTTCAAACGCGCCTCAGCAGGGCAAAGGCCCACTTCCGAAACCCAACTACAGGCGAGGGATGGCCTACTTTGGTACGGGGACAAGATCTACACCCCAGAGCAACTTCGGGTAACAGTCATGGAGCTATGCCACGACCACGCTTTGGCCGGTCACTTCGGTGTCGCCAAGACCACCGATCTGGTACAACGTACCTTCTGGTGGGCTCAATTGCGGGCCGACTGCAAGAAGTTTGTGGACACTTGCCCTACCTGTATCCGGAACAAGAACCCCAAGACCAGGGCCTGGGGTCTTCTTAAGCCCCTGTCCGTCCCAGATCGCCCTTGGAGAATGATCTCTCTGGACTTCATTGTGGAGTTGCCCCCGGCGGAGGGCCACACGACGATCTTCGTGATCGTCGACCGTCTGTCCAAGATGGCACACTTCATCCCTATGAAGGGCACCCCCTCAGCTCCAGAGAAGGCACGGGTTTTCATCAGGGAAATTGTCCGACTCCACGGGGTACCGGCTAGTATAGTCTCGGACCGAGGGGTGCAATTCACCTCTCGATTCTGGAGGTCCCTGTGCCAGTCCTTGGATATTGAACTTGCTCTCTCGTCTGCCTACCACCCTCAGTCCAATGGGCAGACGGAGCGGACCAATCAGACCCTAGAGCAGTATCTGCGCTGCTTTTCCTCCTTTGCCCAAGATGACTGGATCTCCCTCCTGCCCCTGGCTGAGTTCGCCTATAATAACGCCACCCACTCTGCCACCAAACAGACCCCCTTTTTTGCAAACTACGGGTTTCACCCTGCATTCCTGCCTAACTCTCTCCCTGACTGCACTGTGCCAGCAGTCCAAGAACGGATCAATTTCTTCTCCACCAATAACCAACTTCTCCAAGAAACCATGACCAGGACTCAGAAGTACAATAAAGCCATCTTCGACAAGAAGAGACGGGGAGAATTGGTGCTTGCTCCGGGTGAACCCGTATGGCTATCCACCACCAACCTAAAATTGGCCTGCCCCTAACGGAAACTGGGCCCCAAATTCTTGGGCCCCTTCCCGGTCAAGAGAAGGATCAACGAGGTGGCTTACAAATTGGAACTCCCGGATTCACTGAAGGTTCACCCAGTGTTCCATGTGTCCTTGCTGAAGCCCTCGGTTAGTAATCCCTTTCCCAATAGGAGGGCCATCCCCCCTGACCCAGTCCTGGTGGATGGGGAAGAGGAGTTTGAGGTGGAGGCTATTCTCAATTTCAGGAGAAGGCAGAACCAAAACCAGTTCCTAATCAAGTGGAAGGGGTTTGGCCCCGAAGAAAATTCCTGGGAGCCCGAGGAGAACATCCACGCTAAGAGTCTAGTCCAGTCTTTTAAGAGGGCCCATCCTGAGAAATTTGCCCAGAAGGGCATCCGGAGGCTGCCCCTTAGGGGGGGGCAATGTCATGAAGGCTCTGCCAGTGGCCGGCGACATGGGGATCCTGCCAGTAATCGGCGCCTCAGCATCCCTGGTTCCCGTTCTCGGTTGCCATTGCGCATGCGCGAGCGCGCGCGGGCGCGTGCATGCACGCGACCGCAGACGAGAGCGCGCGTGCGTGAACGAGTGCGCGCCCCCATTGGCGCCAACGAGGCTATTTAAATCTGTCTGTCACTGACGGTCCCCGCTGTCTGCTCTACAGCGTTCTGTGAGAATACCTGATCTGAAATCTGTTTACCTGTGTTTGACCCGGCTATCCTTGACCTTCCGCTCTGTCTCTGCAAATCGACCTTGGCTTGTCTGTGACCATCCTCTTGTCTTACCCATCTGTACTGCGCTGCCAGCCTGATACCTGACCCGGCCCGTCTGACCACCCAAGTCTGCCTGTGGTACAAGTCTGCATACAGATCCAAGTCTGCCTGTTGTTCCAGTCTGCATACAGATCCAAGTCTGCCTGTTGTTCCAGTCTGCATACAGTTCCAAGTCTACCTGTTGTTCCAGTCTGCATACAGATCCAGTCTGCCTGTTGTTCCAGTCTGCACACAGTTCCAGCTACCTGTTGTTCCAGTCTGCATACAGATCCAAGTCTGCCTGTTGTTCCAGCCTGCACACAGTTCCAGCTTACCTGTTGTTCCAGTCTGCATACAGTTCCAGTCTGCCTGTTGTTCCAGCCTGCATACAGTTCCAAGTCTGCCTGTTGTTCCAGTCTGCATACAGTTCCAGTCTGCCTGTTGTTCCAGTCTGCATACAGATCCAAGTCTGCCTGTTGTTCCAGCCTGCACATAGTTCCAGCTTACCTGTTGTTCCAGTCTGCATACAGTTCCTGTCTGCCTGTTGTTCCAGCCTGCACACAGTTCCAGCTTACCTGTTGTTCCAGTCTGCACACAGTTCCAGCTTACCTGTTGTTCCAGTCTGCACACAGATCCAGCCTACCTGTTATTACCTACTTACCTCAAACCGCTGAGCTGATCCAGGGATCTCTCGTACCGGTCTTGTTGTTCCTGCCAGGCACCTGTGCCCCTCCTGACTCCTGGTCCTACTGTCACATCACCAGGGGACCGGCGAGCGGGAGCCGCAAGGGAGGCCCTTCTCTGCTAATCAGACTCACCACTACCAGGGGCGTGACAGGGGTGCAGGAGTTGCCATGGCATCCCCATATTTAGCTCCACGGGGCCCGTGGCTCCCTCCTCACATTGAAAAAAAAAAGCGTGTACAAACACAAAATCCTGGAAACAGAATCCAGGTCCGATCCGCCTTGTGTCTCCCAGGGCCCCAGCTGAGCTCTGTAATCCAGTCCAGAGCTTCTAGTTTGCCTTCTCCCCAGACCACACCCCTCCGCTGCTCTCATTGGCTGGAGGCGAGAAGTCTGAGTTAATTAGCAGCCCAGGAGAGGAGCTTCTGTAACCCAGGTAAGAGACAAGCTGCTGTGCAGGAGAGTCCTCTCCTGTGGGCACAGATTAGAACAGACACAACACAGACTCACAGACAGAAAAGTTTTGTAATGTAAACGATCCCAAAACCTCCTAAGGGGCCCCCTCCCCCCACAAACCTGAAATGGGGACTGATGTTGAGAGGTACTCTGCTGTGATGGAGGTGGCTCTGATGTGATGGATGGGGGCTCTGATGTGATGGATGGGGGCTCTGATGTGATGGATGGGGGCTCTGATGTGATGGAGAGGGGCTCTGATGTGATGGATGGGGGCTCTGATGTGATGGATGGGGGCTCTGATGTGATGGAGGGGGGCTCTGATGTGATGGAGGGGGGCTCTGTCCAGTGCTCTACTGACTGACAATATCCACTAAGGTGGACTAAGTTCAGATTTTTGCAGCGTCATTTGTTTTATTCTCACTCTCAGACTCCTTTCACACCGAAGACAGTTTTCAGGTGTTTTAGCGCTAAAAATAGTGCCTGTAAAGCTCCTGAAAACTGCCTCCCCAGTGTGAAAGCCAGTGCTTTCACACTGGGGCGGTGCGCTTGTGGGACGGTGAAAAAAGTCTTGCAAGCAGCATCTTTGGGGCAGTTTGGAAGTGGTGCATACACCGCTCCCAAACCGCCCCTGCCCATTGCATCGAATGGGCAGCGCTTCCGAAGTGCCTGAAAAGTGCTTCGGATGCGCCGCAAGACAGGCATTTTTAACCCCTTCTTGGGCGTTAAAAACGCCCTGCTAGTGGCCGAAAAACGCAGCTAAAACAGCAGTGCTTTACCGCTAACGCGTAGCGGCCCCAGTGTAAAGGAACTTAAGTTTTCCCTAATATTAAGTTTGGCCTTGCTGGTTAATTTGTTAAATAAGGATGCTGAACCCCCGGAGATCATTGATAACTTTCATATTATAGGTCTCCACTCCTCAAAGGTTGTCTGCTCTGGATTACACCATGTCAGTGGGGAAAAGTGCTCGCTGTGTCACCTTGTGTAGGTATTTCAGTAACAGCGTGACAGTGACAGGGCAAACGCGCTGTAAAAGAAGCAGATGGTAATGGGGGGAGAGGGGGGTCCAGGCCAGCTTTTGCATCGGGGCCCACAAGCTTTATGCTATGCCTCTGGCCAAGTGCCTCATGGAAGGGGAAAGCACCCCCTCAGCAAGGCAACTGTTAAAAAGCTCTACCAAATGGGGGGCCGGAATAGACTTAAAGCGGAGCTCCACCCTAAAGTGGAACTTCCGCTCATCGGAAACCCTCCCTCCCTCCGGTGCCACAATTGGCACCTTTCAGGGGGGAAGGGGGTACAGATACCTGTATAATACAGGTATCTGCACCCACTTTCGGGCACAGATATCCGCAGAATCTGCGGGTAATACCGCCACTTCCTGCGGGGCCCCTGCTGTCTGCTGGGAAACACACGGATCCCAGAGACAGCAAGGAGCGTCCTTATTGCGCAGCGCGACTTGTGCATGCGCAGTAGGGAACCGGGAAGTGAAGCCGCAAGGCGAAGAGACATACCGAAGATACACCTTCCTCCTGAAACACCTGTGCTCCAATGATGGGTGGGGCACTATTCCTCCCACTGACACCAATGATGGGGCACTATTCCTTCCACTGACACCAGTGAGGGGGCACTATTCCTCCCACTGACACCAATGATGGGGGACTATTCATTCCACTGATACCATTGATGGGGGACTATTCATTCCACTGATACCATTGATGGGGGACTATTCATTCCACTGATACCATTGATGGGGCACTATTCCTCCCACTGATACCAATGATGGGGCACTATTCCTTGCTCTGACACCAATGATGGGGCACTATTTCTTCCACTGACACCAATGATGGGGCACTATTTCGCCCACTGACACCAATGATGGGGCAATATTCCTCCCGCTTACACCAATGATGGGGCACTATTCCTCCCACTGACACCAACGATAGGGCACTATTTCCCCCCTACTGATACCAATGACGGGGCATTATTCCTCCTACTGATACCAATGATGGGGCACTATTCATCCCACTGATACCAATGATGGGTCACTATTCCTCCCACTGATACCAATGATGGGGCACTATTCCTCCCACTGATACCAATGATGAGGCACTATTCCTCCCACTGACACCAATGATGGGGCACTATTCCTCCCACTGACACCAATGATGGGGCACTATACCTCCCCCAAAGGATGCATTGTTTACTCCCACTGATGCCAGGACAATTTCTACTCCCATTGGCCACCCCCCTCCTCCTCAAAGTCTGAAGAACAGTACGCTGACCTAGTGTTTAGAAGATTATGAGTCCCCTGATCTATTGGATTATCAAAAATCACTATTGTTTATATTGTTATTACAATGCTGATCTTATAATTTGAAAGTGTATGCTGTGGCCACCCACCGCCACTCAAATGTCAGTCAGTTTATCAGAAACTGGCCAACGAATATCTATTAGCCTGAATGATTTTTGGCCAGAAAATTTGATGGGGGGGGAGGGACGTCATTAATCACGTAATAAGTCTCTAATTATGTGAGATCTAATGTTAAAAAACACTTGATCTTACCGAATCTAACAAAGAGCTTCCAAATTAACTAACTGGTACATTTTTTGATAAGGGGGGCTGATGACGGGTTTGCCCCCCCAGCAGCTAACTGTAATATTCCATCTTCTGTGTGAGATCTAACTCAAAACAACGGTTGATCTAACAAAGATCTAACAAACTGCATAAGATTTTTTCAAAAAAAAAATTATTTGGGTGGCTAACCCGACAGAGGTAGGTTCTGATGCTGTGGACGATTATTGTACTGGTGATTTTGTACCTGATGTGAGTGTGTTATGTTTTATAGTTCAATAGAAACTCCTCCACCCTTTCTTCAGAGAGGGCCGGATCAGAAATGAACCGCAGGGCAATGTAGAGAAGGGCCGGACATGACAAGTGTGTCTATGACACACAGGGAGTGAGTTAGGGGGTGTGGCCAGGCAAGGCAGGCCAATCAGGATGGGGGGGGGGGGTTAGGCCATATAAATAGGGGGCGTGGCCGAGGGAAGGCAGTCGGGAAGGAGAGTCACACGAGGAGGCAGGTTTTTTCCCACCCACCTTCCCTTATTTAAGGCGATAGTTTTGGAGGTGTTAACGTTTTTGTTGTCATTTCAGGTTTGGAAGCAGTGGACGTGAATGGAAACAAGGGGTTGGCGGTGTTTGTTTGTTGGTCAGTTAGACGGCAGCAGTTATGTAGGTGGTAAGTGTGTGGGGGGCTCATCATTAGATGGCCCCTCCGGTGTGTGGGGGGCTCATCAGTAGATGGCCCCTCCGGTAGTACATCAAAATTATTTTGGTGATTACTCTGTGTTGCACTGCGGGAAAGTGTTGTCTCCGGCCAGTACAAGTGGAGGCCAGTTGGTTTTGGTTAATATCCCGCAGTGCCCCCTGGTGTTTATATATATATATGCAGTTAATTTATATATATACGTTATAGTTCTTAGCTCTGTCACTGACCTACAAAATTGGGTGTAACTGATTGTTTACAGTTGTTTATATGTGTTGATATTTTATTATCATTATGGTATTTATGTTGTTTATGTTATTTATATTTGAAATTGGAGTTATGTTTAATAAAAGGCCGTTGGCGGCCATTTACTCCAAAATATGGTGTGGTCTATCATTTTAGGTTAAGTAAAAGGGTATTATAGGGCTGTATCAGCCTGGGGGTATTATATAGGCTACACTGGTCATGTGTTTCTACAAGTGTTCCAGCTGGAACTCTCTGGCCCACTTAAAGTGGAGTTCCACACGTTTTTTAGTTTATTAAAAGTCAGCAGCTACAAAAAGCATAGCTGCTGAATTTTAATAAACTGACACTTACCTGCCCCACTGTCCAGCGATGTGGTCGCCTGGAGGCTAGCTCCTCTCCCACTCCTATCCTCTGCGCCATCATGTTAACTGTGGGCACCCAGCCGTGACAGCTTACGGTTTCACGGCCAGGCGCGCACTGCGCATGCGCAAGTCGCACTGCACTCTCCTATTGGCCAGCCGATCTTCTGGGATCTGAGTTGTGTCCCAGAAGATTGCTGGCAGGGTGGGGCCGCCTAAGGCGAGAGGAGGAGTCACCTAGGCGGCCAAAGATAGGAAGCAGGAAGTGGGACAGGAAGTCCCACGAAAAAAGGGTACACACTCCCCCCACTCCAAAAAAAATGACAAGCCAAATGTGGCATGTCAGGGGGCGAGGAGTGCTTAAAGCGGAAATTCCACTTTTGGGTGGAACTCCGCTTTAAGGAGCAGCAGGTGGATTACTTCACGGATTTTATATTATGTGGACTGTCTTTATACGGACTTCGTGGACTAAGGAGTTGGACAATGATTGTGTGCGCTAACATTTCAAAGTTACTGTGACATGCAGTGTTCAGCTACCAGGACGCCAGTACTGCAAGTCCCTTCTAGCACTAGAAAATCTGGGGTAACTAGGGGTACAATAGACACATTATATCCCCCTGGGTCGGACTAAGAGCTGAATCATTGGCACCAGCGATGATAGATCAGTTTGCACCAGATTATTTCAATCCTTAACCACTTCATTACCCGCGTATAGTCATATGACGCCCACAAGGTGGATCTCCCATCCTGGGTGGGCGTCATATGACGTCCTCCCATTCCCGCGGCTTCGCTTGGGACCCTGTGCGCGTGCCCGGCGGCCGCGATGTCCGCCGGGCACCCGCGATTGCTCGTGAAAACAGCGGGACCGTGCAGGACCGTGGAGCTGTGTGTGTAAACACACAGCTCCACATCCTGTCAGTGGAGAGGAGACCGATCATGTGATCCCAGTATGGAGGAACACTGATCGGTCTCCTCCCCTTGTGAGTCCCCTCCCCCCACAGTTAGAATCACTACCTTAGGGAAAATATTAACCCCTGCAGCGCCCCCTAGTGTTAACCCCTTCCCTGCCAGTCACATTTACACAGTAATCACTGCAATTTTATAGCAACGATTGCTGTGTAAATGTGAATGGTCCCAAAAATGTGTCAAAAGTGTCCGAAGTGTCCGCCGCAATGTCGCAGTCACGAAAAAAAAAAGCAGATCGCCGCCATTACTAGTAAAAAAAAAAAAATGCAATAAATCTATCCCCTATTTTGTAGACGCTATAACTTTTGCGCAAACCAATCTATATATGCTTATTGCGATTTTTTTTTACCAAAAATATGTAGAAGAATACATATCAGCCTAAACTGAGTAAAAAAATTGTTTTAAAAAAAAAAAAAATGGGATATTTTATTATAGCAAAAAGTAAAAAATATTGTTTTTTTTCAAAATTGTCGCTCTTCTTTTGTTCATAGCGCAAAAAATAAAAACCGCAGAGGTGATCAAATACCACCAAAAGAAAGCTCTATTTGTGGGAAAAAAAGGACATCAATTTTGTTTGGGTGCAATGTCGCACGACCGCGCAATTGTCAGTTAAAGCGACACAGTGCCGAATCGCAAAAAGTGCTCTGGTACGGAAAGGGGGTAAAATCGTCCGGGGCTGAAGTGGTTAAAGCGGTGTTCCACCCGTTTTTTAGTTTATTAAAAGTCAGCAGCTACAAAAAGCATAGCTGCTGAATTTTACTAAACTGACACTTACCTGCCCCACTGTCCAGCGATGTGGTCGCCTGGAGGCTAGCTCCTCTCCCACTCCTATCCTCTGCGCCGTCATGTTAACTGTGGGCACCCAGCCGTGACAGCTTACGGTTTCACGGCCAGGCGCGCACTGCGCATGCGCAAGTCACACTGCACTCTCCTATTGGCCAGCCGATCTTCTGGGATCTGAGTTGTGTCCCAGAAGATTGCTGGCAGGGAGGGGCCGCCTAGGGCGAGAGGAGGAGTCATCTAGGCGCCAAAGATAGGAAGCAGGAAAAGGAAGTCTCATGAAAAAAGGGTACACACTCCCCCCTCCAAAAAAAATGACAAGCCAAATGTGGTATGTGAGGGGGCGAGGAGTGCTTAAAGCGGAAATTCCACTTTTGGGTGGACCTCCGCTTTAAGGAGCAGCAGGTGGATTACTTCACGGATTTTATATTATGTGGACTGTCTTTATATGGACTTCGTGGACTAAGGAGTTGGACAATGATTGTGTGCGCTAACATTTCAAAGTTACTGTGACATGCAGTGTTCAGCTACCAGGACGCCAGTACTGCAAGTCCCTTCTAGCACTAGAAAATCTGGGGTAACTAGGGGTACAATAGACACATTGAATCCCCCTGGGTCGGACTAAGAGCTGAATCATTGGCACCAGCGATGATAGATCAGTTTGCACCAGATTATTTCAATCCTTAACCAATGGCAATCAAAAGAACTCTTTGAATCCCTACTGGTTGACTTCTGTGTAGGGCGGTATCTGTCACCTACACTTGCTATCCTCCAGTGAGGTATTGGAGCACAATATACAGAACTATGCTGGTTGAGGTTCCAAAGAACCTGGTATTAGTTTACTGCGATGCCTACACATTCCCATTTCCACACAACTAGACCTTTATATGATTTTATAGTAATTGCCATGCATAATTACCTTTTTTTTCTGAAATTCATAACAAATTCACTTTCAAAATATTTTTTGATTTAAATACTAAATACAAATTAACACAGTTACTAACTAACTAATATACTGTTAAAATGCAAGCAATGTAAACACCTAAACTTGGCCTAGTATTAGCCTCTTGCAGGCTTTGTACAGCAGAACTAAGTGTGAGAGGAAGAAGCAGCACAAGGAATTAATCAGTTCAGGTGCTTGCAAGGAGCATGCTGATATGAGGAGAAAGCAGAGTGACAGAGAGGTGAGCTCATCACTGTGCTGTCTGGGCTAAAAGGAGATGAGCTGAAAGAGGAACTGCAGTCTGCTCACATAATTTGTAATAAAAACATCTTTGCCATTCTGAAGCTTCCCTCCAACCACTTTGCATATTATTTTATATATATACTGTGATTCTGTACTTGCCAAATATGCTGCAGATATCTCCCTCCACTGAGTCTGGCTGCATCCATTTTAACTGTGGGCAGCTGAAGCTGCTGCCTGTCCACTTCCTGGATTTACACAGACACACCTACAGCTCTGCAGCCCTGCAGCCCCGCAGCTCTCATTGACCCTCTTATAACTCATCCCCACTCCCTTCCTGGGAAACTCTCATATGAGAGAGAGAGAGAGAGAGAGAGACGTGCATGATGTCATAAGCCTAGGCTTTTCACCAGACAAGAAACAGGAAGTGGCTGTATAAGGTATTAACTGCCAGAAAAAAAAAATGTTTTACTATCCAAATTTTTATGATTGATTGACGGCGGCAGAATGGCTCCCCTGCACAATCGCCGTAGCTGTACAGTGGCCGCTTTAGGGGTATAGGGGGCACGAGCCACGGTACTGAGGAGCTGATGCGCATGCCCGGCAGCCGCGATGTCCGCCGGGCACCAGCGAACGCTTGTGACAGAGCCAGAACGAGGATGAACACACATCCACGTTCTGGCAGGGGAGAGGAGACAGATTGTGTGTTCCTAGTATATAGGAACCCCGATCTGTTTCCTCTCCCAGGCAATCAAATCCCCCCTACAGTTAGAACACACTGAGGGAACACATTTAACCCCTTGATTGCCCCCTACTGTTAACCCCTTCCCTGCCAGTGACATTTATACAGTAATTATACGGTAATCAGTGGCTTTTTTTTTTTTAGCTCTGATCACTGTATAAATGTCAACGGTCCCAAAAAAAGTGTCAAAAGTGTCTGATAACAATGTTGCAGTCCTGATAAAAAAAAAAAAAAAATCGCAGATCACCGCCATTACTAGTAAAAAAATAAAAATAATAATAATAAAAATGCCATAAATCTATCCCCTATTTTGTAGATGCTATAACTTTTGCACAAACCAATCAATATACGCAAAATATGTAGAAGAATATATATTGGCCTAAACTGAGGAAGAAATTTGTTAATTTTTTTATTTGGGGATATTAATTATAGCAAAAAAGTAAAAAATATTGTGTTTTTTTTTCAAAATTGTCGCTCTTTTTTGTTTATAGCGCAAAAAATAAAAACCGCAGAGGTGATCGAATAGCACCAAAAGAAAGCTCTATTTGTGGGGAAAAAAGGACGTCAATGTTGTTTGGGTACAACGTTGCACAACCGCGGAATTGTCAGTTAAAGCGACGCAGTGCTGTATAGCAAAAAATGGCCTGGTCAGGAAGGGGGTAAATCCTTACGGGGCTGAAGTGGTTAAAACAACAAGGACAGAAGATTTAATAGATGGAAAGATGAAAAAAATTCTGAAGATCAGCTTGAATGATGCTGGCAGTCATTCAAATAGGAAGACTGACATCTTGTGGCCCAAAAAGAATACTGCATGGAGACAATAAAATCAGTGTGATAGAACACTAAAGAGAAAAGAAGGAAATATTTTGTTCTCCGTATAATGAAATACAGAAGTAGTATCAGTGTAATAGAGGGAATATCAATGCATTTCCAGCTTTATATTCCTCAAGGCACTATAGGGTGGCGTATTAAATGATTACAAGGAAGCTTATCAGTTTTCTTCCTATCTTCTACTTACAAACCACATTTCTTGTGGATTATGGGGCTGCATTTGTGGCCTTGTTCGGAAATTGCTAGGTGTCTGCCTTCAAGTCTTCTGAAATAAAGACACATCCAAGAGTTCCTAAGACATTTGTTTGTACAGAGCAGTGAAGGGGAAGTAGATTTCTCCACTTTGATTTCAGGTTTATTAAAAGATAGAACTGCCGGCGCAAGAAAGGGAGGACGTCCATTTACCCCCCCCCCCCCTCTGGCAATTTAAGCCAGCACTGTAGCCATCTTTTGGCTATAGCGTGGTTAAAGTGGTTAATGGACACGTTATTGGGAGCACTTTATTGAACTGTCAATGTAGCAGAAAAGTAGCAAGTGAATATTTATTATTAACTCACAGATTGTTAAAAGAGAAGTGTGGGATTAATAAAAAAAAAAAATTCATACCTATGTGGATGCTGCATCTGTCCCCCACCAACACTATGCCAACAACTGAGCAATCAAAGACCGCTGATCGCTCAGTTCTCGGTATTCAGTGAGCAGAATGGTGACTGTCAGTCATTGGTTCTCTGCTCTGCCCCTCCAGCACTCACTGGAGTGCTGGGCTGTGGAGGGGGTAGGAGGGGCTGGCTTAGGCCTCAGTGGCTCACTGAGAGTCTGAGCCAGCTGCTGGTCCAGACATCTGTATACAGTCGGGATCCCTCCAGGCTCTGAACCAGCTGATGTCAGCCGACAGCGGATTTTGGTCCCACCGTCGACTGAATCTGCATCACAACCAAAACAGCTTTGTCCAAAAAAGTGGCAACCACCCAAACCTATAACTGGAGTTTGCAGTAAGGTGCACATGGAAGGGCAATGCGCATCACAGTCAAACAAATGATTTCCCAGCATATTTACCAGCCAGCCTGCAAAACAACCAAATTGGCCCTGTCTAACAGTTTACATTAAAAACAGAGGGTTTTGTTTGCACACACTTGCAAATAAATGCGAAAATCGCAGTGCCCACGCCAAGGGACCTCTATATATACTGCAGTCCTAACTAAATTTCCAGAGCCTCTATAGTAGGAACACATATAAGAATGGATAGAATAAGGGTAGGTGTGCCTGGAGGGAGCCCACCCCTCCTTAAAGGCACAGGGATGCACGTGACGCCCAGCAAAACACAATGACAGGGAAGGCATCCAATTCAACCAATTGTACAAAAAGTGGCAAACACCCCAACCTAACGTAAACTGTTAGACAGGGTCAATTTGATTGTTTTGCAGACTGGCTGGTAAGTGTGCTGGGAAATCTTTAGTTTTTTTGTGATGTGCATTGCCCTTCCATTTATTTATTTATTACAGGTATCTTACATAGCGCTGTCAACTTATGCCGCGTACACACGAGCGGATTTTCCGTCGGAAAAATCTTGAATGTTTTTTCCGACGGAATTCCGCTCAAGCTTGGCTTGCATACACACGGTCACACAAAAGTTTGCTGAACTTTCGACCGTCAAGAACGCGGTGACGTACAACACTACGACGAGCCGAGAAAATGAAGTGCAATGCTTCCGAGCATGCGTCAAATTGTTTCCAAGCATGAGTAGGAATTTTGCGTGTCTGAATTGGTACAGACGACAAAACTTTTTCCGACCGAAAAATTGAGAACCTGCTCTAAATCTTTTGCTGGTGGGAATTCGGCCAGCAAAAGTCAGACGGAGCATACACATGGTTGCGCTTTCTGACCAAAAGCTCTCATCGGTCTTTTGCTGGCCGAATTTCCGATCGTGTGTATGTGGCATAATGCAGCGCTTCATTTATATATTTTACATTCACATCAGTCACTGCACTCAAGGAGCTTATAAGCTAAGCTCCCTAAGGCTGAATTCACACAAATGCGTTTTTGATGCATTTTGCAGAATTTCAGGGAATTTTTTAAACATGGGTTCCTATGGATCAATGCATTTTTGTGCCTCTGCGTTTTTGGAAAGTGTCGGGGACTTTTTCCTGCAAAATGCAGCATTTGCATGTAATAGACTTCAATGGACCCAGAACCAAAATTACAGTGATTTTGCTGCGATTTGCATTTTTTTTTATTTTTTACATTGTATATAGCTGGCTGCTAAGGAGAGGGCCGGGAAGCTGGCCACTACAGCCTTATCAACCAATGAGTCATCAGCTGTCAGCAGGCTGACAGCTGAATGTAAAAAAAAAAAAAAATGTGAAAAAAAAGCGTGGGTTTCCCCTACCCAGGTTCATAGGCACCTATGTCTCTACCTCACTCCCTCCTCCCCCACTCTGCCCGAACATCGCGTGCAGCTGAAGAGATCCCGGAAGGGAAGGAGGGAGCCGCAGCGCCACTGCCAGCCTGAGCCTGGTGTCACCCAGGTGCGGGCCGCACCCCACTGCAAAATAGCTTTGTACATACTTCTCCTTGAGCTCCGGAAGGTTTTACCCCCTTCATGACCAGGCCATTTTTATGATACAGCACTGGGCTACTTTGACAATTGCGCGGTCATGCAATGCTGTACCCAAACAAAATTGATATCATATTTTTCCCACAAATAAAGCATTCATATGGTGGTATTTGATCACCACTGGCTTGTTTATTTTTATTATATAAACAAATAAAGTCCGAAATAAATAAAAAAAACAATATTTTTTATTTTCTGTTATAAGACATATCCAATAATTTTTTTTTTTAAATAAATAAACTTTCTTCATAAATTTTAGCCAAAATGTATTTTGCTACATGTCTTTGGTAATAATTTTATATTGATTGGTTTGACTGAAAGTTATAGCGCAGGGGTCTCCTGACTCTCTAAGCAAAGGGCCAGTTTACTATCTTCAGGCTTTAGGGGGGCCAGAGTGTGGCTAGTGGTCGTAGCAAATGCCCTGGCATTAATGCCACATCATTGGTTTTAATGGGAGAAATAGTGCCCCATTATTGGTGTCAATAGGGGAATGGTTCGCGTCATTGGTATCAGTTGGTGGAATAGGGCCATATAAAGGCAAGCAAAGGGCCACATCCAGCCCCCAGGTCGCAGTTTAGGGACCACTGTTATGCCACGTACACACGATCGGACATTGATCGGACATTCCGACAACAAAATCCATTAGATTTTTTCCGACGGATGTTGGCTCAAACTTGTCTTGCATACACACGGTCACACAAATCTTGTCGGAAATTCCGAACGTCAAGAACGCGGTGAGGTACAACACATACGACGAGCCGAGAAAAATTAAGTTCAATAGCCAGTGCGGCTCTTCTGCTTGATTCTGAGCATGCGTGACACTTTGTGCGTCGGAATTGTGTACACATGCTCGGAATTTACGCAAACTGATTTTTTTGTCGGAAAATTTGAGAACCAGATCTCAAATTTTGTGCGACGGAAATTCCGATGGAAACTGTCCGATGGAGCCTACACACGGTCGGAATTTCCAACAACAAGCTCTGATCGCACGTTTTAGGTCGGAAAGTCCGACCGTGTGTATGCGGCATTAGAGTGTCTACAAACTATGATATATATATATATGTATATATATATATATATATATATATATATATTGCATTTCTTTTTTTTTTTTTTAACTAGTACGGCATTGACACTGGCTGGGAAGGGGTTAACATCTGGGGTGAGCAAAGGGTTAAATTTGTGCCTAACAATGTGTAATGTGTATGCTTTTTACTAACAGATCTCTGTGCTTCTTGCAGATATAAGAAACAGAGAGATTGTTCCCTCTGTTCAGAGCTCTGTGTTGATTGCCAAGACAGGGTTCCGGGCTGTGATTGGACACAGCCGATCAGCAGGTCCCGGCTGTGAAACATTGTCTGGGATCTGCTGACAGACTCTTGCTGTGTACAATTGCAGCTGGTGTCGGTGGGGGGGAGGGGTGTGTGTGTGTGCGCGCCCTAAACCCGGAAGCATGCAGCGATGTACCAGTACATCGTTTTGCCTGTGTTCAGTCAGAATCGGTGACCCGTCAGATTAGGTAACGGAAGTGATGTTCCGTCAGCTGCGCATGCGTTCCACCGCTACCAGGTTTGCTAATCTGACAGAACAGCTGCAGTGAGAAGAAGGTGGCACATCTTACTACACTCAGCTACGTCTTGAATTTCACTGTAATTTTAGCAATAAAGTGAGCCAATATATATAAAAAGAAAAAAATATGTTGACATCTGTGATGCTGTTTTGATGTTACATTTTGAAAGAAGCTGGACACCAGTGTTTCGTCAGAATCAGCGACCCGTCAGAAATTGTAACGAAAGTGATATTTCGTTGCCGCCATCTTGCTACACCCCCCACTCTGCCACAGTAAACATACAGTGAGAAGGCGGGAAGTGGACATCTTGTTACACTCAACGGAGTTATACATTACACTGTTATTTTTAACAGTAAACTCAGATTATATCGTCAAATACAGTATTTACAATTCCGTCTGTTTAGATGTGGATTTTTGAAAGCAGCAGCAAGCCTGCTGATCTCACAGGTTTTCTAATCTAACAGAACATCGCTGCTTTCAAAAATCAACATCTAAACGTCAGACGGAGTTGTAAATACTGTATTTGACGATATAATCTGAGTTTACTGTTAAAACTTTTTGAGATGGGAATGATGGACACCTATCAGCAAAAGTATGCAGGCATAGGACACACCCCTTACCACGCCCCCTTAAAGGAGAATTGTACAAAAAAACAAGATTGGTTAAACCCACAAGTGCTTTTTTTTAACCACTACTATTCCTTTATATTGGCTTTTGGAATTTTCAAATGCAGAAATTTAGAAATCAGATGAAATGTTTAGCACTTGAAAACTATTTTTGATAGATAAAAAGTGCATTTTATATACAAGTATATAGATCAGACCAAAATGAGGGACAAATAAGGAGGAATGAGAGACAGAGGGACATTGCTCCAAATCAGGGACAGTCCCTCAAAATCAGGGACAGTTGTGAGCTATGCCGTTGGGTGTAACAACATGTCCACTTCCTGCCTTATGTTTACTGTATGTTTGCTGTGGCCGAGTGTGGGGTGTAGCAAGATGGCAGCGACCGAACGTCACTTCCGTTACAATTCATGATGGGGCGCAGATTCTGACAAAACACCAGCAGTAGGAAGGTGGTGGAGGCCATGTTGGTACACCCCGCACTGCTCAGCGCTAAACCTTTAGCCTTTCAAAATTAAACATCCAAACAGCATCACAGATGCTAGTAAACATGCGAGTGAGAAACAAAAAGAAAAAAGAGGAAAAGAGGGAAAAAGATAAGTGGGAGGGAGAAAGAGGGAGAAAGAGAGACGGAATGAGAGAGGAGGGTAGGAGTAGAGAAGCAGAGAAGTCGACTGGGGTGGAATGGGTTTGCTGCGAGTGCTCTTGAGGTCAATGATGGAGAGTGACTCCAGTGAACGTCGCCCAGGGTTCCCAGGTTTGTATAAAAGCATCGGAGTGATCTAGGATCACACCAGCAATCTTCTCCTGGTTCATAATCCAGGAGATTTTCCGTTTAGCTAGGAGGGTGGAGACAGAGGGTTGTTTCCAGGCTTTAGCCAGAGTGAGCTTAGCCCCTAAAATGATGAAAAAAATGAGGCGTTGAGTAAATTTGGAGGCTTCCCTCACTGGGAAATTGAGGAGAGCAGTGAGGGGGGACGGTTGGATTGACAATGAGGTCGTCTTACGTATCCAAGAGAAGATTTTATTCCAAAAATTGCGAATTCTGGGACACGTCCACCAGGTATGAAGCATGTCACCCCTCAAATTGCAGCCCCTAAAACAGAGAGGTGAGGTCGCTGGGAAGATGATTGCTAACTTCGAGGGGACCAGGTACCATCTAGTAAGTACTTTGATGCTGGCTTCTATGAGACCCGTATTAACCGCTTCAATACAGGGCTTTTAAACACCCTTCCTTACCAGAGCACTTTTTTGCGATTCGGCACTGCGTCGCTTTAACTAACAATTGCGCGGTCGTGCGACGTTACACCCAAACAAAATTGACGTCCTTTTTTTCCCACAAATAGAGCTTTCTTTTGGTGGTATTTGATCGCCCCTGCGGTTTTTATTTTTTGCGCTATAAACAAAAGAAGAACGACAATTTTGAAAAAAAAAACACAACATTTTTAACTTTTTGCTATAATAAATATCCCATTTTTAAAAAAAAAAATTTTTTTTTCCTTAGTTTAGGCCGATACGTATTCTTCTACATATTTTTGGTAAAAAAAATCGCAATAAGCGTATATTGATCGGTTTGCGCAAAAGTTATAGCGTCTACAAAATAGGGGATAGATTTATTGAATTTTTTTTTTTTTTTTTTTTTTTACTAGTAATGGCGGCGATTTGCGATTTTTTTTTCGTGACTGCGACATTGCGGCGGACACTTCGGACACTTTTGACACATTTTTGGAACCATTCACATTTACACAGCGATCGTTGCTATAAAATTGCAATGATTACTGTGTAAATGTGACTGTCAGGGAAGGGGTTAACACTAGAGGGCGCTGGAGGGGTTAATGTGTGTCCCTAATAGGAGTGATTCTAACTGTAGGGGGAGGGGACTTAAGGGGAGGAGACCGATCATGTGATCCTCTGTACTGGGATCACATGATCGGTCTCCTCCCCGCTGACAGGACGTGGGGCGGTGTGTTTACACACACCGCCCCACGGTCCCGCCCCGGTCCCGTTGTTTTAACGGGCAATCGCGGGTGCCCGGCGGACATCGCGGCCGCCGGGCACTCGCACCGGGTCCCGAGCGATGCCGCGGCCGCGCGCGCGCCCCCCCAGGCGGCCGGTAATCCGAGGACGTCATATGACGCCCACCCAGGATGGTAGATCCACCTTGTGGGCGTCATATGACTATACGCGGGTATTGAAGTGGTTAATAATACCTTTGAAAGAGTGGGAGAAATTCCTGTGCCAGGTTTCTAATTTCCAGTGTTGGGACAGATCTTCCTCCCAGGCCAACATGTAAGGTGTCTTAAGCCCCATACACACGGTCGGACAATCCGCGGACCAGGTCCGTCGGATCATGTCCGTCATACTTTGTCCGATGTTGGTTTTGCGTACACACGGTCGGACAAAGTTGTTGGAAAATCCGATCATTCTGAACGTGGTGACGTTTGTTGCCTACGACGGGACTACGTAGAGGCTAGTAGCCAATAGCTTTGGTCTTGTAATGTGATCTGAGCATGCGTGGCACTTTGTCCGGTCGGACAACCGTACACACGATCGGATTTGGTGTGATCGGACCGTGTTGACGGCAAAGATTTCCAGCAGGAGATAAGACTTTGTCCGTCGGTCAAACCGACGAACACTGTCCGATGGTGCATACACACGGTCTGATTTTTCAACAACCTTGTCCGATCGGACAGAATCCATGAAAAAGTCCGACCGTGTGTATGGGGCTTTAGACTGCTCTGACGATAGTGCCCTGTAGATCAACGAGATTCCTCCCCTCTGTTCAACGGCCTGTCCACACCATTGTTCATATGGAGTAATTTGAGGGCCATTCGGAAGTTTTTTGCATCGTTTGTGTAGGAAATTGGAGATCTGGGTGAATCTGAAGAATTCAAGGATTCAGGCATGTCTAGGTTACTTACACAAAAAAGCCTTAGATAGGGGGCCTAGGGGTCTAAGAAAGTGGCCTATCCTGTAGAGTCCTTTATCTAGCCACCACTTGAATGCTTTTATGTCAAGACCTGGTTGGAACGCAGGGTTTTGGAAAAGAGTCCCAGAGGGCAAAGGAGTGTGATAGTGTTGGGGATAAGATTGAAGGCCTTAGCTTCTTAGGGCTCCAGAGAAGGTAGTCAAGAGTGTGAAGGGGAACCGCCTGTCTCTCGATGTGGACCCAGTCGGGCTGTTCCCACCTCGAGTAAACCGTGGATAATTGTGCCAGTTGAGCTGCATGAAAATACCAGAGCAAGTTGGGCAGACCGAGCCCCCCTTCCATCCTGGAACGAAATAGGACTGACTTTAAAAATCTATGCCCTCCCTTGCCCCAAACGAATTTGTTAATTCTGGCTTGAAAGAGTTTTAGGCGAGTTTTGTCTACCGGGATCGGGAGTGCTCTAAAGTAATACAATATGCGGGGAAGCATGGTCATTTTGATCGTATTGATCCTGCCCAGCCAGGACAGGGAGAGCCGAGACCACCGGGAGAGGTCCTCCTCTAGCTTCTTGTACAGAGGCGGATAATTTGCATGGTGGAGGAGTTCAACCCTAGGAGTTAGTTTAATCCCTAAGTACGTAATCGCATGGTCATTCCAGGAGAATCGGAAGCTTTCCCTGAGCCTGGTCAGGAGGGAATTGGGAATGTGAATGTTAAGAGCTTGGGATTTGTTGAAGTTGACCTTTAGCCCCAAGACCGCTCCAAACTTGTCTAATAGGTGGCAGATATTAGGGAGGGTTGAAGCTGCCGACTTTTTATAATTGTCCCAGGGTCCAGCGATGCAGGTGCAGAAAGCCCCGCTCAACCCCCCCTCCTCTCTGCGGCACAGGCATTGTAACTGTGGGCGCCCAGATATGGCTTCACAGCCGGTCACCCTCTGCGCATGGGCGAGCCGCACCGTGCACCATGACTGGCCGGGCAATCATCTGGGACCTGTGACGTGTCCCAGATGATTGCCAAGAGGAAGGGTTGAGAGGCGATCTCCCTTCTGGTGAGCCGGGAGGAAGTGGGAGCTGGAACCCTCTGAAAAGAGGGTACCCCCCCAAAAAAAATGACATGCCAAATGTGGCATGTCAGGGTACACCTCCCTTAAAGCAGAAGTTCCATTTTTTGGGTGGAACTCCGCTTTAAGTGATGAAAACTATTCATGTTTACTATGAGGAAGAAGGTTTAAGTTTTTTGAAATGTGGTATATAGCACCACACTCTTTTTTTTATATAATTGCATAGGCTTTTATTGCTGTTTGCCCTGTTACCATTGTCATCAAAAGTAAAGTAAAAGAAACCCCAAATTTGGGTTGGCCCCAGAACAGGAAGTGGAGGGAAATCTCCCCTAGGGGACACAGATAGGTGTTATAACCGTTCCTCACTCTATCCAAAATGACAAAGAAAAAAAAAACACATTGCCTATAGTTCTACTTTAAAGGTTTTCTTCCTAACTCAAAGAACAGACTGAAGTTATAGATCCTGTAATATCCAGAATGATGCAATCATACACTGTCACTCAGTATATATAGAAGGGATGACATTATTAATTGGGTCACATTTCCCCTTGGACCCCCCTCCAGTCACATGACCTAACCTATCGCCACGCTGGGCTGTGCCCGCACAGGACTCTGGGTGATGTAGTTGTGGGGGTGTGTTCCTTCTCCGGCAGGGGGCGCTGCTCTTAGTGTTCTCTCTGGAGCGGTGTCCTTGTGTGTCTGTGCCGCTCTCCGAAGACCAATCCCTTCACACCAAATCTGCACCGTCACCTCTGCACTCCATTTCCCGACATGCTCAGCGCCGCTCCGCCTTCATCAGCTGCAGCTTTGCTTCGGCTTCCCCTGGTCAGCTGACTGGTGACTTCTGGGCTCTTCAGACTGAGAAACTTGTGGTGTGCTCAGGAGGAGAGCTGCTGGGGGGTCCGGACATCAAGGTAAGGAGGGGACCCCCAGGAGGGGATGGCAGCATGGTGGGCACACTGAATGGTGTCCTGTGCCTTTTCCTTGTCTGGCTCTTCTTTCTATTGTTTGCTAGAATTGCAGAAAATGAATGGAGTCCAACAAAGTGTCATTAGTTGTGTCCTGAGGGCTCATGTAGATGGCACACTCCTCCTTCCAGTGTTCCTGGGAGCCCCTCCATAGACATGAATAGGTGTATACAGACATGAGATCCTAAACACAGTCTACGTCCCGGGACTTATACCCAGCAGACATAATGTTATCACCACTGCACAAATAGAGCTTTAGTTTGGTGGTATTTTTTTTTTTTTTTTTTTTACTAAAAACATGTAGCAGAATACAATTCCGTTAAGTGTATAATAATTGATTCGCGTGATCACGGACATATGTACGCAAATGATCATGTACAGATGTGTGCAGGTGATCATGGACATGTGTGTGCAGATAATCATTGGCACATGTTATTTTACTGGGACATATGTGAGGGACATGTGCTTTTATTATTTGGGGACATGTGTGTTTACACTGTGGGGACACTACACTGGTGATCAGTGAGTAAAAGAGTAAAAAGCTGTAAAAAAAACAGCCAGCTAATACTCACTGATCACCAGCCGGCTGCAGCGATCCGCTCTCCTCACCGACGCCTTCCGTGTGAGTAGAGGAGAGCCAATTGCCTAGCAACCGGCTGTTGGCTTACATCACATGACGGCTGTGATTCGACACGGCCATCATGTGATCAGGAGGGCCAATCACCGAGCCCTCTTGCCGATCCGAGATGTGCCGTGTCCGGGTGACACGGCCACATCGGGATCGCGCCGCTGCAATTCCTCTACTTCTGAAGGACGTTCCGGAACGTCCTATCAGAAGTAGACGGCTCCCACCCGGCCGTATATGTACAGTGGCCGGGTGGGAAGTAGTTAAAGCAGAGTTCCACCCAAAAATGGAACTAACGCTTTTCGGAATCCCCCCCCCCCCCCTCTGGTGTCACATTTGGCATCTTTCAGGGGGGAGGGGAGAGCAGATCCCACTTCTGGGCATAGATAGCCGCAATAACCCGAAATATCTACGCCATATCCGGCGTCTCCTCCATCCCCCTGCTGTCTTTTGGCAGACACACAGGTCCCAGAAGACAGCAGTGCCCATCAGTAATGACCGTCCGTACCTCATCAGTGCTGCCTATCAGTGCCCATCAATTCTACTTCTTAGTGCCGCTTCATCAGTGCCCGTCCGTGAAGGAGAAAACAACACTTTTTTTGTCTTTTTTAGTTTGTTTAGCAAAAAATAAAAACCCCAGAGGTGATAAAATGCCACCAAAAGAAAGCTCTATTTGTAGGGAAAATATTCAAACAATTTAGGTTGAGCACAGCGCTGTATCACCGCGCACTTGTCATCGAAAGAGGGAAAACGCTGAAAATTGTCCTGGGCAGGAAGGGGGGGGGGAGTGCCCGGTATTGAAGTGGTTAAAGTGGAAGTAAACCCCCCCCCCCCCTATCGTTTTCAGCCAAGGAAGCTGCCATCTTTGCCTCTGTTTAATCTTCAACTGCCATGGTGCTGCACATGTGATCCGTTATGACACCAGCCATTGGATGGTTTGACTGTTTGGTTGAGAGCACAGCCAATGTGCAGTTAGCATTCCCGTCATGCCTTTTTTTTTTAAACTGTTAAATCGATGGGTTTACTTCCGCTTTAAGTGCAGAAGTTATCTGAAAAGTATTTAACCACTTGCCGCCCGCCATATAACAAAATGACGTTGGCAAAGTGGTTGTGATATCCTGACCGGACGTCATATGACGTCTTTCAGGATATCAAGCCGATGTGCGCCACCGGGGGCGTGTATCACGGCTATCGTTGTTGCGGTGTGTCAGTCTGACACACTGCAACTCCGATCTAGTTAGAGTCTGACAGAGACCCTTTACCATGTGATCAGCCATGTCCAATCACAGCTGATCACGCTGTAAACAGGAAGAGCCGTTGGTCGGCTTTTCCAAACTTGCATCTGACAGGCGCGAGGAGAGACGATCGGCTGCTCTCCTGACTGGGGGGGGGGTTCTGTGCTGATTATCAGGTGCAGCCCCCCCCCCCCCCTTGGATGCCCGCCCAGGACCACCAGGAATGGCCACCAACCTGGACCACTAGGTATGCCACCCTAGACCACCAGGAAAATGCCAATCAGTGCCCAGGCAGCTGACAATCGTGCCAAATCAAAATGCCTGCCAGTGCCACCAGTGATGCCTATCAGTTAAAGCCATCAGTGCTGCCTTGTCGGTGCCCATCAGTGAAGGAGAAAACGTACTTATTTACAACATTTTATAACAAAAACAAAGAAAAAAAAATTTTGGCCTTTTTTTTTATTTAGCAAAAAAATAAAAACTGCAGAGGTGATCAAATACCTTCAAAAGAAATCTCTACAGCGCTAAAAGTGCCCTGTTTTGAAGTGGTTAAAAAAATGTAATAAATAAAAACCCGTAGGCCTCATTCACCCAACTGTATTGATTTACTTATGCTGGCAGCAAGATCCTGCATAAAAAGTTGACTGTACACGTATAATGTTTGCGCTAGTGTTTACATGCGTACAGTGTACATGGACCCTATTGGCCGCTTCTCAGGGCGACATGTAAATATCAACATTGTGCAGCCAGCAGAACCACCGCTGGTGATTACACACGATTACTGCTGATTACACGCTATTGATGTTTACATGTCAGCCCTGAATGAGTCATTGATGGGGCAGAATGTGAGCACAATGACCTCAGATGATTCTGAATGTCTGAAGGCCAAGATAATACCGCAGATTCATCAATGACTTTATTGAGGGCCAACATTTAAACTTCAAAGTGTATAATTGGTGCCACTGGCTGTACAGTGTTGATATTTTTGTGTCAGCCCTGAGCAATTGCGGTGGCCAATAGGGTCGTTTTTACATGTGTACTGTGTGTGTGTGTGTGTGTGTGTGTGTGTGTGTGTGTGTTTTTTATTCTTTTTTTTTTTTTTTTTTTTTTTTTTTTTTTTTTCTTTTAACCTGATTAACGCAGTGCAACATTAAGCTGACACACAACTGTGTGAATTGGCCCATAGCCTTCTATACTGCTGTGTACAGAACTGTAGGGCATAACCCTCTGTAGGTGGGGTTTGTGATACTATGCTTCTCAAATCAAGTTCTCCTGCATTTCGATGCCTTTGTGAATGTTTACACGTTTTAGTTGCATTCAGAGTGTCTAATCTGATTCTGGATGCACAGAATTTTTCTTCCTTTTCCTTTTAACTTGGCTGAATTGTTTGCAGGTGATTATACAGAAAAAAGTGCAGTGCTACAAACTCAGTGACTAAAGAGAGATTGGTGATAACAAGTTGTATATAAAAAGTTGTAGACCAAAAAAGTCCACCTCCCTTAGCTCCTACCTTACCGTCTGGCTTCAGCTTACTACACTCCACTGGCACTGCCCCACTAAAACTCACTAATGACCTACTAACTGCTAAAACCAATGGCCACTACTCCATACGCATACTAGTCGACCTCTCTGCAGCCTTTGATACTGCTGACCATCCCCTCCTCAAACAAACTCCACACTCTTGGTCTTCAAGACTCTGCTCTCTCCTGGCTCTCCTCCTACCTATCACAGCGCTCCTTCAGTGTGACCTATAACTGTTTCCTCCTCTTCGCTTCCTCTTTCTGTAGGGGTACCTCAAGGTTCTGCCCTCAGACCCCTTCTCTTCTCCATTTCAACCTCCTCCCTTGGTCTGTTAATAAACTCCAATGGTTTCTAGTACCACCTCTATGCTGACGACACAAATCTATCTCTCTACTCCTCACTCCTTCAGTCTCCTCTCGCATTACTAACTGACATCTCAACATGGATGTCACACCACTTCCTCAAACTCAATCTTTCTAAAACTGAGCTTGTAATTTTTCCTCCAGCCCGTGCCCCTACCCCCTGATTTCTCCATCAAGATCAATACTCCCCTCATGCCAAGGTACTAGGTGTAATCCTAGACTCTGACCTGTCCTTTCAGCCCCAAATCCAATCACTGTCCACATCATCCAGACCTCTGAAACATCTCAAAAATACGCCCCTTTCTAACCGTCAGACCACTAAGGCCGGCTTCACACTGGGGCGGTGCGGGCGGCGACGGTAAAGCAGCGATATATTTAGCGCTGCTTTACCATCGTTTTAGCTGCGGTATGCGGCCGCTAGCGGGGTCGTTTTAACCCCCGCTAGCGGCCGAAAAAGGGTTAAAAACCTCCGTAAAGCGCCGCTGCAGCGGCGCTTTACCGGCGGTATCCCCGCGGTGTCCCATTGATTTCAATGGGTAGGATACACCGCTCCTTCACCGCTCCAAAGATGCTGCTAGCAGGACTTTTTTTTACGGTCCTGCTAGCGCACCGCTCCAGTGTGAAAGCCCCCAGGGCTTTCACACTTGAGACACAGCAGCAGCTGTTTCGGGTCGGTTTGCAGGCGCTATTTTCAGCGCAATAGCGCCTGCAAACCGCCCCAGTGTGAAAGCAGCCTAAGCAACTTATGCACTCCCTCGTTATCTCCCGCCTTGACTATTGTAACTCCCTCCTCATTGGCCTACCTCTCCAAGCTATCCCCTCTTCAGTCCATCGTGAATGCCGCTGCCAGACTCATCCACCTTACCAACCATTCAGTGTCCGCCACCAATCCCTCCACTGGCTTCCCATTGCCCGACAAATAAAATTCAAAATGCTAACAATAACATGCAAAGCCATTCACAATTCTCCCCTGAGCTACATCACCAATCTTATCTCCAAATAAATATAACTCAAACCATCCTCTCTGCTCCTCCAAGACCTTCTGCTCTCTAGCTCCCTTGTCTCCTCCTCCTCCTCCCATGCTCGTCTCCAGGACTTTTCCAGAGCCTCTCCTATCCTCTGGAACTCACTGCCCCAATCTGTCCAGCTACCTTCTACTCTGTCCACTTTTAGGCGATCCCTGAAAACTCAACTCATCTCTTTAGGGTGGCCTGTCCTGCCTCCAGCTAACAACCAAATCTTCTACTCCTCTCATCAGTTCATCCCTCACAGTCCCTACCTTTTTTGTTTCACTAGCCCCTCGCTCTTAGATTGTAACCCCGCAGGAGCAGGGCTCCTCTAACCCTCTTGTTTAGAATTGTACTGTTGGTGTAGTGTCTCCCTACATTGTAAAGCGCTGCGCAAACTGTTGGCACTATATAAATCCGGTATAATAATATTTAAACAGGCATGAGTGAAAACAGTGCAGTGCTGAAAATCAAATGTTAAGTATTAACAACATACTGTAGTATACAAAATCAAATGTTATTAACATATACAAAAACTCTGAAGCCTCGTACACCCGATCAGAGTTTCCGACAGGAAATGTGTGATGACAGGCTGTTGGCGGAAAATCTGACTGTGTGTATGCTTCATCAGACAAACATTGGATGGCAGGTTTTAAAAACAAATGTGTGTTGTCGGATTTTCCGATCGTGTGTACACAAGTTCGTCGGACAAAAGTCCAAAGTACAAACACGCATGCTCGGAAGCAAGGACGAGCCAGAAGCAGTTGGTCTTGTAAACTAGCGTTCGTAATGGAGAATTAACATTCGTGACGGGGCAAATTGTGAAATCTCGAAAATACAGCGCACAATTCTCTTCTTTAACCGCTTCCCGACTGCCTCACGCAGATATACTGTGGCAGAAGGGCACGTACAGACAGAATCGCGTACCTGTACATTGCCCTTTAAGAGGCGGAATGCGCCCGCAGGAAGCTCGTCGCTGGTCTCGCGGACGAGATTGCCGTGGGGATACCCGCGATCGCCTCACGGAGAGGAAGAACTGGTGATGCTAATGTAAACAAGCATCGCCCGATTCTGCCTAGGGACAGTGTCTCTGCTCTGTGTGATCGGAGCCGAGATCAGTGATGTGTCACACACAGCCACGCCCCCCCACAGTTAGACACACGCCCCTAGGAAACACTTGACCCCTACACTGCCACCTAGTGGTTAACCCCTTCACTGCCAGTGTCATTTACACAGGAATCAGTGCATTTGTATAGCACTGATTGCTGTATAAATGACAATGGTCCCAAAAATGTGTCAAAAATGTCCGATGTGTCCGCCATAATGTCGCAGTCACGATAAAAATCGCTGATCGCCGCCATTTAAAGGAAAAAAAATATTAATAAAAATGACATAAAACTATCCCCTATTTTGTAAACGCTATAACTTTTGGGCAAACCAATCAATCGCTTATTGCGATATAAATTTTTTTATTTTTTTTACCAAAAATATGTGGAAGAATACGTATCAGCCTAAACTGAGGAAAAACATATTTTTAATATATATATATATATATATATATATATATATATATATATATATATATATATATATATATATATATATATATATATATATATATATATATATATATATATATATATATATATATATAAATATATATATTTTTTTGGGGGATATTTATTATAGTAAAAAAGAATGCTTTTTTTTTTTTTTTTTTTTTTTTTTTTTTTACAAAATGACCACTATGTTTTTGTTTATAAAATAAAAACCGCAGGGGTGATCAAATACCACCAAAAGAAAGCTCTATTTGTGTGAAAAAAAGGACGTCAATTTTGTTTGGGAGCCACGTCGCACAATTGTCAGTTAAATCGATGCAGTGCCGAATCGCAAAAAGTGCTATGGTCAGGAAGGGGGTAAATTCTTCCGGGGCTGAATCGGTTAATGGGACAATAATGAAGCTGCTTTGCTGGTGATACTGATGGAGTTATTGCAAACGAATTTTCAAAGGCTTTTTTTTTTTTTTTTTCTAGTGATATCAAGAATAATATCATTATGCTTTTTTTATTTGGGCAAGTTACCACAACACCATTATCCCGTAGTTTTTAAGATCAAAGATACAACTATGTTGGTGTCCCTTGTCAATTTTACATTGTATTTTTTTTTTTTTTTAAATGTAACTGCCTACTCACAAACTGTCATTTGAAGTAAAACGCATAGCCAAGTAGGGCTGAAACATCTAATCGATTATGAAATTAATCGATTACTATTTTCATAATCGATTAATTGGCCAGTAACATAATGGGGTTAAAAAAAAAAATGAGCCCTTTATAGTACAAAAAGAGCAAATAGCCACTGTAAATATTACAGTTCTACAGTAAAAAAATTAACCCTACAGTAGTGATTATCTGCTTTTTTTTTTTTTTTTTTTTTTTTTATTACTATAAAGGGCTAATTTTCGTTTTTTTAACCCCCATTATGTTACTAAACATCTCAGGCCTGGTTCACATCTATATGTTTTTGGGTGCTTTTTGCAGAAACGCACTACAGTTCATTTACATGGTTTCCTATGGGACAAGTTCACATCTATGCTTTTTTTTCAACCACTGCTGTTTGAAAAGGGTCAGGGACTTTTTTTTTTTTTTTTTTTTTTTTAACGCAAAACTGTGCTTTTTTTGGTTCAATATACTTCAATGGAGAAGCTGCAGAAAAGCATGTAATGCGTTTTTTGCAGCAATTTGTGTTTTTTTTTTTTTTTTTTTTTTATCTGCCCAAC
This sequence comes from Lithobates sylvaticus, assembly GCA_028564925.1. Classification (NCBI taxonomy): domain Eukaryota; kingdom Metazoa; phylum Chordata; class Amphibia; order Anura; family Ranidae; genus Lithobates; species Lithobates sylvaticus. The sequence continues at coordinate 138,882,468 of CM053037.1, read as the reverse complement.
AACTAATTGGCCAAAAAAAGTATATCTCTTCTGTCTGTTATTCTCAGAGTGGATTAAATATTTTGCTCCCTAACCATATAGTTGGTTATTTATATTTACCACTGCATAGAGATATTTAATAATAAATTGCCTTTTTTTTTTTTTAAAGCTTTACATATTAACTAAATTATACACCACACTTCTTTTTTTTTTTAAAGTATATTAACCGATTATTGGAAACAATAATCGGCCAACTAATCGATTATGAAAATAATTGTTAGTTTCAGCCCTATAGCCAAGTATTGTTCTCCACAATTTTTTTTTTATTGTGCGTTAAAAAAAGAAAACAAAGTAAAATTAGACGTGCTATCTGCCAATAGAACTTGCCAAAAAGGGCATTCTATGCATCCAAAAATATAGAATATATACCAAATCAAATAATAATTCAATCAAAAATAATGTCAAAGCAATAACTCCAATAATAACACGTTATCTCCTCCAATTCCGCAACATGGCTGGTTGACGAACGACCAATCAGAAACAAACTGAAAAGCGCGAATCAACACTCGCCAAACTTCTACTAACACGAAATTAGCAGAAGGAGCCCAAAGGGTGGTGCTAAAGAGCTGAACTACAACGTAGTACGTCACTATGTTCGTATTTGTTGGCCGACAATTCCTTGCCGTTTTGTATGCAAGACAAGCTTGGGCCAACTCCCTTCAGGCAAAATTCCACAGTTTTGTTGGCGAACAATCCGATCGTGTGTATAAGGCTTAACACCATCATTTAATTCGTAGTATCTCCAAATAAAGTGTGCTGTGCAAATAGCGAAACATTAGTTGTACAGTCCCCTTGGTGATTTAAATAGTTAATCCATTCATATATGATGATGGGAGGGAATCCCAGAGTGTAGGACTAAAGGAGTCACCACCGTGTGTGCATCCACCACCCAGGGGAGAAGAATAAATACGCTAAGGCTGCTTTCACACTGGGGCGGTTTGCAGGCGCTACTGCGCTAAAAATAGCGCCTGCAAACCGACCCGAAACAGCTGTTGCTGTGTCTCCAGTGTGAAATCCCCGAGGGCTTTCACACTGGAGCGGTGCGCTAGCAGGACGGTAAAAAAAGTCCTGCTAGCTGCATCTTTGGAGCGGTGAAGGAGCGGTGTGTTCACCGCTCCTATACCACTCCTTCGCATTGAAATCAATGGGAGACCGCGGGATACCGCCGGCAAAGCGGCGCTTTGCGGAGGTTTTTAACCCTTTTTCGGCATACCGCGGGTAAAACGATGGTAAAGCAGCGCTAAATATAGCGCTGCTTTACCGTCGCCGCCCCGCAACGCCCCAGTGTGAAGCCGGCTTAAGCAGAAGGTAGCATCAATCAGGCATGTGATATGAAAGCTCTGGGTAGAGAGTGGTGCAATTCCTCCTCCTCAACTGAGCCACTTCAGACAACCTTAACCCAGCATGTGGGAATATGGATCAGGATGGTCATGTCCAAGATGGTAAGAACCACCTTCCACCACAAAAACCGTTTGGTAGGTTTATGGTTAACGGCATCCATAAAAGACAACAAAAAGCCTCCTCCTAGTGAAAAACCGTATGGTTACGGGTTTATTTAAAATAAAAGGCTTTACATAGATTCCAAGATATATTGCATCAAGTTAAAAAAGCTCCTCTGTGATCACAAAAGCATAAATTCAAAAAAGGCGCAATGGCATGGAAAGGACTTGACACGCTTTCGTCTACAAAGACTTCAACTGGGGTATGAGTCCACATCCATGCACTGCGCCATGATATACACTCAATAATCAATGGTAATTGAACAAACCTGTATACAGCATATTGACATGTGTCCATATTCAACATGGTGTCTGGCGTGTTTTCCAAGCCTCAGTGTGGCCACCAGTGATGGTAGGCGCTGGACCACAGCGAGGCTCGGATAGCTCCAGATCGCTCAGTTATTTCCGGGTGGCATTACCCACCTCCTTTTTGAGACTAAACGGCATTAAAATCGCTGTGGATCAAACCTCAATACAATAATCTGCTGCAATCATAATTTCTGGCTGAATATCTGTCATTTGGGTGGCTTCTTTGACATTTAATGGAGCTGCACAAATGTATCAGCTGGCGATTGTATTGAGGTTTGATCCACAGTGATTTTTAATGCCGCTTAGCCTTTTTTTTTTTTTTTTTTTTTTTTCATGATGCTAATGAATTGGGGACTTTTAAGGTGCCAGACAAAAACAATATACTACATCATATGTTAAAATCCACATCAAATTTTATTAAAATGCTGTAGCCTCTGACTTTTTTAATAATCGGACACTTACTTGGCCCAGGGTCCAGCGATGCGGGGGAACAAATCCCCGATCGTTCCCCACTCGGCGGCATTCTTACTGTGGGCACCCGGCTGTGGCTTCATAGCCGGTCACCCACTGCGCGAGTGGCGCCGTGCGCCATGATACGCCGCGCAGTCATCTGGGACCTGTCACGTGTCCCAGATGACTGAATGAATGATTTGTATAGCAAATGCGAACTGAATCGCCTCAAGGCGCTTGTCTGACTGCGCCAAGGGGAAGTGATGTCACCAGCCAGGGCACTGAAGGAGGCAGACTATGAGGGACCCCCCTAGCAACAGGCATTAAGGCCCCTTTCACACCGGGGCGTTTTTCATACGGTGCAGCGCTAAAAATAGCGCCTGTTCACCGCATGAAAAAATCCGGCCCCTTTAACTCCAGTGTGAAAGCCGGCGGGCTTTCACACTGGAGCGGTGCGCTAGCAGGATGACAAAAAAAGTCCTGCTAGCAGCATCTTTGGAGCGGGATAGGCGCGGTGTGTTCACCGCTCCTATACCGCTCCTTCCCATTGATTACAATGGGAGACCGCGGCAATACCACGGTTACGGCGGCGCTCTGCGGGGGGTGTTTAACCCTTTTTCGGCCGCTCGCGGGGGGTAAAACCGCACCGCGAGCGGCCGAAAACCGCGGTGAAAACGACGGTAAAGCAGCGCTAAATATAGCGCTGCTTTACCGTCACCGCGGCTCCCGCCCCAGTGTGAAAGGGGCCTTAGAGGTGAGTTAAAAAAAGAAGAAATTCCAATTATTTTTATTTTTTTTTAGGAATTTTAAGCTATTTTTAAATTTTGGGGGGGGGAACACCACTTTTTAAGTACATTTAAAAAATACTTTTGTTTTAAAAGAAAATATGAATAGAACCGTTTGTGCGGTGCAGTTTGTAGCACAGTGTACTCGCTGGTTTACTGCAGTTTAGCTGTATAAGTCAAACTTATACTGTATTTCATGAAAAAGGGACACAAAACTGGATGTACATTCCTTGACATGTGGTACAGATTATTGACCCTCTTGTTGGACTGATGGAATTCTTTGTTTATTGGCAGGAAGGTTTGGGAAATGTGTACAGATGCTTCTCATCAGGGAACTTCTGAACCAGAAATGATGGGGGATGGGCAGTCATTAAGGCCCCTTTCACACTGGGGCGGTTTTCAGGCGGTACAGCGCTAAAAATAGCGCCTGTACAAACAAAAGCCATCTCATCCCAGACAGCATGGAGCTCGAAGGGGACTTCTCACTGACAGTTCCACTCATCTTCACGGCGCTGGCCGTCATCTTGGCCATGCTTTGGGTGAAGCTGCGCTCTGCGGGAGAAAAGCAGCCGGCCGAGGAATCCCATGAAGAAGAGGTGAAGGAGAAAGTGGTAGAAACGTTAGAAGAAGAACAGAAAGACAAAAAGGATCATGCGAAAGAGGAAGAAGTGCCTGAAAGGACAGAGACTGTCCCAGTGGAAGAAGTTGGGGCGATGGAGGAACTGACCGAGGCCAAAGAAAGTGAGACGGACGCCACTGAGTGTGGAGAGAAGGAGACGACTCCATCCAGCCAATCTAGTCAAGAAGAGGAGGACAGTAAAGTAAGACCAGACTTACATTGTGCTAATAGACCATGACAGGGCTTTTACACATGGGCTTCAGCTTGTATAAGAGCAATGCAAGATTATATAAAGCATTTAAGTCACGTTGTTGATGACTATAAGGCAACCTACAGCTCCAGTTTTGTAATATTAAAGATAGATCATAATGGGAGTGGTGGACGTGACTTTAAAAAAGCTGGCAGTGGGTTTTCGTCAAGCTTCGAGTAGAGCCGAAACCAAGTGAAGCCTGCTTACAGCGTATATAAAGTGACAGTCAGCATTCCATTTGAGGCCGGTGTGGTTGCGGTTTGTGCCTGGGGTCAGGTGCGTGTCTGTTCACCAGCTCAGGTGTGATTCGGGTCCAAATTTTTGCCTGAATTTGCACCTGACCCTTTTTAAATCCAGATCGCGGCCACCCTGGACATGTGTGAATCGGCTTCGTTGAGAGCTGGTCACACTTGCTTGTCATGGGAATTGGATTGCGGGGAAACCCACATCCAATTTGCAAATGTGTGAACCCAGCCTATCTAAGATCTAAGTTTAACCGCCCCCAAACAAGAGCTGAAGTTTGCTTTAAACTCATCGGCAAACCTGAAGCTTGCTAAAGGCATATACAAAACTCACCAGACTAATGGTTAGAAGAGTCTAAAAGTACTTTAATAGTTCATAAAATAATCATACAAAATCCAACGCATTTCAGGGGCTAAAACTTTCCCCTTTCTTAGGGCTACAAGATAAACCACCCCGATAAAGGGGAAGACTGTCCCATAAAAGCTTTGCATATATTCTGTAAAAGCTGAATTCCATAGATACTTAAGAGTCTCTTAGAGCCATTAGAGTACATTGCGTTTGGGGTCATGCCATGGATCCAAGAGCTAGCATGGGTTCTGTATGATGTATAGCGCCATGATCCTTAAGCTGGCCATACATTGTACAATTTTCTTATTCAATTCTCTTGAGATTTAGTGCAAGGGCCTGCCTGATTGCATACAAATTGAAAGTGTTTAGGTTTGACCTCATATTATATGGTTTTGGTAAATCGAAAGGAAAATTGAACAAGAAAATTGTATAATGTATGGCCAGCCTTATGCCCCGTACACACAAGCGGATTTTCCGTCTGAAAAATCTTGGAAGCTAGGCTTGTATACACACAGTCACACAAAGGTTTGCTGAACTTTCGACTGTCAAGAACACGGCGACGTACAACACTACGACGAGCCGAGAAAATGAAGTTCAATGCTTCTGAGCATGCGTCAAATTGTTTCCAAGCATGCGTAGGAATTTTGCGCGTTGGAATTGCTACAGACGATCGGAATTTCCAATCGGAACGTTTTCCGACCGAAAAATTGAGAACATGCTCTCAATCTTTTGCTGGCTGGAATTCGGCCAGCAAAAGTGTGATGGAGCATACACACAGTCGCATTTTCCAACCAAAAGCTCCCATCTGTCTTTTGCTGGCGGAATTTATGATCGTGAGTACGCGACATTAGAGGAACTTCAGTAATATTGTCCCAGTAGTTGCGCAAACTTTTCAATGTGGACTGCAAGATTATATTCTGTGTAAAAGATTGACCGTTGGGTTCATTTGTAGTGGGGGGTAAACCAGGGTCCTTTTTAAAATGGCTGCAGATGGACTTCCAGTGCCAGCGTGTAACTGGCATCCAGACGGCGCACAGCTGTGTGTACTCACCCTGCCCGTCTGCCTTGGCTCCGGAATATTTCTCTCTGTGCATTGTTATTAGACAGAATGATGTCACTGAGATCATTCCATGCAGACTTAATGGAGTAACCCTTGTATAGCTGAAAACAAACACAACTGACTTTGAAAAAGTTAAATCAAGACTGACTTTAATTAAATTGATGCAAAGTGGGTGTCAGCTTGGCATCTGATCAGAGATGGTGGATGAACGCATTGCATAAAAACCCATTCTATATATATCCGCACATGTATATGTTTTTGTCTGTATGACGGATTGTATTTAACATGGTGTGTCTGGTATACACCCTTGTCTCTGAGTCTGTACTGTACATCTGGAGCACAGAGGAATGTGTTAGCATGTATATACAGAAATGCTTGTCTCTTGGTCTGGCTCACCTCCGATGTTTGTGTTCTGCCCCTCTATGTCTGGCCTTGTTTATACTGAATTCTGCCCCCTGGCTTAGGAATGCCTGTCTCATACCCAGGAGCTGCTTCATTTCCTGTCCACATTCCTCTGTTGTAACCCATTCCCATGACAAGGGCTGGAAAGCATCCCTGGCTACACAAACTACAGACTTACCAACAGGCTTGTTTATTAGGACAAAGTGCAACAGCCCATAGCAACCAATGAGAAATAATCTTGTAAAGTGGACCTGTACTTTGCCCACACTGGGTAAAGCAACAGGTTCCCCCATCACCCCCATGTCTCCCGAGCAAAAATCTATCTATCCTTCAACACCTTGAGGAAAGTGCACGGACAATGGAGCTACCACGAGAATCTTAAATTCTTGCACATCAAAAATGAAAGCTCTCCAATCTATACTGAGAATTTGGTTGTACTAACAACATAGCTTGCGCAAAAGGAAAATGTCAAACCACGACCTGGTTTTGGAGACACTATGGGGTTTATTTACTAAAGGCAAATCGACTGTGCACAGCAGTTGCTCCTGAGCTTAATAAATAAGGTAAAGCTTCACTTTGCAAAGAATACCCAATCACGTGCAAGGAAATGCTTTTGCTCCTTTAATAAGTTCTGGAGCAACTGCACTTTGGAAGGTGCACAGTCTATTTGCCTTTATTAAATCAACCCCTATGGAATGAATTTACTAAAAGAAAATAGACTGTTAACTCTGCAAGTGCAGTTGCGTTTAGTAAATGAGGGGAAGCTCTTCTGACTTCCATCATCCAATCACTTGTTTGTTAAATATTCCTTGCATGTGATTGGCTATTCTTTGCAAAGCGAAGCTTCACCTTATTTACTAAGCTCTTGAGCAATTACACTTGCAGAGTGCAACTGCACTTGAAAAGTGTGCAGTTTATTAGCCTTTAGTAAATCCAACCTTTGGTCCCCTTTCTAGGGTCTACCACCTTGAGAAGACCCAAAATTTTAGTGGTTTTACATTCTCAAGCTATGTTATTAGTACAACTAAGATCCCAGTAAAGATTGGAGACCTTTAATTTTTGGTGTGCTGGGCAATTTTGCTATTTTGGACTCCACCTTCACCAACCCCCCAGGCTAGAGCAAGGGGCACAGCCACCAACCGTCTCTCACTTCCCGACCCTCCATATGCCTCTGAGGAAGCGAGGCCAGAGCAGGAGCACAGCCACTGAATGTCTCTCGCTGCCTGACCCTCCACATGCCTCAGAGGAAGCCAGGCCAGAGCAGGAGCACAGCTACCAAACTTCTCTCATGGCTCATACCTCCAAATGCCTCTGAGGAAGCAAGGTTAGAGCAGGGGCACAGCCACCAAACGTCTCTAAACTGCCTGACCCTCCACATGCCTCAGAGGAAGCCAGGCCAGAGCAAGAGCACAGCTACCAAACTTCTCTCACTGCTCATGCCTCTGAGGAAGCCAGGCCAGAGAATGGGCGCATCTACCACTCTTTTATCCCTGCCCAACCCGCCACATGTCTCTGAGGAAGCCAGTCCAGAGAAGGGACACAACTACCGAACTTCTCTCATTGCCCAACCCTCTATATGCCTCTGAGGAAGCCAGGCCAGGGCAGGAGCACAGCTACTAAATTTCTCTCACTGCTAATACTTCTACATGCCTCTGAGGAAGCCAGGCAGGAGCAGGAGCACAGCTACCAAAGTTCTCTCACTGCCCAATTCTTAAAAACTCCTCTGAGGAAGCCAGGTCAGAGCAGGGGCACAGCTACTAAACTTATCTCACTGCCTAATCCTCCACATGCCTTCGAGGATATCAGGATAGAGCAGGGGCCCAGCAACCAAACATCTCTCACTGCCCAACCTTCCACATGTCTCACAGGAAGCCTCTGAGGAAGCCAGGCCAGATCAGGAGCACAGCTACCAAACATCTCACTGCTCATAACCTCCACATACATCTTGAGGAAGCCAGTCCAGAGAAAGGGTACAGCTACAAAACTTCTCTCACTGCCTAACCCTCCACATCCCTTTGAGGAAGGCAGGCTAGAGCAGGGGCCCAGCAACCAAACATCTCTCACTGCCCAACCTTCCACATGTCTCACAGGAAGCCAGTCCAGAGAAGGTACAACTACCAAACTTCTTTCATTGCCGAACCCTACACATGCCTCTAAAGAAAGCCAGGCCAGAGCAGGAGCACAGCTACCAAACTTCTCTCACTGCCCAACCCTCCACTCGCCTCTAAGTAAGGCAGGCCAGAGCAGAGGAATAGGTATTAACGAGAGTTGACAACAATGTCTCTAGTAAAGCTCATTAGGCCCACAGTTCCTAACTCACCACATCTGGATGTGTGCCAACACTTAAAGATAAGCAATCAATACAATGTTTTGCTGGTGTCACTGGATCTTCTGTGCAAACCATTCAAATGGGTGCAATGCAGATGTAACAACACATAAACCTCTTGTAGACATATTTTTGAAAACACAGTCTATATTTGAAACTCTACCTAGAGTTTCTCTTAAACTGATCTAAATACAGTTAATGAATATCTGATTGGATGTTGTGATTTACTAGACTTTGCACATCATAGCCTTTAAGTCTGATGTATTAATTGCATCTAAAGTCAAAACCTTTTTAGTAGTGAATGTGAAAATGATTTAAAGTGGAGGTCTACCCACCCCACGAAAAATTAAAAGTCAGCAGCTACAAATACTGCAGTGGCTGACTTTTTAATATTAGGACACTTACCTGTCCAGGGAGCCCACAATGTCGGCATCCCAGCCGATTTTTGGATCGGCTGTCGGGTGCAGCCTCCACCATTGCCGGTAAGGGAACCTAGCAGTGAAGCCTTTTGTCTACACAGTTGATTCCCTACTGCACATGTGCTGCGCTTTCTAATTGGCCCGGTGGCGAAGGAAGGAGGAGGGGGGCCGAGCTTTGCCCCGGCAGCGTCTCCGGAGGTGGGGAAGGGGACCTGTCAAAAACAGTTCCCCATTCCCCCCCCTCCCCCCTGAAAGATGCCAAATGTGCCACCGGAGGGGGAGAGGAGACGAATAAGCCAAAGTTCCACTTTTGGGTGGAACTCCGCTTTAATGTGAAATTGTTAAAACCTCTGTAAGGTTTTCATTGTTGTCTGTGTCCCCAGTAGGAAAATGTACCTTCTCTATTTGTCCTGGTAACCACTGTCAATGGGACAGACGGCGATGAGAAATGCAAACATTTACAGTTGTCACTGGAACAGGAGGTGATTCAATAGTGACATTTGTATTGGTGACAAATGTCTAAGAGGGAATTTGGATTTTAATAGATTTCCTCCCACTTCCTGTGGTATCTCCAGAACAGGAAGTAAGGGGGAATCTTTTCAATGGGACATGACAGCGAAAAGATATAATAAATGTTAGCGGGTTTAACCAACCCTACACTATCTAAAACCAAAACTAGATAAGCTTTAGATACAGTATAAGTATTGGGACACCTGCCTTTACACGCGCATGAACTTTAATGGCATCCCAGACTTAGTCCGCAGGGTTCAATATTGAGTTGGCCCACCATTTGTAGCTATAACAGCTTCAATTCTTCTGGGAAGGCCATCCACAAAGTGTAGGAGTGTGTCTATAGAAACATTTGACAATTCTTCCAATAGCGCATTTGTGAGGTCAGGCACTGATGTTGGATGAGAAGGCCTGGCTCCTAGTCTCTGCTCTAATTCATCCCAAAGGTGTTCTATCAGGTTGGGGCCAGGACTCTGTGCAGGCCGGTCAAGTTCCTCCACCCCAAACTCGCTCATTTATGTCTTTATGGACCTTGCTTTGTGCACTGGTGCGCAGTCATGTTGGAACAGGAAGGGGCCATCCCCAAACTGTTCCCACAAAGTTGGGAGCATGAAATTATCCAAAATGTCATAATCCTCCCTCCACCAAATAATTTGGACTGGATGCAGGAACGTAGCCACCCTCTGTTGCTCGCTCCTGAGATAGACTAGGAGCTATGGGATTTGTAGTGTGCATAGAGCAGTGCACATGGCCACAATGAACGTGCACTGCTCATGCAAAACAAACCAAAGAGAGGGGGAAAAGGAGAGGTTATAAAAATAGATCACAAGGCCATTAAAGTGGTTCTAAAGGCTCAAGGTTTTTTACCTTCATGCTTTCTATTTTTTACTTTAAGACCAGTCCTCTTTTTTAGATGTGGTGTTTACAAGTTAAAAACTGTTTTTTTTTGCTAGAAAATTACTTAGAACCCCCAAACATTATACATTTTTTTCTAACATCCTAGAGAATAAAATGGCGGACGTTGCAATACTTTCTGTCACACTGTATTTGCGCAGCGGTCTTGCAAACACACCTTTTTTTGAAAAAATACACTTTTTTTAATAAAAAAATAAGACAACAGTAAAGTTAGCCCAATATTTTTTAATAGTGTGAAAGATAATGTTACGCCGAGTAAATTGATACCCAACATTTCACGCTTCAAAATTGCGCCCATTCGTGGAATGGCGACAAACTTTTACCCTTAAAAATCTCCATAGGCAACATTTAAAAAATTCTACCGGTTGCATGTTTTACGTTACAGAGGAGATCTAGGGCTAAATTGTTGCTCTCGCTCTACCGATCGCGGCAATATCGCACATGTGTGGTTTGAACACTGTTTTCATATGCGGGCACTACTCACGTTTGCGTTCCCTTCTGCACGCGAACTCTGCGGGACAGGTCGAGTTTAAAAAAAAATAATTTTTTTTTTTCTTATTTATTTTGCCTTTTTACTTTTTATTTTTACACTGTTTTAAAAAATAAAATAAAAATTGTGTCACTTTATTCCTATTACAAGGAATGTAAACAAACCTTGTAATAGAAAAAAAGCATGACAGGACCCTTTTATGCCGCATACACACGGTCGGAATTCTTGTCGGAAAAAGCTCTGATGGTTTTCCCGTCGGAATTCCGACGGAATTTTTCTCAAACTGTCTTGCCTACACACGGTCATACCAAATTCCGACGGTCTGTAACACAGCGGCATAAAACACGTTCGAAAGCACTATAAAAGGGAAGTTTAATGCTTCCGAGCATGCGTCAAATTGTTTCCGAGCATGCGTTGGAATTTTGCATGTCGGAATTTCCTACACACGATCGTAAAATCCGATAGAAAGGTTTTCCGTTGGAAAAATTGAGAACAGGTTCTCAATCCAAAGTCCGTCGGAAATTCCGACAGAAAAAGACCGTTGGGCATACACACGGTCGGAAAATCCGATGAAAAGCTCCCATCGGACTGTTTCCATCAGAAATTCCGACCGTGTGTACGCCACATTAAATATGAGATCTGGGGTCAAAAAGACCTCAGATCTCATATTTACACTAAAATGCAATAATAAAAAAAAAATTATAAAAAAAAAATGTAATTTAAATAAATAAAAAAATAAAATGGCCCTTTAAGAGCTATGGGCGGAAGTGACGTTTTGATGTCGCTTCTGCCATGCAGTGTCATGGAGACGGGTGGGGGCCATCTTCCCCTCACTTGTCTCCATGTCAGCCCAGGGGACAGACGCCATTGCCTCCGCCGCTGCCGATGGCTCCGGTAAGCGGCGAAGGGCACCGGGTCGCGGCGGGAGGGGGGGCCTCTCCCACCGCCGATAAAAGCGATCTCGCAGCGAATCTGCCGCAGAGACCACTTTTATCTTGTACCGAACCGCCGGCCGAATGCAGGGATACTGGGGTTATGGCAGCTAGCTGCTGCCATAACAACGATATCCGTCCCCAAATTAGGGACGTACATTGGCGCGCGGCGGTCAGGAAGTGGTTAAAATCTTTCTTTGTGCAGCAGCCATCCCCAGTCCCCCCTAATACTTACCTGAGCCCAATCTCAATTCAGAAATGTGCACAAGAGCCTCATCTCTCTGGGGACTCTCACTCCTCATTGGCTGAGGCATGCATTTGCAGCCACTGAGCCAATGAGGAGAGAGAGAGTGCGGGGGCCAAGCTGCAGCTCTGTGTGTGAATAGACACGCAGAGTAGCGGGTTGGGAGCGAGCCTGCTTGGGTGTCTAAGGAGAAGGAGGAGGACCCGGGCTGCTCCGTGCAATTAATGTTTAATAACGTGCCTCACTGGAAAAGGCTGAGAGATTAGAGGCAGAGCAATCCACATCGCTGGATCTTCAAAGACTGGGCGGAGGTGTAAAAATACAAGGCCTAGAAAAGGCATGTTGCCCAGGATCACCGAAGTGACACATCTGCTCCCCAGGCTCTGCACGCTCCAAGCAGATGTTTTGACAACATGCAAGGGATTACATAACCAGAGAAGTAATAGACATTTATTTGGAATAGATGTTAGCCTGTCGTAACCCTCCTAAGTTTAGCTTCTAGTCTTTCGTCTTCATAGCTTGTGCATAATACATGCGTTGCCTAAAACCCTACAACATACAAGTCTTGTAAAAATAGTACATGCTTGGGTTTGGCCGGCTTGATTAAAGCTAAAGTTTAATCTGCTTATAGAGAATTTGGCCTTTCCTGGTTCTTCCTTTCCCCCTCCATCAGCATGTTGATTAAAATAAAACCTTTTCCATCTTCTTTACAAATCTTTTTTTAAACCCAGTGATCACATTACTGGGTCTCTGTGCTTCTCTATGTAGCGGCCATAACCCTATGCTATGAGTAAGCACTATATATAGTGCGAAACGCGTCAACTGTTGTACCCCCCTTTTTGCTTTGCTGTGGACCATTGGATTGATGTGATTCCTGTTTTTTTAAAACAAACTACATAGGATTTTGTCTTTCTCCGGTGTGCGGCTGTCCAGAGTTCTTTTGATACTAGCGCCCATAACCCCTCGGGCGGCCATAAATCTTCTGGGCTTACCAATTATCTCCTTCTTGTAGCTCGTCGTTTGTTGTCTAGGGGTTCCCAGGGTTAGTACCCAGTAACTTCAGAAGCTGACACGTAAAAGTCCTTTTAAGGATTTTTATTTTCAGGTTGTAACGTTCAACCATAACACAGTCTCTCAATTAGGAATAGAGGGGCATGGGTGATAAAACTCAGGCACTTCAGAATTGCTCACATCAATTGAATGTCTCTTTTACCCAGAGAGTAGCCACTCGCAACTGGGCGCTTCACTGCTGGATAAACCTCTAACTGTAGATTTAGCAGCCAAGTGACTCGAAAGTATTTCAAAGTCTCTGCCACAGACTAGGTTGTAATTGAAGATAATTTAGGAACCTTTCCCATGGTACCTGGATCTTTCAGCCACCTTGGCGGTACCGTAAGAAATGTGGATTCTCTAGTGTCCATACAACTTCAGCTCCCAGGCTCTTACCGAGCAGCCAGCTTCTTGGCCCTCCTCTGAAGAGTCCTCCCCTGGTCGCTTGTATGAGTTGCCGTGTCCCTCCAATACCAAGAGCACACGGGACACCTCCGAATCCTCCTTTAGTTACTGGGCCTCAAACTAGCCAGTTCTGAGGCTCGGGAACGGACGGGTCCCCACCCCCGACCATGAGGGCCTCTGGGGCTGGTCAGGGTGACCAGGCTTCAGGGGCGGACTGACCATTCGGCCACTCGGGCAGTGCCCGAGGGCCCCGGGCCACTAGGGGGCCCCATCAGGGTTGCCAGCCTCAGTAAAACCAGGGACAGTATGTAAAAATCTTTGTTTTTTTTTTACATCTGTTTCTTAAATGTCCCTTACCGACATCCTTTTGGTCTAAAAATCTCGAGATTATAGCTGCCCCACCTCTCCAGTACCTTCTCAGCCAATAGAAACTGTGTGTATACTGTGTGGCCCCATAATCTGTGATTGCCTGGGGGCCCCATAATCTCCTATTGCCCGGGGGCCCCATGAGTTGTCAGTCCGCCCCTGCCAGGCTTACAGGGGCAGCAGACACTCCTGGGTCCAGGAACCCCTCACGGGGTTGATCCCAAACGGAACCAGGAATCAAAGAGCAAGCCGAACCCTGAACATGTGACTTTAGCATCTTAAATACCCCTTCCCAGCCCACTGATTGGCTCCGAGAAAGATTGGTACCTAACACGTCCAACCAGGCTTAGTTCTCAGCCTGTCACAGGTGCCTCACTGCACCTATGACCAGGCGGGACTCCAGTACAGCCCAGCCAAACTGATGCCAAAGTAAAAGACCTAAACAATTAACCCCCAGAACTCCGTTACAGTTCTGGAAAAACAAAATTTGCATTATAGCGCACACTTTAGTAAAGTGTCGGGGCTACACCTATGCAATGCAGTCAGATTATGACTGGTGGGCAGAGCCGGCTACCTGAAAACATCACATCGCCCTGCATCAATATGCAAACAGTAGGCTGGCTTTTGGGAGGGGTTATGCGAATATCAAAATGCCTTGATGGGGGTCGTTATCAGTCTAAAGCAGGGGTCATTTGCATGAAAGCTGTCCTAGGTATGCCCACAGATGGTGCTTAGTCTCCGGTATTGAAAGACGTGAAATCCAGTTAAAGTTTTACTAAACCCACAATAGTAAAATCCGTCTGTATATGCAGTAAAGCAGGTGTAACGACATATTCGGCGACCCATCGCAGTTTGCTACGGAAGTGACGTTCCGTCGCCACCATCTTGCTACACCCCACACTTGTCCACAGTAAGGATGCACTAAGAAGGGGGAAAGCGGACATGTTGTTACACCCACCAGAGTTTTGCATTTTACATGTATTTGTAACAGTAAAGTCACTTTATATAGTGAAATACAGGACTTACAACTCCGTCTGACTACTTAGATCTTAAATTTAAAAGCAGCGAACTTCTGTCAGATTAGCAAACCTGTGAGATTAGCAGGGTTGCCGCCGCTTTTAAAATTGAAGATCTAAGTAGTCAGACGGAGTTGTAAGTCCTGTATTTCACTATATAAAGTGACTTTACTGTTACAAATACATGTAAAATGCAAAACTCCGGTGGGTGTAACAACATGTCCGCTTTCCCCCTTCTTAGTGTATCTTTACTGTGGATGAGTGTGGGGTGTAGCAAGATGGCGTTGATGGAACTTCACTTCCGTAGCAAACTGCGATGGGTCGCCGAATATGTCGCTACACCGGGATATGCAATTAGTGGACTTACAGCTGTTGCAGAACTACAACTCCCATGAGGCAACAGCCACAAGCATGACACCCAGAGGCAGAGGCATGATGGGACTTGTAGTTTTGCAACAAGTTTTCCACAATTTGTGGAACCTAAGGGGTTTATTGTGTAAAACCATAGCTCCCTGATTTGGAACAGAGTCCCTCTTTCCTCCTCATTTGTCCCTCATTTTGGTCTGATCTATATAGTTGTATATAAAAATGCACTACTTATCTATCAAAGGCTTTCCATGTGCTAAACCTTTCATTCAATTTCTGAATTGCTGCATTTTTTAATTGCAAGAGCCAGTATAAAGTAATAGTAGTGGTTAAAAAAAGCACTTGTGGGTTTAACTAATCATTATTTTTTTTTAAATAATTCCTCTTTAAGGGTGTGGCGGGGGTGTGTCCTATGCCTACATACTTTTGCTAATAGATGTCCCTCGTTCCCTTCTCAAAAAGTTGGGAGGTATGGTAAAACGTCTGTTTGATCCTGTCTTCTCTGATCGTCCCCTTCTTCCACAGTCCCCAATCCATCTCTTGATAGAACAGAGCCTTGGAGGCTAGCTGCACATGCTCAGTTTCGTGTGTATTGCTAGTTTTTTTTTTTTTTTTTTTTTTTGGGAGAGTGAATGTGATCAGCACAGGGCCAATCAGCACTGTTCAGACATAGGGTCAGGGGTTCTGCAGCCTGATAGGACAATCAGGGGAGAATGAAAACTCCTAAAAGCTTTAACCAGACACTGATAGATGTGATAAGACTGCTATATACTGCTGATGAGAAAAGGTATTTAGCAGTTTATATTTAATAAAACTATTGCATTTCCATGTTCTGTGTACTGGGGGAGACCAGATATAGTGAATGCAGGGTCCTGTTTTTTTTATATGCTCTGTTTTTGCTGGAAGAGGTCTATAGAATGTTCCCAGCACAGAGACCGAGCTGTCCCTGATAGCTCTCGATCTCCTACTAACAATCTGGAGGCGAGCAGACTGCCTCTCTATCACATGATGTCTGTGATAGCCTGTGACTAGCTATCACAGTGATCACTCAATAGAACCTGCCCCTGCACTGTTTATCTCCTCTAAATGTATAAAAAAAAAAAAATCTTTTTTTTGTTTTTGTTTTTTAATTCGTTTTTTTCAATACAGTAGGAAAACATTTATGTCAAGACAGTAGACCAAACAAACAAAGCAGCAAGCAAACCAGAGAACCACAGCACCAGTGGTTACTACAGCATACCCCAATCATCGCCCAATAGGATGGAATACAGTCTTGCAGTGTGGAATATACAATATATCTTTTTCACCTAGTTACAGGAGAAGATTTAAAAAAATTCTGTATGTAAGGAAAAAAAATTATAAATAAAAAATAAAGATGAAATGGCTAGGTCAGAGCCTGATCCAGATTAGTGTTAGGGTCAAAGGTCACGGACAGGGTCAAGGGTAATGGAATGGGTCACACTTTATGCCAAGGGTCAAAAGTCAAGATTTAGGTAGGAGAAAAAAAAGTTGTGTTTTTTTTTTTAAAGTAGCGGCAGCTGCAGGGTTTGAGATTCCATGGCTGTAGCTTATTGGGTGGTGGCCTGTTATGTGACAATGTCCGGGATGTAATCGGGAGCGGTGATCAGTGTCATGTCACACATAGCCCCTCCCCCCCCACAGTTAGAATCATTACCGAGAACACACTTAACCCCTACAGCGCCACCTAGAGGTTAACCCCTTCACTGCCAGTCACATTTACACAGTAATCAATGCATTTTTAATCGCACTAATCGCTGTATAAATGTGAATGGTTCCAAAATATCCGATCTGTCCGCCATAATGTCACAAAAATCGCTGATCGTCCCCATTACTAGTACAAAAAAAAAAAGACGCTATAACTTTTGCGCAAACCAATCAATAAACGCTTATTGCGTTTTTTTTTTTTTTTTTTTTTTTACCAAAAATATGTAGAAGAATACGTATCAGGCTAAACTGAGGAAAAATTTTATTTTTTTTATATATATTTTTGGGGATATTTATTATAGCAAAAAGTAAAAAATTATTTTTTTTTTTTTAAATT
Organism: Lithobates sylvaticus; assembly: GCA_028564925.1. Classification (NCBI taxonomy): domain Eukaryota; kingdom Metazoa; phylum Chordata; class Amphibia; order Anura; family Ranidae; genus Lithobates; species Lithobates sylvaticus. The sequence goes on along the minus strand of CM053037.1, from coordinate 138,865,363 downwards.
TTCGCAATTTTTTTGTTTATAGCACAAAAAATAAAAACCACAGAGGTGATCAAATACCACCAAAAGAAAGCTCTATTTGTGCGGAAAAAAGGACGTCAATCTTGTCCTGGAGCCACGTCGCACGACCGCACAATTGTCAGTTTAAGCGACGCAGTGCCGAATCGCAAAAAGTACTCTGGTCTTTTGCCAGCCAAATGGTCCGGGGCTTAAGTGGTTAAAGCACAGATGAGACACAAAAGGAGAAGTGCAGGGGGTGACTGCACAAATCAGAGCTATCTCTTCCATCGGCAGCTCTGACAGTGGTTTATTGCATTCACTTTTGTTGAGTGAGGCCGTTGTTTAGATAACTCATAAAAGGACAGATGCAGTTTAGATTTGTCGAAAGGCAGACACTCTCTGGAGAAATAAAGAAATGTTGGTTTTAGGCTCCATCCACACTTGTGCGACTTGTCATGCAATTTTGGACATCAAAGTCACATGACAAGTCCTTCCCCATGTCATTGTCCTACTCTTATTATGACAGTGTTCAAGCCTGCCCTTACACCCAAGCATTGCATCATGGGAGGAGGTTCCCAATATGTGGAATATTTTTTTCAATGGCTCTGAAGGAGCATCAGAGAAACATGAATTGCCCGTGCGACTTTAGATGAGGCGCAACACACTCAATAATGAAGTAAAGTAAAGAATTATTGGTAAATACAATTTCCAACAGATCAACTGTGACATAATTGCCATAAAGTCAAGCAGATAGGTCAATATATACAGTAAATATTAATTCCGTAGCCAAGTACAGGGTTTCAAGGATCAATCCATAATAAGTGTGAACTGACATCTTTGTAATCCGACGCGTTTCGTGACATAGCGTCACTTCCTCAGGGGCTCAATTGTCTATAAAAGTAGAAATAGTTTAGAAATATATGACACATAATACAATGTAGTCTGTTATTGCAAAGATTGGGTATCAACCAAAAGGGGACCCATACTTACAAAACTGCAAGACATCACATGCTCATGACCTAATGGTAGTCGCTTGGAAAGGTCTGACCCAGGAACTGAGGGTGTGGGATTCGGAGGGCCCAGCAGTGCAAACAGGTCAAGATGGAATGGTGGGCATGGAGAGCAATCCTAAAAGTCCTCCACCGTGATAGCTGTGAAAGATGTGTCTTATGTGTTAGTATACATGACATAAAACTACCAAGTAGGTGTTGACAAGAAAAAAATATTGCGTGTAAGGAACGTGGGATGTATGTACATACATGCACATGTGTGCAAAAAATATATCACAAAAAAGGATAAACAATAAAAAAGTTTAAAAAAAGGACCATCAGACAAGCATAGTGAAGGTGAGCATAAGTGGATCAGAAGAGGAGCCAGCCGCCTGGTTCTGAGTTGTCACTTTAACCTTTTGTCGATCCACCCAACACATCTGTGCCTCAGCAGGGCTGTTGTCTGTTGTGCTTATATCACACTCACTGCGGTGGAAGGGGCTCCTGGTCATTCTGTGGTTGGTTGATCAGGAAATCCACCTCTACCTTCCGTCATTCAAAAACTCCTTAAAGGGCCAGCAGGAGGCATTTTCTAGGAGTTAAATTAACAATCTCTATAACTTTCCCAAACTGGAGCTCAAAACATTTTCAAATGCTGCTCTAAACTTTCTGAAAGCCATGCAAATGCTTTGCACATAATATACAAGGCCTTATTTATGCATTTATAGACTTTGTAAATTGAGATTTACTCTGGTAGAACTATTCCCAGTAGAGTGCAAAAATAGTATGTTAGCTATTTTGTACTTTGGGTCTGTGTGTGGATGACCAGGGAAAATTTGCTCTAAACATTTTAGTATATAGAAATACTTTGCTGTTGGAAGATAACATTGGTCATAAATGGCCAAGATAAAGATAACATTGATCATAAGCTGCAGAAACAGTATGGCATGCCACAAAATTTTATCTGACACACAACTAGATTTACTAGCGTATCATCACTGTGCACAGATTGGGGATTTAGGTCAGCCGAGGCTCCACTTCTGACTGCCTAGACCTCCCCCACCACCACCACTGCATAGCTCCCAACTGTCCCTGATTTTGAGGGTCTGTCTCTGATTTGGAACAAAGTCTCTATGTCCCTCTTTCCTCCTCATTTGTCCCTCATTTTTGGTTTGATCTATAGAGTTGTAAGTAAAATGCACTTTTTACCCTTTTACACACTTTTTTTACTCCAAAAAGTGTTCCCAAGTGCTAAAAGTTCTAAATTGCTGCATTTGTAAATGTCAAATGCCAGTATAAAGGAATAGTAGTGGTAAAAAAAAGCACTTGTGGGTTTAACTAATCTCCTTTTTTTTTTTTTTTAATTCTCCTTTAAGGGGGCGTGTCAGTGGTGTGTGTCCTATGTCTACATACTTTTGATAATAGGTGTCCCTCATTCCCATCTCAAAAAGTTGGGAGGTATGCCACTGGCCTCCTAGAAACCAATGATGTGCTTCATAGCAGCCCCAATTCACCGTCAGCAACTGTCATATAGGCCAAGGGCACCTCCCCTCTTCTTCTTCAGATAAGGTATGCACACACCTGTAACGGAGAAACTCTACCATATTGTGTCCCACATACTCCAGGTCTGAAGCCTACCTTTTTCAATAAAGAATGTCCACACGGATAGCCTTTCAACATTTTTACTGTGAAATAATAGGATGACACGCTGTACAGCCACCTCTCCAAGTTTTCACTATAGGCCTTCAGTATGTAGCACCCCTAGCATTGCTAGTGTTTCATGTACACGGGACGTTTTTACAACCTCTCCTGAACTTTTTAACTTGACAGATAGTAACCCACATTTAAAATGTTTGTTTAGTCGTGTTTACATGCCGCGTTTGCAATTAGAAGCGTTTCTAAAAAAAGTAAAATGTTTTTTTTTTTTCAAAATAGCCAAAAATGAAAAATGCCTGCAAACAAAACACATCTAAACGCAAGTTACAGCGTTTCGCTGCGTTTTGACGTGTTTAGAAGCGTTTGCAGTTTGTAATGCCTACAAACTCAGCTACTGAACCCATTGTTTTTGCATTCCAAAAAAGCCTCTAAACTCAACAGCCTAGAAACGACTGTAAACTACCCTGTGTACATGGACAGGTAAGATAACATAGAGGAGAGTTCAGGAGCAATTAAAAAAAATGCCCAACTGCTCCTAAATGTCCGTTTAGAGTAGGTAAATTCAGGCTTGGCTGGCAGCCAAGCCTGTGTGTTTTTCTGGGTCAGGGTTGAGTGACTCAGAGAGGGCTGGTATGACTCATGGGCAGCATCTCTGATACCTACCTCTACTTCTGAACACTAGAAGAAGATTCCAGAAGAACGGGAGTGGAAGGGAAGGAGGAGCTGCCTGAAGTATTCATGAGGGCCCTGACCAATCCCCAACAGATGAGTTTGCAGGGGGCAGGCCTCATTCACTTGAATGGGTCATACTTGGCAGGTGCAACACCCACCAACCATGACAGGGCATATAACTCCTGCTGCGGATGTGACATGTGTACACCCCTGGCCAATGCAGCAACACGTAAAAACGCGTCTTAACTATGGTGTTCTGTGCCCCCTATAAAGCTGCTTTCACACTGATGTGCTGCAGTTTACCTGCACCGCGGGTGCAGCGTAGTACATCTGTGACTTTCCTGGGTAAGCTGTGTTTTACAATAGACTTCTATTGTATCCGGCCAGTGTGGCACACTTTCTGACAGCGCACCAAAACTCCTGAGTTTTGGTGCGCTTTCAGAAAGTGCACCAAACTTGCAGGATATAATAGAACTCTATGGCTAAGCGCAGAAAACCCGCAGGAAAGCTGCCAGTACACTGCACTGCAACCGCGGTATGGGTAAACCACAGTACATCAGTGTGAAAGCAGCCTAATACTATTATGCCCAGTGTATTGTTTCACAATGACCTAAAGATCTCTTCTTTCCTGCTGCTGGCACCACTCTGGAGACCGCTAGCAGAGATAAGAGATGGAGTGCAGTTTGTATCACTCCACATGGGACAGGAGCCAGGACTACAGAAGAGGTATCGGCCTATACGGCTCTTGCTCCCTACTACAGCCCCAACTTTACAAGTAGTTCCTATGAATTGCACTCTATTTGATGCTCTGGGATGGCAGGTCACCAAGCCCAGACCGTGATCTACTAGTAGATCGTGATCTACAGGTTGCTTGCCCCCCCGTTCTAGTTTAACCAATAAAAGAAAAAAAATAATTATACAATCCTATATACACAATCCTATATCTACAGTTGATCCAGAGGAAGGCAAAACAACAGCAAAGCATGATCCAATTTGCTCCAGCAGGGGAAAAAAATCCTTCCTGATCCCTCAAGAGGCAATCGGATCATCGTCCAGTGATCAGACAGGAAGCTAAAAACCTAAAACAGACCTCCTACCTTCTCCTTCTTATATAAAAGCACAAGCATTACATAAACCAATATGCTAAATTCAACACATATAACCAGTGTTGCTTGCCTCATATTTTTGCTTCTCTTATTATACAATGCTGCTTCCACACCCTCCTTTGAATCACACTGCCATTTTGGAAATAGGCTATCGAAAAAAATACTCATGCAATAATTTCTTTTTTTTCTTTTGACATCCTCAAAACCAGATAGCTGGAAAAAGAATGCCAAACCCGCCATCTTCCTATTTAAAGAGGCCACAGAAACACCATCTTCAAAATTCCTGCCAATGTAGTACAGAAGGATGGACAAGTTATCCATCTCCCGCTCAGAACCCCCTACCGAACTCACCAGCCTACGCCACTCCTCCCACACCCGCTCATAAGCTGTCCAGGTAGAAGGGCAAACTGACCGGCGTATCAAATCAGCTACTGTGGCAAAACGACTTCCCACAAGTGGTCCGGACACGGGATTCCGAGCTGCTCCGCCTCCGGTGCCCACTCCCGAAACTTCTGCCACTGTTGACGAGAAAGGGCATCCGCCACTGTGTTATCTACCCCGGGCAAGTGAACAGCAAATATAAATGCATTCAAAGTCAAGCATTGCAACACCAAATGCCGAAGAAGACATACAACCGGCGGGGAGGAAGAAGTAACGGAATTAATGGCTTGCACGACCCCTAAATTGTCGCAGTGAAACCGTACCCGCTTATTCCGGAATTCTTGTCCCCAAATTTCCACCGCCAGCACTATTGGAAACAGCTCCAGTAGCGCCATGTTACGGATGAAATTCGAAACCCTCCACGACTCAGGCCAACACCCCGCACTCCACCTACCACCAAAATACGCCGCGTACCCAATGGAACCTGCCGCATCAGTATACAAGTCCAAATCAAAATCGGACACCGTTGCTTCCATCCATAAGGACCTACCATTGTACTGAGCCAGAAACGTCCTCCAAACCTGTAAGTCCTCACGATGTGTTTTCGTAAGCCGCACGTAATGGTGCGGCGCCTTCACCCCTGCGGTGGCAGCCGCCAACCGCCTGCAAAAAACCCGCCCCATAGGCATTATACGGCAAGCAAAATTAAGTTTTCCCAGCAGTGACTGCAGGGACCTTAATTGCAATTTCTTGCAACCATGTGCAAATTCAACCGTGACGCGCATATCTTCCAACTTATCTTCGGGAAGCCTGCATTCCATCCGTATCGTATCAATAATGATACCTAGAAACTTCAATTCCTCAAGAGGACCCTCTGTCTTTTCAGGAGCCAATGGCACCCCAAAAAGCTGGAACACATGTTGCACCGTAGACAACAGAATCTGGCAAATCCGGGCCCCGGGAGGACCTATCACCAAAAAAATCGTCCAAATAGTGGACGACGGATTAACGGCTAAAATCAGCGGGTGAACAGGAGTGCTTTTCAAAATTTAATGGCATCATCAAACGAGGCGTAAGACACCGCACACAACCGTGGGTCAATAGCGTCATTGACCGAACCACCCCGAGGATGAGACAGGTGGTGTTCAGTCTGAATTTGTTATCAAGCGATACCGACGCTTTTCTTCCTCTTCCCTCTTGCTGTCGTCCGGTTTAACCTTGTCAAGGTTAAACTTTTCAAGAGGAAAAAGAGCAAAAAGCTCTACGTATTCCCCTCTCCAAATCCTGTCCTTCACCTCAGCTTTTAAATGGGCACCCAATGGGCCCTCAAAGCAAACATACACCTCCCCCTTTGCAGAGTCGGCCAACCTCACTCCGTCCGCAGGACCTTCCAACGGCTTGGGATCCATCGCAGTCTGCTCCGTACGCACGCCAGGAACCATCACCGGGGCTGACACCGCCGATGACACCGGGGCACCCACCACCTGTACACTTCCCGCGACGGGCGGTCTGTTGTCCCCCGCTGACGTCCATGCTGCCACTGGCGAAACCCCAGCCGCAGCCGAACCCCCTAGTGTGCCCGTCAGCAAATCCTTACACCCCGCCAACCAGGTCTGCAACAGACGTTCCACCACCCCCTCCTGTCCCGCAGCCTGAACCACATCGCCTCCAGCCAATGCAACACCCCTGTCACCGCCCCCTTCAATTACCCCTGAAGACAGACCCTGTGACAGGTGCCCAGGATAGGGGACAAAGGTGGGGGACAACACAGGGGGAGGAGCCACAGCAGAGGGGGCACAGGGAGAGGAGAAAACAGCAGGCAAATCAATAGCATGAGCAGACACAGGCACAGATGGGGAAGTAGCAGTCAAGAACGCTGGACGCACAGGCACAGGCACAGATAAAGACATGACATTTCCAGATGAAGACATACTGTACTTACCAGGCTGTCCCGGAGCCTGAAGCCGCACAGCCGCATCTCCCGCTCCCTGCTGTCTCCTCCACTCTTCCCCGGCAGCCTCCTCGGACGGCGTCCTCTCCTCTTCTTCAGACGCTGTGAGCTCACCCTCCGATCGGTCGTCCATCGTGCCTTGCGCCATGCCCGGGGAAGGATCGTTGGAGCCGCCCCCGACAGGGCGCCCGCTGGTGACGTCATCGGCCGCTCGACGGCCCGACCGTCCCGCGTCACGTCTCCTCCCCCGCTGTGCGCTCTGCCTGGACACAGACGCCGCTCTCCTCTCCTGCACAGGGGGCGGTGATACTGAAGCTTGGCGCCGGGTCCCTCTCCTTCTGTCCATGGGGGTCCCGGCCGCACCAGGGGACAGGCCCGCACCCGCTGCCACTGCTCTCCCACGCCGAGCCTCGCGAGCGGGAGGGGGGTTGGGCCCCCCCCCTGCCCTGCGGCCGTCACGTCCTGTATTATGGTTGAAGGCATTGGAGTGCTTTTCAAAATAAATAGCAATGCACTGCATTACATAAGTTTCTGTTAGCATTTTACAGTGCAGTAATGCAACACACAGGTATGAAAATGTGAAAACCACCTAAACAAATCATTCTTCCTTCCCTATCGACCCCAATCATTTTCCCAAAATAGTTAAATTCACTAAAATCACCAGATTTTTTGCTGAAATCTTTTGAAAATCAGATCTCTCTGAAATAGCTCATCCCTAGTAGCTAGACTTGTGCTTTAATATTTAATGCCACATCTTAGCTTTGTCAGATTTTCCGCTGGCTGCAGAAAAAGCTATCCTACATGGCAAATATGGCAGCCTCATTCCAAATACATTCTGAACAGATAATGGTTATTATTTACTATATATGTTATTATTATGAAATTAATTATTAAATGCATTCAGTAAGTGAATGATATACATAATCCATTTTTATTGCTTCTGAACAAAATGCCATTTGCCTAAAATCTGACCTGTAGCCCAATGAAATTACAAAAGTAACACTAAAAAAAGGGGAGCTGTCACCATTAGCTGCCAGTGAATAACCTTCCCTGTGCTGCCAGCCCCTTTTCTGATTCTCATCATGTCAGCCTGCTAATAAGTCGGACTACACACCAGGGCCCGTTAAGACAGACCTTTTAAAAACTTTTGAAAAACATATCAAAGTTTTCAAATAAGGCCCCATTCACACTTGCGAATAGGGCAGTTTGCGATTACCTGGGGGAAGCCTTTGCTATTTGAGGAAGGGGGGCATCATCCATCTTTAAAGCTCCAGAGTTCCAGCCTCAAAATTTGTTTTTAAAAAGTCAGCAGCTACAAATACTTTAGCTGCTGACTTTTAATAAGGACATTTACCTGTTCAGGGAGCCTGCGATGTCGGCCCCCTGAAGCCAATTCACGTCGGGTGCAGGTGCTGTAATTGCAACTAAGGGAAACTGGCAGTGGAGCCTTCAGGCTTCACAGACGGTTTCCTACTGCACATGCGTGAGTCGCACAGCACTTTCTGAATGGCCCCGTTATCTGCGAGGGGGGGGGGTACTTGAGGCAGCAGAGGAAATGACGTACCTCGCTGTAGCGAGGTTGGGACAGAAGTACATATTTGTATTTAAAAAAGTGGTCTTTAGGGACACTCTGCTAAAGTTACTTTTTTGTTCCAAAGGGCTTTTTTAGCTACTAAATTGTGAGTGTATTTCCTCCTTTTTTACTAAATAAATTACTTAAATGGGATTTAAATGGGATTACACTATGTTCCTACTCCTTCCTTTTCATAAACTTGTCCTATTGGAGCAATAATCCATGCAGTTCTCTGCTTATTACCTATCCCATTGAGGTCCATTGTTTGAGTTGGTCTTCTGGTTGGAGGTCTTGTCCACCTTGGATGTGTAGCCCTACAAGTCTGATTGACCCATTGGGTGTATACCCACTTGGGTTCAATCGTTCTGGTAAGCCTTTTGACTCTCTGGTGGTGGTGGATCACTTATCAACAAGTTTGGACACGTTTTTTCTTCGTTACATCGTTATACAGTTCAGTTGTCAGTTGTTTTTGAATCATGTTTTAGATATCTATTATTTACACTAAGGACTAAAATTTATTTTATTTTACAGTTTTTTTCCTTTTATTATTTTATTATTATTATTATTATTTTATTATTGGACATTATTCACTTATATGTTTATTGTCACACTGTTGTTATGACCTTTAGTATATCAATTTATTTTAGGTATATTGTACACACATAATTCAGTGTTCATTCACACACTGTTTGCATATATATATATATATATATATATATATATTTGAGTTTATTCTTAGATTGTTTATGCGCACTTTTATTTATATGTACATTTATTTTCAGTTTACTCTGAGATTTACTTTGAGCCCTGCACTTATTTTTCACATAGTCTTAAAGCGGTTGTATAGTCTTTTTTTTTTTTTTTTTACTTTTACTTATAGGTAAGCCTATAATAAGGCTTACCTGTAGGTAAAAATAATATCTCCTAAACCTGTATGGTTTAGGAGATATTCCCCTCGCAATGAGCCGCTGCAGTGCATACTGCATGCATACATACATGTGGTGCATACTAGCTCATTATGCCTTTTCCCTTGCAGGTCTGAAAAAAAAAAAACGTCAGCGGGTATACAACTGCTTTAAGTTTAAGACCTAGTTGTATAGTTGGGTGGAACTTGGGTTGGTGGTTTAACAGACCAAAAAAAGAGGATGTAAATAAAAGTTAATTGTTTGAGTTTACATACACTTCTTTTTTATTTAAAACGCCATGTACTCTAAAAAATACACCAGTGTCTGTCATGCCCTTGCCTACAAGAGATATGATCTGAAAGGGTTAAAATCTTATTCTGACTCTGGCTCAAAGGAGTGAATAAAACTCATTCCCAAGTGAGTCACTTGCAGCAGAGATCCGGCCTTACAAGGCAAAGAGCCTTACTCGGTGTTGAGCTGTGATCCAGGATCTAAGTAGTTCCCTTTTTTTCTGCTAGCATACAGTAAATCTGTCCAACGTGCACCACTCAAACTGTGTATTACTCTGCTCTGCTATTTATGTGACTTCCTCTGCCAATATATTACCCTAAGACCTCAGGCCTCCCTCTTCTACATTGTGCCAGGTGGCTTCCTGTAATTTGATGTCGCTGATCATGCCTTTTGATTCCGTTGTCCTCTCTGTGAATGCAGGGTGCATTCTGAGGTTAGATACCAGATTGTAAGGTTTTACAATGGTGCCCAGGCTTATCTGCACCTTGCACAGTATGCCTTGGACCTGCTAGAGGAAGTAAGAAGATTACAGCTTGAAAAGATTAAACTATTTAAATCTTCACTGCCAGCTGATATTCTAAAGACAGGAGATCAGAAAATGTCTAACTACAAACTGCCACCACTGTGTAGTCTTGGGAAAATACTTGGACCTTAGACTTCATTCACACATTCCTGCATCCTGGAAACCTGCAGTTGGGATCCCAGACCTGTAAGCATCTAAATGTACATATCCACACATCCAGTAGTTAGGGACAAATGCAGTTAGGGTGCTTTCACACTGGGGCGTTTTTCAGGAGCTACAGCGCTAAAAACAGCGCCTGTGTAGCTCCTGAAAAAAGCGGGTCCCTCACTCCAGTGGGAAAGCCGGATGGCTTTCACACTGGAGCGGTGCGCTAGCAGGACGGTAAAAAAAGTCCCGCTAGCAGCATATTTGGAGTGGTGAAGGAGCGGTGTATTCACCGCGGGGGGTTTTTAACCCTTTTTTGGCCGCTAGCGGGGGTTAAAATCACCCCGCTAGCGGCCGCATACCGCGGCTAAAACGACGGTAAAGCAGCGCTAAATATAGCGCTGCTTTACCGTCGCCGCCTGCACCGCCCCAGTGTGAAGCCGGCCGTAGGGACAGATGTCCACCCCTGGACCAGACATCTGTTCCTAACCACAGGTAACTGGATACATGAGGGTAGATACTTAGAGCCCTGGATCCTTTTAGCCTGACATTTAGTTGTATAGGGTGAGTAGTCGCCCATGATCGTAACACCTAGGATCCAGTTTCAACTATCCGCACTATACTTGACCCAGGAACCATAGTTGCCAACATTGTAAATAAATGTATAGGGGCACTTTTTTGCCTGTAGGCAGAGTCTTATTATAATTAGGGGGTGAAACATTCATCTAGGGGTGTGGCATAGTGGGGGGGGGGATGTGTCGCTCTTCGCGTGCCGATACGAAAAATGGGAGTGGTTTAAGTGAAACATTGGGCGTCGCTCAAAGAGGTGTGGTCAGAGTCTGAGCTGAACTAAGGATGGAGGGAGAAAGAGAGAGGGAGAGAGAGATGGAGGGACAGCAGGCCCAGATCCTACAACACAATATAAATATGTGTATTCCAGAAAGTTTAACAATCAGCAGATAAAGATACTCCACACACCTAGGGTTAGCGCTTCAATCATCCCAGCACCTTGCTTGTTATGGTGTCAGGGTGATTGAAGCGCAGAGCCCTCCTTACACCTGGTGTCCCCAGCAGCAGAGCCCTGTCTCCAGCAGCGGAGCCCTCCTTACATCTGGTGCCCCCAGCAGAGTCTGTCCTTACATCAGGTGCCCCCAGCGGAAACCCTCCTTACATCAGGTGCCCCTAGCGGAGCCCCTCTTTACATTAGTGTCCCCAGCAACAGAGCCCCTCCTTACATCTGGTGTCCCCAGCAGTGGAGCCCTCCTTACATCTGGTGCCCCCAGCAGAGTCTGTCCTTACATCAGGTGCCCCCAGCGGAAACCCTCCTTACATCAGGTGCCCCTAGCGGAGCCCCTCTTTACATTAGTGTCCCCAGCAACAGAGCCCCTCCTTACATCTGGTGTCCCCAGCAGCGGAGCCCTCCTTACATCTGGTGTCTCCGGCAGTGGAGCTCCTCCTTACATCAGTGTCCCCAGCAGCGGAGCCCTCCTTACATCAGTGTCCCCAGTAGTATAGCCCCTCCTTACATCAGTGTCCCCGGCAGTATAGCCCCTCCTTACATCAGTGTCCCCAGCAGCGGAGCCTTCCTTACATCAGTGTCCCCAGCAGCGGCGCCCTCCTTACATCTGGTGTCCCCAGCAGCGGAGCCCCTCCTTACATCTGGTGCCCCCGGCAGTGGAGCTTCTCCTTACATCAGCCCCCGGCAGCAGAGCCCTCCTTACATCAGTGTCCCCAGCAGCGGAGCCCTCCTTACATCAGTGTCCCCAGCAGCGGAGCCTTCCTTACATCAGTGTCCCCAGCAGTGGAGCCCTCCTTACATCTGTTGTCCCCGGCAGCGGAGCCCTCCTTATATCAGTGTCCCCAGCTGTGCAGTGTCCCCCTTCATGTGCCTGTCCCCAGCGGCGGCAGCTACAGTTCCCGACTTTCTCGCGTGTGCAGTGGAGAGGGGAGGGGCCTCCAATCGATCTGTGCAGCCAATAGGCTTCAGTGTACAAGAGAATTGTCTACTTGTACACTGAAGAGAGACGCAGATTGGCTGTCCCTCCCCTCTCCACTGAACACACGGGGAAATAGACCTTGCAGAGGCGGCGGCCATCTTTTTGTAGCCCATCAGCCGTTTTTGCCTAAAACATTCCCGATTTCCCGAGCAAAAGGCAAAATCCCGGGAATTTAATCGGTTCGAGCTCCGATCATCACGAGGGTCACAAAATCGGGATTGTCCCGGGAAAATCTGGACTGTTGGCAAGTATGAGGAACTCGCAGGAGGGCACTTTTTGCCCATGTAAATTAAGTGTAAATAATACAGAATACAGAATTAAAAATAAATGAATGTATGTTTAAATACAACTAGCCTGAGACAGGTTATCATCAGATCACTGGATGTTCTTCTCTGCCCAGCTCTGACTACATACATGTCCCCTAAATCACTTGTCTGTCTATAGTCTGCTGACTGTTCACTGCATCCCATGATCAGAAACATCCAGTCAAAACACAGCAATCCTGGGAGAGCTGTAGGGGAGGGGAGGGGGATGTGAATTGTGAACTTTTTACACAGAATGTGCCTGTCTCAGGCTAGTGCATGAGATATGTAATTCACCTGTCACTCACAGCAAGGGGGCGTTTTTGACAAAGTTTTCAAGACTTTGTCAAGATTTCTCTAACTGAACAATAAAAGAGGATTGCTCGGGCCTTGAGTAAATCTGTGTGGCAAGACTGGGCTCAAATGAAAGGAAATCTTATTCTGTACATTATGACATCAAAAAAAAAAAAAAAAATTGGGTTTACATCCACTTTAAGTAGGGGAGGGTTAGAACCCCAATAAAGTTGTAATTGCTGGGTACATTTTAGATTGAAGCACACTATGATAATATAGTCCAAATACAGGTCTATCACAATGTAAAGAAGACTGTACAAGAAAACCTATGCTTCTCAGTTGCCAAACCTGGACCCCTTCATCAGGGCATAAGAAAGAATGTATTTGGACTGGATAAAAAGTGAATTGTATAGTGTATTGAGCGTTGTGTGGATTAGCACAGTCTTTTGTCAGCAGCTGGTTCTGGCAGCAACCAAGTGATACCCCCTACACAAATACTACTAACATACTATCAAATAGTAATAGGGAATCTTATACAGGCCATAGATTATGCATTTTTTTTTTCATTCAGCCAGCGAGTTGAACGAAAAAAAAAAAAATACTAGATTCCCCATCATCACTAAGAGTTCCCCACTGTCAGAATACAATGATGCTGGCTATAGCCAGTGGCACTGATCGAGCGAAAAAAAACAACAGGCTGGATATACAGAAGTCAATCGAGAGTTCAACTTCTGTACAACCAGCCTGCTCATGGATGGCTTGACATTTGGCTGGTCCCTGGTAAACTGGACGAATTTCGAACCATTTATGGCCAGCTTTAGAGCTCCAGTGCTACCTATCCATTCCTTCAAGCTTTTTATTGTTGTCTGTGTCCCCATTGTAAAGGGGGTCTATTGGTCATCAATTGATCACTATTGTCACCAGGGTTAAAAATGTAACCATGAAAACACAACTTCAAGACAAGAAACAGGGCACGGAACTACAATATGATGGGTTGGTCTTGCAGTGGAAGTGTAATGCCGCGCACACACGATCGGAAATTCGGCCAGCAAAAGACAGATGAGAGCTTTTGGTCGGAAAATGCGACGGTGTGTATGCTCCATCAGACTTTTGCTGGCCGAATTCCAGCCAGCAAAAGATCCAGCCAGCAATTTTTCAGTTGAAAAAAGTCCCGAACGGAAATTCCGATCGTCTGTAGCAATTCCAACGCGGAAAATTCCTATGCATGCTCGGAAACAATTCGACACATGCTCGGAAGCATTGAATTTAATTTTCTCGGCTCGTCGTAGTGTTGTACGTCACCGCTTTCTTGACGGTCGAAAGTTCAGCAAACTTTTGTGTGACCGTGTGCATGCAAGCCAAGCTTGAGCGGAATTCCGTCGGAAAAAACATCCAAGTTTTTTCCGACAGAAAATCTGCTTGTGTGTACGCGGCATTAACAGATAACAGTTTGCTTGTGGGTAATGGAACCAGTCGTTATCTACCAAAATCTTAAAAAGCATTTTGTTTGGACTGACCATATAAATATATTGTTCAGTCACTTCCTTAGATGTCTGCTAAAGCAGTGTTTCTCAACATGTTTCTACAGTTAAGGCACCCTTTAAAATTGTGCACAATCTTGAGGCACCCCATTCAAAAATGTAAAAAAAAATAAACTAATAGATTTACATAATGCAGCAGCATCCATACGCACATAGGACACCCAACATTAGAGGTGATTTAATTTTACAAGGCAATATACTGTACCTCTGCACACTGGTACTTACATTATTGGTCTTTAGAACTCCAATGGCTGAACTCCATGGTGCCCGATGTTATAAGGCTACACAATAAAAATCTGTCGCTTTGTTGTAACAAAAGCTGGCCTGTTCACGTTTTTTGGGCCAATTTTCAGGCATTTTGCCAAGGCACCCTGGCAGAAACCAGAAGGCATCCCAGGGTACCACGACACCCTGGCTGAAAAGGGCTCTTCTAAAGGTACAGCATACCTATTAATGTACATTCCTGTTCCATTTGTCTGTCCTTAGATAGTCATTTGAGAGGTTCTGCACATTCCACCTGCATATATTAGTTCTTTCTCTTCCATTGTGAAATCTATACATGGATTAATAAATGCAAAATACCCTAATTATATTTGCCAGCTTATATATAGTAAATGGTTCGCCCTGTTTTTGAGTACAGCACTGGGTGTGTTTATAAGTCATGTTTCTCATCACCTAACATACAATAGGGTCTACTGGACATCATTCAATTCATTCTAATGGGATTTTTCCACAATGCCTCTGCCCTTCATTCTCAACAGTTTATTTTCAGCACCCTTTCTAAAAAAGGAATACAATACAGCAGTAGATGTAAGAATGACTTGGCTGGCTGGTTGGGGAATGAGTAACACATGGATGATGTGTATAGGAGACACCCATTCAGGGACTCTTGTCTGGAATTCAGAGCATGACATAATCCAATGCCATTGCATTAATTTATTTTAATGGTATTCATGGCCTGCTTTAGTAGCTTTCAGATGTTCGGTAATGTTCATGTGCAAAAATATGGATTAGGTTTTAAATTGTAGCAATTCGAAATAGAAAAGATCTTGTTAATGGGCCAAAATATGCACTGGGTGTTTAGTTAACAAGAGGTGAGGGACGTACAGTATACGCAACAGGCGCACTTTAATACCAGTTTATACTTACCTTTACTTTGCTCCTCCACCACTCATTTCACCCTTATGCCCCGTACACACGATCAGAATTTCCGACAACAAATGTTGGATGTGAGCTTGTTGGCGGAAAGTCCGACCATGTGTATTCTCCACCAACAAATTTTGTTCTCAGACTTTCCAATTGTGTGTACACAAGTCTGTCACACAAAAGTCCACGCATGCTCGGAATAAATGCTCACCAAACACAACATTAACAGAAGGAGCCCAAAGGGCTCGCCATACGTCTTGTACGTCACTACGTTCGTAATTGTTGGCCAACATTTGTGTGACCGTGTGTATGCAAGACAAGTTTGAGCCAACAACCTTCGAACAAAAATCCACAGTTTTGTTGTCGGAAAGTCCGATCATGTGTACGGTGCATAAGAAGTAAGGAAAAGAAGACCTGCACAAGGCCGAGGACTCTCTCGTCGTTCCCATGTGAAAGCGTTGGTTCCTATGGGCCAACTGCTAAACACTAGCGCTATCATGTGGGAGGAACATGGTCCTTCTTACCTGGATTTTCCCATCCAGTTGCCGAACAAAGCAGCAAATGAGCAAAATCGAGTTGAGCATGTGTAGCTGTATGGGCTGGAATTAAAGTAAATAGCCTATTTACCTTTTTTTTGTTACACAACCTGCAAATAGAAATGGCAGGACAATAAGTACACCCTCAAAGTGACCCCTTTTTGGATGCCCCAAGGTGATCTCACTTTTTACCATCATTTTTTGGAAATTAGGAAACATGCTGGTATTAAAGTGGAACTTAACTGTATCTTAGAACCACAAACTGAAAACTCTCTCTAATCCAAGCTCCCCTATCCATCCATGTCTCCATGTTTATTTTTGTTAAGAAACCACTAGCATTTCTAGCTGTAGCCATCTTTAGAAAGGGCAAATGATTCTTGTGGGATTTACTTCCTGAAATCAATCTGCCGCTAGCTAAGACATGCAGGCAGGAGGATGTGCTTAGCTGAGAAAATTCCTCCTCCAGATGAATAAAAAATGCTAATGTAGACTGATGGGATGTTTGGCACCATTTTGGCCTAGGCCAGAGACCAGAAAGCAACTAAAGAAATGCAGAAAAAACACACAAGAAAAGATAAAATACCTGCCTATCTATTTACTAATGCTAGCAGCAAAAGGATTAAAAAGAGTTTATGTTGATTGAGAGAGTTTAGTTCTGCTTTAACCACTTCACCCCCGGAAGATTTTACCCCCTTCCTGACCAGAGCAGTTTTTGTGATTCGGCACTGTGCCGCTTTAACCTGACAATTGCGCGGCCATGCGATGTTACACCAAAACAAAGTTGACGTCCCTTTTTCTCACAAATAGAGCTTTCTTTTGGTGGCATTTGATTACCTATGCTTTTTAGTTTTTGCGCTATAAACAAAAATTTAATATTTTTTACTTTTTGCTACAATAAATATCCCCAAAAAATATATAAAAAAAACTCATTTTTTTCTCAGTTTAGGCCGATATGTATTCTTCTACAATAAGCGTATATTGATTGGTTTGCACAAGAGTTATCCCATCTACAAAATAGGGGATAGATTTATGGCATTTTTATTATACATTTTTTGTTTATTAGTAATGGCGGCGATCTGCGATTTTTATTGTGACTTCGACGTTATGGCGGACACATCGGACACTTTTGACACTATTTTGGGACCATTGTCATTTATACAGCGATCAGGCTGTATGCGGCGGGCGCGTGCCCACTAGCCCCACCAATTAAAGGGGACGTACAGGTACGCCCATTTGCCCACCATTGTGCCGACGTATATCGGCGTGCAAGTGATTAAGAAGGCAAGTGATTAAGAAGGATAAACCATGAGGCTTGATAGTGGTGTACTAGATACAGTACATCATTAAGACCCCTTTCACACTGGGACGCTTTGCAGGCGCTACAGCGCTAAAAATGGCGCCGGCAAAGCGCCCTGAAAGTGCCGCTGCTGTGTCTCCAATGTGAAAGCCCCCGAGGGCTTTCATACTGCAGCAGTGCGCTAGCAGGACAGTAAAAAAAGTCCTGCTAGCAGCATCTTTGGAGCGGTGTGTATACCGCTCATTCACCGCTCCGGCCCATTGAAATCAATGGAGCACCGCGGCAAAGCGCCAATGCAGAGGTGCTTTGCAGTGGTTTTTAACCCTTTCTTGGCCGAATAGCGCTTCAAATACGACGGTAAAGCGCCGCTAAAAATAGCGCTGCTTTACCGCCGACGCACCTCCTGCTCCAGTGTGAAAGGGGCCTAAATGTACAGGTCATACACAAAGGGAGGAGGAGCTGAATGGGTTAATGTACCGGTCACATGCAGTGGGAAGATGGAAATGAGAGGGTGAAATTGCAGATATGCAGGATAAGGAAGGTCAAGGAAAATACTGGAAATAAGACAGAGCCAAAAACAGAAAAGTACATTTTATATATTTTATATTGCATGTTGTAGAAAATAAAATCCAGTTTACTGATTGAAAAACTTTGGGATGAGATTAAGCAGCCATTTACTATAAAGTATATATGTGTGACAGGAGAAAGTGTACTTTTGCCTACTGCAGAGACAGGATGGAGCTGAGATGAAAACAATCATACAATTGAATGAATACCTTGCCTGTGAGACAAAAAAAAAGAGACAATGCAGCCATGTTTCGCTCTCTTCCTCCTGGGACGCCCATGAGGACCTGCCTTCAGGGAGCTGCGAGTGTGTGTCTGCGGCCTGTTTGGCGCGGAGCGGTGTCGTGAGGCCTCTAAAGAGTTCCGGAACACAGTAGTGCTGGATCAGCGTGTGTACGGAGAGGAGGACCGCAGATAGACTGAAGGTTCCTGCATTACAGTCACCAGTCATCTGACGGAGCGGTGTGTTGTGACGGCGCCAGCCTGGAACGGGACTAAACTATCTGAAGTGGAACAGGACAAGCGCCTGGGTCCTGTGTGGTGAGCGGGCGCTTACCCAAATTGATATAACACTTTATTGCTACACAAACTAGTCTCAGAAGGCTGGTGGGACCTGTGGTCCCACAGGAAGGTGTTCACTTAACTAGACTGTGACCAGTGAGGCCTCAGAGTTTGTTTTATTCTGCCACCAAGTGAATACGGTGTGCATCCTTCAGTAAGGGGGAAGTTCCATCAGTGCTCTAGATAACCAAGCACACATTTATTTATACATCATCTTTCCTGGATTACAAATACTGCAGTATAAAAAGCTAGCTGAAGAAAGAAGATCAAAGACTCTACCATTCACTATAAAGCGCTTATTACTTTTCCTATACATTCTTAAGACTGCATTACAACCTAGGGAGAGCCCTTGAGCATTTTACATAGGTATTGGTATTGTATTATATTGCTGTGTTGCATTGCCAATCTGGGATGTGTGCTCTGAGGATTGGAGTGGGAAAGTGTCCAATGTAAGCGCTTGGTCGGATTGGATGCTAGCTGCACTTGCTAGCTGCACTCGCCTGTCTGCATACATTTCTCAGGTGGTTATTGAGTTATTACATGTCTATACGCATTTACGGTTATTCTTTGCATTAATTATATTTAAATCCTTTAAGAAGTTTTACTTTGTTGACAACCTTACAGTAAAAATACTTAAGTGATACCTGAGTTTGGTGTATGACTTTTCTTGGTAACATTGTATTATAACATGGAACCTGTGCCATTGGTAAGAGAGGATCTGGAGAATCGGGGTAGCCAGTGGGGTACAGAGTCAATTAGCATCCCCTATGGGGGTACCGCTACAGTTAAATAAACACAAAAGCCTTCCTGTACCCCTAAAATATGCTTGTGGTCCTCCCTTCCCCCCAGTAGGGCACTTTCACACTAATACGGTGTGGTTTTCCCACATCTTGGGTGCAGCGTAGTGTACCTGTGGTTTTCGTGTGGGTTAGCTGCGGTTTTCCATAGACTCCTATTATGTCTCACGGTTTTGGACCCCTGACCTCAGCCTCACTTAGCATTGACCTCTGAACTCTGCCTTACCTAGCATTGACCTCTGAACTCCAGAGGTCAATGCTAAGTGAGACTGAGGTCAGGGGTCAGCAGTGACACAGAGTGCAGTAGTGACTGTCTGTCTGCACTGTTTACTTCTGTTCTCCTTGGACTCTTCACAGTACTCAGGACACTGCAGCTCCAACTGTTCTTCTCCTTCTCATAATTCCTGGTCCAGGAGGCGGAGATAAATTACAGCTACTGATAGCCCCACCCACTGGTCCAGGGAATAGGAGATAGGAGAGAAGAGCCAAATCTTCACTACCCTTAGTACTGTGAGTCCCAGAGAGAAGAACAGACATAGGCAAATCCTCTTTCTGTGTCTCCACTACAGCTGTGCTTGTTACAGGCAGCTACAGAGCAAACGCTGTTTGTATGTGCCAGGGAGGGGGTGGGTGCTAAAGGACAGCGCAGTGTGTTGTCAGCATGGGCTACGATTGGTTTGTGCCACTGCCACTAGCCAATTCATCAATATCTCCAATTACATCACTTCCGGTTGCTGTAAACCGCCAGTAATTGGAGATTTCGACAACTTGCTGTTTTGACACAACACCGGCAACTGAATACACTCCGGTACACGGTATTATGAGCGGATATTGCTATTCCGCTCTTATAATAACCAACAAAATGACCGCCTTTGCGGCGACAACTTTTTCCTCAATACCCTCTGTTGTGTACCAGAGTGTATACGGTTGCTGGTGTGTGGTGTCAAAACGACAAGTCATCGAAATCTCCAATTAATGATGGTACAGTAACCGGAAGTGACATAATTGGAAATCTTGATGAATTGGCTATTTTGACAGAACACCGGCCTTTAGCACCCGCCCCCTCCTTGGACAAAGCCAATCACTCTCAATCACAGTGCCGCCTCCCTACTCCCTGTGCTGACACTTTATTACCTGCCCCCCCCCCCCCCCCCCCCACCTGGAATAAACAAGAATTGTTTCTTCTGTAGCTGCCTGTGACAAGCACAGCTGCAGGGGAGACACGGAAGACAGGAGCCAAGTTCCGGAATGGCGTCTCTTTAAACAGATGGAGACGTGACCAACACATCACCAAATAACACACACAGTTTATTACACTGTCTTTATATACTGATAACATTTTGCAACAATGATTTGGGTTGCATGGTGACTGTTCAGTTATCCAGTCTGCAAAAAGATGAAGGTGGGAAAGGAAAATTCTGGGATGGATGGATTTATAGTGATATTTTATCAGCAAGTGTTTCTTTGTGTACATAGGGCAACAGCAACCGAAAGGCTTAAATACTATTCCAGAAAAAATCATGTTCAAGGCTCCCTACAGTGCTTCCTACATAGCAAAATATCTAAGCCTCAGGTCACATGAGGAACCCTTGAAATAACTTGCTGGTCTCAGGGAACCCCTGCTAAAAATTACCGTATCTACAACTCTCGACACATTATCATGATGGTCAGTGGGAAGAATGCTTCTAATGCCCCGTACACGTGGTCGGAAATTCCGATGGAAAAAGTCTGATCGGATTATGTTGTCGGAGAATCCAATCGTGTGTGGGCTCTAGCGGCCTTTTTCTGTCGGAATTTCCGACGGAAAAAATTTGAGAGCAGGATCCGACAACAAAATCCGATCAGACTTTTTCCAATTGTGTGTAGGGAATTCCGACGGACAAAGTGCCACGCATGCTCAGATCAAATTACGAGACCAAAGCTATTGGCTACTAGCCTCTACGTAGTTCCGTAGTACGCAACGAACGTCACCACGTTCGTAACGATTGGATTTTCCACCAACTTTATCTTACCGCGTGTATGCAACACCAGTTTCGGACAAAATCCGTGGGAAAAAATCGGACGGATTTTGTGGTTGGAATTTCCAACCGTGTGTACGGGGGCTTACACTTGTGGTTATTGGGAAGAATTGCCCCCTTACGGATAGCTAAAAAGATCAATGGTGTCAGTGGGAATTAATATGATAGGCAGAAATTTCTCATTGCTCAAAGAACCCCTAACAACCTTCGGATGAACCCTAGGGTACATGGAATCTTGGTTGAGAAACCCTGCTCTGGGTATTGAATATGTAACCACAGCTGGAAGTAACCCAGGGCAGCATTAACCACCCAGTAAGATTGATAACATAGCATTTATAATAACATTTGGTGTGCATCCACCTTTAAGGGTTGAGTGCTTTCCCTTTATTTTCCATGATACATGGACAGGGAGATTTATTGCAGCAAGTAACTGAGAACAATACAATTGGAACACAGTGACATGCACTGTGATTTCTGGTGCATGGTGACTGTTCAAATACCCAGTCTGCAAATAGATGAAGGTGGGAAAGGAATATTATGGGAATAAGATGGAGCCAGACACACAAAAATACATTTTATATATTTTATATTGCATCTTGAAGAAAAAAATCAAATTAACAAATTAAAACATTTTGGGATGAGATTAAGCATCTTTAGTATGTACCACTTGCAAAAAGTAGAAATGTGTCACAGGAGAAAAGGTACTTCCACCCTCCCTATTGTCAGTCTCTTCGTGTACTTGTGCAGCTGGTAATACCTGTGTCCTCATGATGAAGGCCAACAGCTGCATCTGCACTAAGCTGGCCATCTTTCTTAGCACTGGTTACAGCATGTAAATTTATTTTCCGTGAATCTCCCCTACAAGCTATTGTTTTCAATCAGCCACAGTACCTTCAGCTGCCTGAATACCCAAATAGGTACTGCATCTTTTTCATCATTTACATTGTTCACCATTTTCACCCAGCTTGGTCGGTTTTTAAATCGACTTCCGTCAAGCTTGTTGGTGTTGACAGAGCCAGAAATTGGTGCCTATTAAACTCTGGTGCCTGTTGAATTGTGTAGTGATATTCAGACACCCTGCAAATCTTAGTAACAGAAAAATGGAGGTTGATTCAGTGGTTTTCTGTAGGAACACAACCAGTCCCTTGCTGCCATCTTCTCTTCTGACATCATCAGCTATCTCTTCCTGGTTCTCGCGCACCTGATGACGAACATAAGGGGGCCATCTGCAAAAAACAGGAAATGATGACCAGCCCCCTGATGACATGATGCAGAGTATGTGCAGCAGAGTACCACGAGGCCTCCTGGAACAAGTGACATGGGTATCCCAGGAGACTGCAGGCTACTGCAAACCAGAATCCAGGAATTGTAGGGTTCCTCCATATTTTGAGAGAGAAAGTTGTAGGACAGAGATGACAGAAAGTGGGTGGGGGGGGGTGAAGGTCTGCTTTAAACAATAGATATTTAAAGTGAAAGGTTACTTAGCTAGGTCTATCTACCTCCTAAATTCTGGGCAAAAGCTGGAGAAGCCAGTCTTCTTATGGTTATTCAGAGTTTCAGCGAGTTTCTGGAGCCCTGGTGTATGAGACAATAGAGATTAGGTGTGGGTACTGTCCATTACTGCCTGGTAAACTCTATAAAAGGCTGACAGCTGTTGTGGCTGGATGGACCTGAATGGTGCACTGACTGGTACTAACAGTTTAGGACAGTATGTACTCAGGCACGAATGCTTAGTACCCAAGAAGTTAGCATTTTTAGCATTTGTCCCTCGGCGCACACTGCCCTAAAAATTGGTACTAATTGGTAGACCATTCAGTCTTATCCAGCCACTGTTAGTCTCTCATATACTTTTACAGTCTAGGCTGGTGCCCTCAAGCATTCTAATCACACCTACTCTCCACTGTGCATGGGGCCTTAGGGTGCAGCCACCCTCAATACTGTAGCTGCCTACTTTTAGTAGGACACTTACCTGTTCAGGGATCCTGTGATATCGACACCCCAAGCTGATTCGTCAATCGTTTTCAGGTGCAGGCGCCAGCATTGTAAGTAAGTGAAGCCTTCAGGCTTCATAGCCAGTTTTTCTACTGCGCATGCACAGGTCACGCTGCGCTTTCTAAATGGTCCCGCTGTCTTCTGGGACCTGTGTGTGTCCCAGAAGACAGCAAGGGGAAGGAGGAGCGGCCAGAAATGTCGTAGATCGTCGATCACCAATTTTACTCGGAAGTAGGACTGGGTACCTGTCAATACCAGGTACTCACTTCACCTCCCCCCCCCAAAAAAGTGCCAAATGTGGCAGTGGAGGGGGGAGGGTGCAAACAAGCAGAGCTTCCCCTTTTGGATGGAGCTCTGCTTTAACTTTCTATTTCCACTCTATTTTAGGACACAGCCATCTTGTGGCAGATTAGCTAACTGCAGCTGCTAACAAGTCTTTATGCACAATGCAAATCCCAGCCCCATCAATTGCTTTGAAATTTGCTCTAAACTGTAATTAACTCATTTGTGATTTCTACTGTAGATGGTCCTTCAGTTGACGGGTAATATAATTAATCAGCAAGCATACTTTAACTATCATAATATAAGGTTCATATTTTTCCTGATTCTAGTTCTTCTGTAAGTAATTTGTAACCTGTAATAAAGTGACTATTTAAGGAAAGAGGAATTCAGTACTTACAGGATGTCTAAGGGCCCATGCACAGGGGACACAGGGCTGTACAGCATAAAAAAATGGCCATAATTCTGTGCCTGTGAAGTCACTGGTGCAGCTGTACAAATAAATTACGGTATGTGGCTGTATACTGGTAAACAATGATCAAAGTGTATACATGCATGCAGGTGGGATGTATGCCCCTGGATGCAGAAAGGTAAAGTACAACTAAAGGAAAAAAAACATTTCCAGTTTTTTTTCTGCCATCTGTGGCCCATTGTGGAAGTTTCCCTTCAGGGAAAACAGGAAGTGAGAGGATATATCTCCAAAGTTTAGGAATCCCAAAACTAGTGTCCCCATTGGAGTATTTCCCTTCTATTCTTGTTCTGGTGACAACCCAAACTTTGGGGTTTTACATATATAGTAGGTGAGGTTAAAAAAAGACACAAGTCCATCATGTCCAACCCATGTGTGTGTTTATATGTCAGTATTACATTGTATATCTCTGTATGTTGCAGTCATTCAGGTGCTTATCTAATAGTTTCTTGAAACTATCGATGCCCCCCGCTGAGACCACCGCACATGGAAGGGAATTCCACAGCCTTGCCACTCTTACAGTAAAGAACCCTATACGCAGTTTAAGGTTAAACCTCTTTTCTTCTCATTTTAATGAGTGACCACGTGTCTTATTAAACTCCCTTTTGCAAAAAAGTTTTATCCTTATTGTGGGGTCACCAGTATGGTATTTGTAAATTGAAATCATATCCCCTCTCAAGCGTCTCTTCTCTAGAGAGAATAAGTTCAGTGCTCGCAACCTCATAACTAATATCCTCCAGACCCTTTATTAGCTTTGTTGCCCTTCTCTGTACTCGCTCCATTTTCAGTACATCCTTCCTGAGAACTACATCATACTCCAGGTGAGGCCGGACCAGAGTCTTGTAGCGGGAGAATTATCGTTTTATCTCTGAAGTTAATCCCCTTTTTAATGCATGCCAATATTCTGTTTGCTTTATTAGCAGCAGCTTGGCATTGCATGCCATTGCTGAGCCTGTCATTTACTAGGTAACATGTATAACATTTATAAAACAGATTAAATCCCATAGTAAAGAAGTTCATAAAGTAATAAACAGTCCATTATGCTTAGACTTCCACATTCAAATTCAGGCATATTTGACAAAGTTCCAGTCCTGAAAATAACAGACATTCTTTTCCTGCAAACTCACTACAGACATACTAGTGGGGAATTTATCAAAACTAGAGCAGACAGAATCTGGAGCAGAAGGGCATTGGCAACCAATCAGCTCCTACCTTCAGCTTGCTCAGTTACACTTTGAAAATAAAAGATAGAAGCTTATTGGTTGCCTTTCATGGCTACTTCAGATTCTGTATGCTCCAGTTTTGATGAATCCCCCTCATTGGATGTTATTGAAATCAACAATATGCACTACAGTCCCTGATTTAAAGCATGGTGATCAGAAATCCCTGGTTTCTGGGTACAGTCCCTGAATTTAGGGGGTTGCCCCAGGGGAAGAAGTCATTGATTTTGTCCCCAATTAACCTCTTGAGCTCCGAAATTTTTTTTTCCCCTTTATGACCTTTTTTTTTTTTTTTTGCTATTTATCACTGCGCTATTTATTTATTTTTTTTACTCTTTTTTATTGTCATTTTCATAAAACATACAAAATAACGAACAAACACAGAACAATTAAGAGCCAGTCTCAAACCAGATCTCGCTCTCCAACTAATTCACAAAGTAAAACTCAAAACTCGTCTCAGCATTGGGCCCACAGCATAACACTGAGGCTTGAAATAGGAACATAATACCAGCACATATCATGTGTACATAGTCTGAGTCTGTAGGGTTAAATAGTGAGTTGGCCCACCCTTTGCAGCTTTAACAGCTTCACCTCTTCTGAGAAGGCTGTCCATTTGTGAGGTCAGGCACTGATGTTTGATGAGAAGGCCTGGCTGGCAGTCTCCACTCTTTTTCACCCTAAAGGTGTTCTATCAGGTTGAGATCAGGACTCTGTGCAGGACAGTCAAGTTCCTCCACCCCAAACTCGCTCATCCATGTGTTTATGAACCTTGCTTTGTGCACTGGTGCGCAGTTATCTTAGAACAGAAAGGGGCCATCCCCAAACTGTTCCCACAAAGTTGGCATCATGAAATTGTCCAAAATGTCTTGGTATGCTGATGCCTTAAGAGTTCCCTTCACTGGAACTAAGGGGCCAAGCCCAACCCCTGGAAAACAACCCCACACCATAATCCCCCTCCACCAAATGATTTGGACCAGTGCACAAAGCAAGGTCCATAAAGATATGAATGAAAAAGTTTGGGGTGGAGAAACTTGACTGGCCTGCACAGTCCTGACCTCAACCCGATAGAACACCTTTGGGATGAATTAGAACAGAGACTCTGAGCCAGCCCTGCTCCTCCAACATCAGTGCCTGACCTCATAAATGTGCTTCTGGAAGAATGGTCAAACATTCCCATAGACACACTCCTAAACCTTGTGGACAACCTTCCCACAAGAGTTGAAGCTGTTATAGCTGCAAAGGGTGGGCCAACTCAATATTGAACCTTACGGACTAAGACTGGGATGCTATTAAAGTTCAATACTTTTGGTATAGTGTATATGCTATCTTAGAGGGTTTGCTTGTAAAGCACTGTTTGCCTGTGCACAAACGGTACTGTTTGAATACCGAGTCTGAGTACAAAGTCTAGCCCTAGTAAGGAGTAAGTAAGGCTTATTTGCCTTATGCCGCGTACACACGACCAAATTCTGCTCAAGCTCTGAACTTTTGACCGTCAAGAACGCGATGACGTACAACAGTACGACGAGCTGAGAAAATTAAGTTTAATGCTTCCGAGCATGCGTTGAATTGTTTCCGAGCATGCGTAGGAATTTTGCACGTCGGAATTGGTACAGACGATCGGAATTTCCGATCGGAACTTTTTCCGACCGAAAAAATGAGAACATGCGCTCAATCTTTTGCTGGCTGGAATTCCGCCA
This sequence comes from Lithobates sylvaticus, assembly GCA_028564925.1. Taxonomy (NCBI): domain Eukaryota; kingdom Metazoa; phylum Chordata; class Amphibia; order Anura; family Ranidae; genus Lithobates; species Lithobates sylvaticus. The sequence continues at coordinate 138,838,465 of CM053037.1, read as the reverse complement.
GCAAAAGTCCGATGGAGCATACACACGGTCGCATTTTCGGACCAGAAGCTCTCATTGGACTTTTGCTGGCGGAATTTCTGCTCGTGTGTATGGGGCATTAGGGTAAAAAAGGTGTTTCGTACACTGTAGAGAGTATTCTGTGCGACCAGGGAGAAGCTCATTGAGATTCCATCTTGCCGTGTCCATCACTCGCTTAGTGGAGTGTGAAGGGCATTTGGGGAACTCCTGGATTTTGTCGCTAAACTTGCGCTCCAAATCAAGAAGCCGGGCCTTATGTTTTTTTAAGGGAAGTGGCAAGTTGTATGCAGTGACCCCTAATGACCGCTTTATGTGCCAAAAAATGAGGGCAGAAATATCTGGGGTGCTGTTCAGCTGTTCAAGTACTGTGTTAAAGATATGGTAAATCTAATCCTGCAAGATCCTGTAAATCTGGCATAACATGCATAAACAGCATCAGGATGTGGAACTAAACAGATGATAAAACAAAAAATCTTGTTTTTGTTGCAGGAAGAAGATGTTGAAACAGAAAATGATAAAGTTTTGAAGATTAGTGAAGCAGATGATGCAGGTGAGTGTGTTTGGCCCGGTGACCTATAACCTGTGACATAATTTAACCCTTTTGCTGCCAGAGCCACTTTCGTGTTTTTTCCAACATGTTTAAAACAATAATTTAGCCCTAAAGAGTGCATAAAACCAAAACATTACATATTTTCTGAAAGCAGACACCTTAGAGAATAAAATAGTGGTAGTTCTAATTTTTCATGTAACAAGATTTTAGGAAATGCAAAATCTCATTAAAAATACACTAAAGGTCACTCATTTTAAGGCACACAAATGCAATAAATTACCCATTTTTTTTTATCAAATAAAAGCTGAGGTTGCGCCGAGTAAAAAGATGCCCAACATGTCAAACCTTAAAATAATGTGCATCGGTTAAATAGCAACAAACTACAGTACCCTATATTTTCCATAGGCGATACTTTAACCACTAAAGCCCTGGAAGATTTTACCCCTTTCCTAACCAGAGGATTTTTTGCGATTCGGCGCTGCGTCGCTTTAGTTGACAATTACGCGGTCGTGCGACGTTACACCCAAACAAAATTTACATAATTTTTTCCCCACAAATAGAGCTTTCTTTTGGTGGTATTTGATCACCTGTGCGGTTTTTATTTTTTGCGCTATAAAAAAAAGTTCGACAATTTTGAAAAAAAAGCACTTTTTGCTATAATAAATATCCCCCAAAAATATATATTAAAAATTTTTTTTCCTCAGTTTAGGCCGATATGTATTCTTCTACATATATTTGGAGAAAAAAAAATCGCAATAAGCGCATATTGATTGGTTTGCGCAAAAGTAATAGTGTCTACAAAATAGGGGATAGTTTTATGCCATTTTTATTATAAATTTTTTTTCTATTAGTAATGGCGGCGATCTGCGATTTTTTATCGTGACTGCAACATTACACATCGGACACTTTTGACACTATTTTGGGACCATTGTCATTTATACAGCAATCGGTGCTATAAAAATATCAGGGAAGGGGTTAAACACTAGGGAGCGAACAAGGGGTTAAGTGTGTCCTAGGGAATGATTCTAACTGTGGGGGGAAGGGGCTATCTAGGACATGACAGCGATCACTGCTCCCGATGACAGGGAGCAGTAGATCTCTGTCTTGTCACTAGGCAGAGCGGGGAAATGCCTTGTTTACATAGGCATTTCCCCGTTCTACCTCTCCACACCGCAATCGCAGGCACCCAGCGAAAATCGAGTTCCCGGGATCCGCGAGTTCTCCAAACTCCCTTGGCACCATAGGACTCAGATATAAAGACTCAGTACCTCAGCCATGCATAAGGAGAGAAGACCAACCATAGCATAATATTGCTTCAAACTAAATTTATTAAAAAAATTCAGTATTGCACTTGCATTTAAAACATTCAAATCATGCATAATCAGCAGATGCTGCTACAAACAATTCCTGTCCTCCTAGCGAGACAGCGTGGTGACGTCAGCATGTATCCTCCTCCAGACGCGTTTTGTCATAAAGTCACGTTGTCAATGACGTTGTCTATCTACCATGCCCACACCTAACAACTATCCTTTTATTTTCTCCATCAGCTCATCCCCCACAGTTATTACGTTTTGTATCACTTGACCCTCCCTCCTAGATTAGCAAGCTCTAACAAGCAGGGCCCTCTGATTCCTCCTGTATTGAATTGTATTGTAACTGTACTGTCTGCCCTCATGTTGTAAAGCGCTGTGCAAACTGTTGGCGCTATCTAAATCCTGTATAGTAGTAATAATAATAATTATTGGTGTGAACAGGTCCAAAATGCAACCTTTGCAAGCATAAACATACAATCTGCCATTGCTAAGTTGTTTGTGAAAAAATGCAAGCCCAGTGGCTGTCATCTTGATCCTTTTTTTTTCACTACTTCTTTACTAGTAGTCATTGACCTTGTTCAAAAATGCAGATCAAGTGTCCTGAAGCTAATCTGGCTGCCCTGTTTACTTTCCCTCTTTCCTGTTCTCATCATCAGTGAAATACTTAGCACTTCCAGGTATGGAGGAGCATGTGATCTCCTCCCATAATGCTGTGCTTCGGAGCTTACACCAAACGAAACTATTGGAGTGGAGGGGGAAGTGTGGGAAAGATGAGGGGTTAGGAGTTGAAATTAAATGAGACTTTTCCAATTTTCACTGCATGGACAAAGTGACAGAGTCTCTTTAGTGGAATAAATCTGTTCATAGATGAACAGCCTGATGATAAACCTTGCTTCCCTATCTTGGTTGGTTTTAAAGAGGAAGTAAACCCTGATGGTGCCTGTCTTTTTGCAAATATCTCCTAAACTGTGTAGGTTTAGGAGATATTTCTTGGACCTACAGGTAAGCCTTAATCTAGGCTTACCAGTAGGTCAGAGTGGTCTGTAATGCCGCGTACACGCGATCGGAATTCCGGCCAGAAAAAGACCGATGAGAGCTTTTGATTGGAAAATGCGACCGTGTGTAGGCTCCATCGGAATTTTGCTGGCCGAATTTCCGACAGCAAAAAATTGAGAAATTCCGATCGCCTGTAGCAATTCTGACGCGCAAAATTCCTACGCATGCTCGGAAACAATTCGACGCATGCTCGGAAGCATTGAACTCGGCTCGTTGTAGTGTTGTACGTCACCACGTTCTTGACGGTCAGAATTTGGTGTGACCGTGTATAGGCAAGACAGTTTGAGCGGAATTCTGTCTGAATTCCATCGGGAAAACCATCAGAGCTTTTTCCGACGAGAATTCCGATCGTGTGTACGCGGCTTAAGGGTTTACAACCACTTTAAGCTGACTCTAGTATGGACTTGGTGTCTGTGTAATCAGGGGCCAAAAAATAAGAGAACCTCTTTTCTTTTTCGGCCTTATACTAGGAACACATTTCTATTAATATATCTTACATCAAAGGCTAAAAAAATCTTCCAATCAAAAGTTATATGCAGTATATGACTGACTCTACATCTCCTTGATGGGTGTGTTTGGCTATTCATGCCATTGCAAATGTAGACATGTGGGATGTAGAGATAAAATTGGAAGACTTTTGGTGTTGACATTTGCTGATACCCATGAGTGGACACGCATCAGCTGTTGGATGACTGTCATGCCTTAGATTGTGGAAGGTCATGAGATGATTAGATATTTTTTTTTTTATATCAGTGGCATCTACACTGATCAGCCATAACATTATGACCACCCACTTAATACTGAGTAGGTTTTGTCATCAAATCAGCCCAACCTGTCAAGACAAGGACTTTGCTAGACCTCTGAATGTATACTATGGTATCTGGCACCAAGCCGTCAGTAGCAGATTCTTTAAGCCTCTGCCGGCTTGATTCTTTTTATAGTGCATCCTGGTGTCTTCTCTTCCACAGGTAAGTGACACACATGCACCCAGTCATCCACATGATGTAAAAGAAAACATGAATCATTAACCACTTGCCGGCCACTGCAAGCCGTTATACATCGGCACGATGGCAGTGGTGGGCAAATGGGCGTACCTGTACATCCCCTTTAAGAGGCGGAGATAGCATGTGCGCATGCCTGCCGCGTACAGCGTGACTGTGCCCATGGGACCGGCGGACTCTATGCCCGCCGGTCTCCCGGCGATCGTGTCAGGGAGCCGCAGTACGGGGAAGTGCCTATGTAAACAAGGCATTTCCACATTCTGGCTTGTGTCATGACAGAGATCACTGCTCCCTGTCATCTGGAGCAGTGATCGCTGTCATGTGACTTGAAGCCCACCCCCCCATAGTTAGAATCACTCCCTAGGACACACTTAACCCCTTCATCGCCCCCTAGTGGTTAACCCATTCACTACCAGTGTCATTTACACAGTAATCACTAATGCACTGATCACTGTATAAATGACAATGGTCCCAAAATAGTGTCAAAAGTGTCCGATTTGTCAGCCATAATGTCGCAGTCCTGATAAAAATCGCAGATCGCCACCATTACTAGTAAAAAAAAAAAAAAAATTTAAATAAAAATGCCATAAATCTATCCCCTATTTGTAGATGCTACAACTTTTGCGCAAACCAATCAATATACGCTTATTGCAATTTTTTTTTACCAAATATGTAGTAGAATACATATCAGCCTAAACTGAGGAAAATAATATTTTTTTTATATTTTTGGGGGATATTTATGGTAGCAAAAAGTAACAAATAATGTTGCTCTTTTTTTTTTATAGCGCAAAAAATTATTTTGTTTGGATGCAACGTCGCACGACCGCGCAATTGTCAGTTAAAGCGACACAGTGCCGAATCGCAAAAAGTGCTCTGATCAGGAAGGGGGTAAAATCTTCTGAAGCAGTTAAACCGGGCCACCTACTCCCATTTCTCAATGGTCCATGTGCCAACTGTAGGCACGTTTTGCTGTGGACACGGGTCAGCATGGGCACACTGCCTGGTCTGCGGCTACGCAGCCCATATGCACCAAACTGCGATCCATTGTGTGTTCTGACACCTTTCTATCAGAACCAGCATTAACTTTTTCAGTAACTTAAAGAAGAGTTCCACCCAAAAGTGTAACCTCCGCTTCTATGCTTCCTCCCCCCTCGGGTGCCACATTTGCCACCTATCAGGGGGAAGGGGGGAACGGGTACCTGTTTTTGACAGGTACCCTTCCCCAATTCCTGGAGTCAGCCTTCCCTCGAAAGTTCAGCCCCCTCCTCCCTTCTCCGTCGCCGGGCCAGTTAGAAAGCGCAGCGCACTTAGCACATGTTTAGTAGGGAACCGACTGTGAAGCCAAAAGGCGAAAGGCTTCACTGCCAGTTTCCCTTTATAAGAATGGCGGCAGCAGCCCCCGAGAGCCGATCCGAAAATCGGCTAGGGTGCAAACATCGCGGGAACCCTGTACAAGTAAGTGTCCTAATATTAAAAGTCAGTAGCTACAGTATTTGTAGCTGCTGACTTAATTTTTTCGTGAGGGGGGCAGAACTTCTCTTTAAGCTACAATAGCTCTTTTATTGGATCGGACTACATGGGTCAGCCTTCGCTCCTCATGTGCATCAGTCAGCCTTGGTCACCCAAGACCCTGTCATCGATTCACAGGTTTTTCTTCCTTAGACCACTTTTGGTAGGTCCTGACCACTGCAGACCAAGAATATCCCACAAGAGCTGCAGTTTTGGACTTGCTATGACTCAGTCGTCTAGCCATAACAATTTGACCCAAAGTCAAAGTCGCTCAAATCCGTACGCTAGTCCATTTTTTCTGCTTTCAACTCATCTACTTCATGGATAACCTGTTCACTTGCTGTCTAACATATCCCACCCACTTTCAGGTGCCATTGTAACAAGATATTCAATGTACTTTACCTTTCAGTGGTCACAATGTTATGGTTGATCGTTGTAATATTCAAATAAGAACATAAAGTAGCCACAAGTCCCCTGGAAAGCCTTTGCTCAGGGCATTCCCAGCCAGCAGCTAACAGACACTATTGTGAAATAACTCAGTGGAAGCTTTGTCTAGGCAATGGTTTTCAGTGTAGGTGTTTGTAAAGAACCAGTATTCCTGGATAAAGAAGCCTTCTAACCCAAACAATGGGGCGTTTGTCAGCCCTGCACCTAGAAATGAATGAGTATTACAGATAAGACTTCTTTTTCTTGCGATAACTCTGCTCCTACCAGACATACAATCTTCTATATTGTTGGCTGGGAATGTAATGCTAATGACAGCTTTCTTGATAACTGGAAACTGGTGACTTTTTTTTTTTTTACAGCCTTCTAGTTAGGCTGCTAGGTAAAGTGCTAGGTTAGTTTTCGGCTCTATGGCCGGCCATACACAGAGCCACCACGGGTTGCTGGGCCATTGTCTTCTCCCCATAGGGCAGGGGGGAAGTGGCATTGGAGGGCCGGGGAAGCCATCACCGCTGGGAGAAGATAGTGATTATCGCTAGGGGCTATAGCAGCTGTTTGCGATAATTGGAAGCTCATTTGGCAGGTTGGTTGCGCCCAAGTTGATCGATCTATAAACTTTGTACATTCAGCCTGCCCATGAACCATGTATGGCTGGCCTTTTCTGTAACCAGCGGAGCAGTACTTGTTTGGTCTGGTCTGTTCAGAGTTTCACAGGCTGACAGTTTGATTGCTTCCCCCTGCCTTTAGAGGGAATTTCTAGAGCTTATGGAGGGAAAATTCAAATTACCAGCCTCAATATCTATCAGGGCCTAGCCAGTCTCTGGAGAGAAGTGCTCAGATGGTGGCTGGGAAACTGTTCTGTGGGGTCTCAGCAGTGACAGAGCTGGGACCTGGAAGTGAGCTGGAACTGCCAACAAGAATACACTAAAGGCATCTGGTCTAGAGAAGGACTGTCTAATCACTGTGTTGTGTCTGGATGAGGCTGAAAGGTGGCAGCTGGGGACTTGTGAGTAATGACCCTGAACTGGTTCCTGGTTGTCGGCTTCACCTTTCATTGTCCAATAACAGACTGGGGCAGGTCCAAAATAACTGGTGCTCAGAAGAAGCAGGTTCCACCATTTGGCCATCAAAGAGAGGACAGTTAGAAGCTGAAAAAAGGTTATGGGGAAAATTTCTGGATCAAAGATGAATATTGCAGCAAAAACTGTTCTTAATAATTTCCCAGAATTTTAATCTTATTTTTCGCTGGAGTATAGCTTTAAATGTAATGTCCATTTAGGGAAGATTATGATTTTTTTTAAATCTAACCCATCAAATAATTGGTTACGTTTTCCTTTGTTTTTTATTTTTTTATATTTTACAGATGATGAAGATTTCTCATTTAAATATGTGCCAGGAAAACTACGGGGCAGTGACTTTGAGAAAATGCTGACAAAGGATGAGTTAGAGGAGGAGCAGAGGTAAAAACGTTTCTCCACAACCCCTTGAATTAACATGACACTACTGCCTGACTTCTGTATATCCAGTGTCAAATTATTTATTATTACAGCTGAATTCCAAGTACAGATATTTTTGCATAGTAACATTGGCCTAGCTTGGAGCAATGTAAGTATCAATGTTTGATACCTGGCTGATCCCTGTGGAAGTGGAGAATTGCCATAAGTAGGTGTTGCTGTCTTCTGGATCCTGTGCCAATCGGCATCCCTGCTGCATAGTAACCACAGGTGGTCACTTGCTCGGCATGGGCACCATTTAGTGAATTAGGGATCGACCGATATCTTTTTTTTCTGTGCCAATTTTTTTGGTACTCTTTATGGAGGAATTGGGGGTCTATAAGACCCCAAACCCCTCCTCTGCACTTCAAAGTAGTCAAAACTTCAAGATTGGCGTTTTTGAATACTTTCTATTTTTTAAAACTAGCGCCTTTAAGATGCCATTAATCCGGGAAGTGATGTCATGACATCCTTTTCGGGTTACTAGATCCGAGACCCAAACGAAGCATCAGCTTAGTTCGGGCCTTGGGCCAGCCAGCGGATGTGCTGGCTGGTTGCTCGGGCCTCCCAGTGGGACTGGAGAGCCCGGGCAAGCGGTGGGAGGGGGGGGAACGTCACTTCCGGATGCTTGTAATAACAGCCAAGGGGCTGCTGAGCCGCATCGATTGTTTTTACAATAAAGATAACCGTCCACTCTAAAGAACGGTATCGGGGTGAACCCCTTGAAGCAATATTGGGTACGTTTTGACTTCCAAAAAAGGGAATATCGGCCGCACCGATAATCGGTCGATCCCTATAGTGAATGCTTTGCATTTTCTAAATGGATGCAAAGCGTTCCCTGATTGGACAAGTTGGAGAGGAGGATGGTGACATTACAATCTCCACCTCGTCCAGTCAGGGAATGCTTTTTATTCATTGAGAAAATACAATGCTTTTCCCTAAATAGTGCCAATGCTGACAAGGTGACTATTTGTCAGCATGGGACCTGGAAAACAGCAGTGATTCTACAGCTTCTACAGGGATTGGACAGGTATATAATATGTATTCTTACATTGGTCCAAGCTGGACCCCAATGTAACTATGCAAAAAAAAATCTATACCTGGAATTCAGCTTTTAAGTTTACTATATACATACAGTACTATAGATAATCCATCTATACCTTACATGCAAACAGCTTATTTGTGGATTTCTACTGTATAAAAAGTACTCCTCATGTTGCTATATGTTATGTTACATAGGTGTAGGATAGGAAAGGTAGACACTGTCCTTATATTTTTCTATGCTTGTGATGTACCCATGCAAAACAACAAGTGTAAGAGATATATACTCAGCATTTCTGTGTTTAGCAAGCTAGTGAGTTGTTCGCTTTTTTCTTCCGATGGTGCTAAGAATCTATTCGAACTAGGAGCTTACATAGGGCTTCTTCTCCTTCTTCCTGGAAGCTGAAAAAAAAGTCTGTCACTAGCATTAACACAGGAGATATTGTTTTGTTAAATCACCCCGTAATATAGTTTTACTACCTGTTGACTCCTGCAAAAATCTGTTACTTCTCCACTTTAACAGGGTGACAACACTAAGGATAGGATAGTCTTAAATAGATTTTTAGTTTTAAGTGGGCATAAAACAAGTTAAAGCCCAACTCCAGCTAACACTTTTTAACTGCTTGCTGACCTGCCGCAGTACATTTTTTGCTCGTACAACCACAATCAATGGTAGTCAATGGAAGTTAGTCAGTTGCCCTTCAGCGTCAGTTAGTGTCACATTGCCCACTGCACTATCGCAGTCCCACTATAAGCGGCTGGTCATTACTAGTATAAAAATAAAAAATAAATTCCAGTATCTATACCAAAGTTTGTAGACACTAGAATTTTTCACCAATATAGGTTTTTTTTATTTTATTTTTTTACTAAAGACATAAAGCAGAATACATTTTGGCCAAAATTTATGAAGAAATTCATCTTTTTTGTTTTTTTAATTGGATATGTTTTATAGCAAAAAGTTAAAAATATTGCTTTTTTTTCAAAATTTTCTGTCTTTTTTCATTTATATTGCAAAAAATTAAAAACCCAGTGGTAATCATACCAAAAGAAAGCTCTATTTATGTGGAAAAAAATTGTATAAAAATTTAGTTCGGGTACAGCATTAAAATGACCACGCAATTATCTGTTAAAGTAGCCCGTTGCTAAATAGCAAAAAATGGACCCCATGAAGGGGGTAAAATCTTCCGGAGCTCGAGTGATTAGGCAGTTACAGCGACGGTTTATTTTTATTTTTTGGAAAGGTTTAAACCATATGAATAAAAGCTGACCGTTGTTGGCCCCCCTGTCAGTATACTATGGTTTCTCTCATTCCCTGTAACTGTTAGCCCCCGTACACATGGTCGGAAATTCGGACCACAAAATCCGTCCGATTTTTTACGACGGATTTTGGCCGAAACTGGTGTTGCTAACACACGGTCAGACAAAGTTGTCGGAAAATCCAATCGTTCCGAACGTGGTGACGTTCGTTGCATACTACGGAAATACGTAGAGGCTAGTAGCCAATAGCTTTGGTCTCGTAATTTGATCTGAGCATGCGTAGCACTTTGTCCATCGGAATTCCCTACACACGGTCGGAAAAAGTCAGATCAAATTTTGTTGTCGGAAAATTTGAAATCCCGCTCTCAAAAAGCCCGCTAGAGCCCACACACGATCGGATTTTCCGACAACATAATCCGATCAGACTTTTTCCATCGGTTTATCCGACCGTGTGTATGGGGCATTACTTTTGTTGGACAATTTGACCATCTCATCAATGTGGATAAAATATATATAATAAAAAAAAAGGCCTGTCAAATGCATAAAAAGAAATTCATACACTGTGCTATAATACTGTCATTACAAATATTAACCCCATATAGTTACCAAAATATTTTTGCTATTGTGGTCCTTTAAGGCTGCTTTCACACTGAGGCGGTTTTCAGGCGCTATTGCGCTAAAAATAGCGCCTGCAAACCGACCCGAAACAGCTGTTGCTGTGTCTCCAGTGTGAAAGCCCGAGGGCTTTCACACTGGAGCAGTGCGCTAGCAGGACGGTAAAAAAAGTCCTGCTAGCAGCATCTTTGGAGCGGTGAAGGAGCGGTGTGTTCACCTCTCCTATACCGCTCCTTCCCATTGAAATCAATGGGACACCGCGGGGATACCGCCGGCAAAGCGCCGCTGCAGCGGCGCTTTGCAGAGGTTTTTAACCCTTTTTCGGCCGCTAGCGGGGGTTAAAACCACCCCGCTAGCGGCCGCATACCGCGGGTAAAACGATGATAAAGCAGCGCTAAATATAGCGCTGCTTTACCGTCGCCGCCCGCACCGCCCCAGTGTGAAGCCGGCCTAAATGAAGCTGAGGAGGAAGGCAGTTAAAGCGGAACTAAACTCTGCTATCATTTTCATCCAAGGAAGCTGCCATCTCAGCCCCAGTCATTCAACTGCCATGCTGCCACACATGTGATCAGTTACGACACCAGCAATTTGATGGTTTGACAGATTGGTTGAGAACACAACCAATGTGACAGTCACATTCCCGGCATGTGCCAGGAATGTACCTGTTTTTTGAACCTGTTATCGATGGGTTTAGTTCCACTTTCAGTCAATATTTTTTCTTGCATGGGTATATCACAGGTTCACTTTGAAGTTCATCCTTTAAAAAATACACTAAGGACTAATTCACACATCTTAATTGACCTTGGTCCTGCATGTATAACTGCGGGTACTTGCGTCTGGAATTCCAGGTGTTCTGATTAGCAATGGTTGTTCAACTTGTTCTGAACTGATTGGCAGGGTAACAAGTGTCGGGGGCTGTTCACTGCAGTGTATCTGCACATCCAGCATTTACCTTCAGGTAAGGACAGATGCCTGCCCCTGGACACAGATAGATTGTCGCTGATTGGACCACCAGGATCCCAGTTGTAGGTATTCACAGGTATACAGTACTTGCTGCACCACCATCTCTTATGTAAAAGTGTTCTTTAAAGCCCAACTCCAGGAATTAGAGAAAATCTACCCTTGCAGTGATTCCCCCCCCCCCCCCCATACTGCAGGGGTTATATGCTCATCGTGTCTAGAAGTGCCAGAATAAGGAGAAATACTTACCTTAGTCCGTGCTCCACTAGGATCCTTCCAGTGGTGTGACCGGTCCCCCATAGCCTCCCGTTTAGGCCGCTTTTGACCACAGTTGCACGCACATCCCCACCACATACAATGCAGGCTTAATAGCCAAGGGACTGTCATAAGTAATAATGCTTGTTCCTGTACCCCCTAGAAATAACAAGCATTTAACCCTTGCAGCACAGGGGAGGGCCAATGCAAGTGTAGATTTTTTATAATATCTGAAGTTGGGCGTTGACAATGCTATTAGAGCCATTACGAACTTACTATAATATGTTTTGTGTTTTGCTTGGTATATATTTGTTAAGAGTCTTTACAATTCCCCCTTCAAGAGCTTGCAATCTAATCTTAGCTACTGTATGTGTAATCCCCAACTACAAATAATATACTTTTTGAGTGTCAATTCCATAAATCTTGGCATTACTGTATGCCAGTATAAATAAACTGTACATGGTGCTGTCATGTAAAAATATATGTTGATTGATTTGTGGATGCATGTTAAAAAAAATCCTTAGCATGTCCTAATAGTTATATTTACCTATTTTGACAGGTCAATGAAATGAAATCTTTTTCAGTAGTAATTCATACCTATCTAACGTATAAAGCGTTGTGTCCAGTTACAGTCTTTTGCTTCTTGCCAAGGGCGTCTGCCTGGATCTACAGATTATTCACACAGATAAAACATTCCACTGGGCTTATATAAGTGTGATAGGATGATGTGCAACGAATGCTATGTATTTAGGTACCTATTAAAGTGTCACATCACAATATCTTATATTTATTTATATGGGAGGTGCCAGCATCCTAATTACCTTCATTGACCTCTTTATTTTTCCGAGACTGAAGCAGTGAGATCTCTGCATCAGAGCTATAACTCCTTCAACCTGCTATGGCTATAACAAATCATATACTTTTCTAGAAAACTAGTGAAACTCTCCTACCTGATTACTTGGCATTAATAATGGCTGTGGCGGTGGTAGCACTTGGAATTCTGTTTGAGGGATCCCACGGCCACAGTTGTAGGGATGTTAGAAGCTAGTTGGTGATTCCACAATCCACCAATGGCCACCCATGACTTACAGTACCTTGAAAAGGTATTCATACCCCTTGAAATTTTTCACATTTTGTCATGTTACAACCAAAAAAGTAAATGTATTTTATTGGAATAAAGTATCCACCCCCCTTGGCTTTTTACCTATTTTGTTACATTACAACCTTGAGTTCAATGTTTTTTTTAATCTGAATTATATGTGATGTATAAGAACACAATAGTCTAAGTTGGTGAAGTAAAATTAGAAAAATATATACATAAAAAAAAAAAAAATTGCAGAAATAAAAAACTGATAATTGGCATGTGCGTATGTATTCAACCCCTTTGTTATGAAGCCCATATAAAGCTCTGGTGCAACCAATTACCTTCAGAAGTCACATAATTGGTGAAATGATGTCCACCTGTGTGCACTCTAAGTGTCACATGATCTGTCATTACATATACACACCTTTTTGAAAGGCCCCAGAGGCAACACCTAAGCAAGAGGCACCACTAACCAAACACTGCCATGAAGACCAAGGAACTCTCCAAACAAGTAAGGGACAATGTTGTTGAGAAGTACAAGTCGGGGTTAGGTTATAAAAAAATATCCAAATCTTTGATGATCCCTAGGAGCACCATCAAATCTATCATAACCAAATGGAAAGAACATGGCACAACAGCAAACCTGCCAAGGAGATGGCCGCACACCAAAACGCAAGGAGGGCATTAATCAGAGAGGCAGCACAGAGACCTAAGGTAACCCTGGAGGAGCTGCAGAGTTCCACAGCAGAGACTGGAGTATATGTACATAGGAAGACAATAAGCCGTACTCTCCATAGAGTTGGGATTTATGGCAGAGTGGCCAGAAGAAAACCATTACTTTCAGCAAAAAACAAAATGGCACATTTTGAGTTTGCAAAAAAAGGCATGCGGAAGACTCCCAAAATGTATGGAGGAAGGTGCTCTGGTCTGATGAGACTAAAATTTTAATTTTTGTTCATCAAAGAAAACGTTATGTCTGGCGCAAACCCAACACATCACATCACCCGAAGAACACCATCCCCACAGTGAAACATGGTGGTGGCAGCATCATGCTGTGGGGATGTTTTTTAGCAGTCAAGACTGGGAAACTGGTCAGAGTTGAGGGAAAGATGGATGGTGCTAAATACAGGGATATTCTTGAGCAAAACCTGTACCACTCTGTGTGTGATTTCAGACTAGGACAGAGGTTCACCTTCTAGCAGGACAATGACCCCAAACACACTGTTAAAGCAAAACTTGAGTGGTTTAAGGGGAAACAATTAAATGTGTTGGGATGGCCTAGTCAAAGCTCAGGCCTCAATCCAACAGAAAATCTGTGGTCAGACTTAAAGATTGCTGTTCACATGCGCAAACAATCCAACTTGAAGGAACTGGAGCAGTTTTGCAAGGAGGATGGGCAAAAATCCCAGTGGTAAGATATGGCAAGCTCATAGAGACTTATCCAAAGTGACTTGGAGCTGTGATAGCCGCTAAAGGTGGCTCTACAAAGTATTGACTAGGGGGGTGAATAGTTATGTACATTGACCTTTTATGTTATTTTGTCCTATTTGTTGTTTGCGTCACAATAAAAAAAAAAAAAACATCTTTAAAGTTGTGGGCATGTTCTGTAAATTAAATGACGCAAATCCTCAAACAATCCATGTTAATTCCAGGTTGTGAGGCAACAAAACCCCAAAAATGCCAAGGGGGGTGAATACTTTTGCAAGGCACTGTATGTGATAGACCAACACAAAGTGGTACATAATTGTTGAGTGGAAGGAAAATGATAAATGGTTTTCAACATTTTTTACAAATAAATATGTGAAAAGTGTGGCGTGCATTTGTATTTGAGTCAATACCACCTTTCACTGCAATTACAGCTGCAAGTCTTTTTGGGCATGTCTCTATCAGCTTTGCACATCTAGAGAGTGACATTTTTGCCCATTTTTCTTTGCAAAAAAGCTCAAGCTCTGTCAGGCAATTTTAAAGTCTTGCCACAGATTCTCAATTGGATTTAGGTCTTGACTCTGACTGGGCCATTCGAACACAGGTATATGCTTTGATCTAAACCATTCTATTGTAGCTATGGCTGTATGTTTATGGTTGTTGTCCTGCTGAAAGGTGAACTTCCGCCCCAGTCTCAAGTCTTTTGCAAACTATAACAGGTTTTCTTCTAAGATTGCCCTGTATTTGGCTCCATCCATCTTTCCATCAACTCTGAACAGCAGAAGAAAAGCCACCCCACAACATGATGCTGCCACCACTATGTTTCACGGTGGGGATGATGGTGTATTCAGGGTTGTGTGCAGTGTTAGTTTTCCGCCACACATAGTGTTTTGCTTTTACGCCACAAAGTTCAATTTTGGTCTCATCTAACCAGGGCACCTTCTTCCACATGTTTGCTGTGTCCCCCACATGGCTTCTCGCAAACTGCAAACTGGATTTCTTATGGCTTTCTTTCAACTATGGCTTTCTTCTTTCCACTCTTCCATAAAGGCCAGATTTGTGGAGTGCACGACTAATAGTTGTCCTGTGGACAGATTCTCCCACCTGAGCTGTGGATCTCTGCAGCTACTCCAGAGTTACCATGGGCCTCTTGGCTGATTCTCTGATTAATGCTCTCTTTGCCTGGCCTGTCAGCATGTTTTGGTAGGTTTGCAGTTGTGCCATACTCTTTCCATTTTTGGATGATGGATTGAACAGTGCTCTGTGAGATGTTCAAAGCTTGGGAATTTTTTTTATAACCTAACCCTGCTTTAAACTTCTCCGACACTTTATCCCTGACCTGTCTGGTGTCTTCCTTGGCCCTCATGATGCTGTTTGTTTACTAAGGTTCCCTAACAAACCTCTGGGGGCTTCACAGAACAGCTGTACTTATACCATACTGAGATTAAATTACACACACAGGTGGACTCTATTTAATAATTAGGTGACTTCTGAAGCCAATCGGTTCCACTAGATGTTAGTTAGGGGTATCAGAGTAAAGGGGGCTGAATACAAATGCACGCCACACTTTTCACATATTTATTTGAAAACCATTTATCATTTTCTTCCACTTCACAATTATGTGCCACTCTGTGTTGGTCTATCACATAAAATCCCAATAAAATGCATTTACGTTTTTGGTTGTAACATGACAAAATGTGAAAAATTCCAAGGGGTATGAATACTTTTTCAAAGCACTGTAGGTGGAATGATCCCATTAGAGTACAGGTGAATTTTAATGTATAGTATCTCGCAAAAGTGAGTACACCTCTCACATTTTTGTAAATATTTTATTATATCTTTTCATGTGAAAACACTGAAGAAATGACAATACTACAATGTGTACAGCTTGTATAGGGAGCTGTCCCTTCAAAATAACGCAACACACAGCCATTAATGTCTAAACCGCTGGCAACAAAAGTACACCCCTAAGTATGTTGGCATTCATGGTTCCCTCAATGAACTGTAGCTCCCCAGTGCCGGCAGCAAAAATGCAGCCCCAGACCATCACACTCCCACCACCATGCTTGACTGTAGGCAAGACACACTTTGTACTCACCTAGTTGCTTGACACCATCTGAACCAAATAGGTTTATCTTGGTCTCATCAGACCACAGGACATGGTTCTAAGGCCATGTCCTAAGGCCACTTTCACAATGAAGCGCTTCTAAACTGCCAGTAAAAAACACTGAGCGCTTTTGAAGAGCTTTTCAGGCGCTTTTGAAGAGCTTTCCATTCATTTCAATTGGGAGGGGAGTTTTTCACAGCCCTGCCAGCACACTGACCCAGTGTGAAAGCGTTCATTGATTTTAATGGAAATAAGTTTCTGTGAGCTTTTTAGGAGCTGTTTTTAGCGTGAAAGCACCTGAAAAGCGCCTCAGTGTGAAAGTGGTCTTAGTCTGCTTGTCTTCAGCAAACTGTTTGCGGGCTTTCTTGTGTATCATCTTTAGAAGAGGCTCCCTTCTTGGATGACACCCATGCAGACAAATTTTATGCAGTGTGCAGCGTATGGTCTGAACACTGACAGGTTGACCCCGCATCCCCTTCAACCTCTCAAGCAATGCTACGTCTATTTCCAAAAGACAACCTCTGGATATGACGCTGAGCACGTGCACTTAACTTCTTTGGTCGACCATGGTGAGGCCTGTTCTGAGTGGAACCTGTCCTGTTAAACTGCTGTATGTTCTTGGCCACCGTGCTGCATATTAAATAAGGGCATTAGCCAGTGCATCCCATTGGGAAATAAATTTAAAAGAGCAAACAAAAGTCCCGGATGGCTTAACTCTAATGTAAAAATGCATATAAAAGCAAAGGAGAAGGCCTTCAAAAAATACAAGGCTGAGGGATCAGCATTCAGACTTTACAAAGAATGCAACTAGATATGTAAGGGTGCAATTGGACGGCTAAGATAGAACACGAAACATAGATAGCGGAGGAGAGCAAAAAAAATCCCCCAAAATTATGTAAGTATATAAATAGTAAAAAAGGGAGGACAGACCATATTGGCCCCATAAAGAATGGGGAAGGACATCTGGTTACAAAGGATGGGGAGATGGCCAAGGTATTGAATTTATTCTTCTCCTCAGTCTTCACAAGGGCATAGGGCGGCTTCAGTAACCTAAACTGCAGTGTTTGTCCTCATGACCCATCACAGGAAGACCCCTCATGGCTAACAGAGGACAGAAGTAGAAATAGACTTGGGAAACTTAATAATAATAAATCACCAGGACCAGATGGCTTGCACCCGAGGGTACTTGAGGAACTCAGTCAAGTAATTGCCAGACCATTGTTCCTAATTTTTACTGACAGTCTGCTGACTGGAATGGTACCAGCTGATTGGAGAAAAGCCAATGTAGCACCAATATTTAAAAAAGGGCCAAAATACACCCCTGGGAATTACAGACCAGTTAGCCTAACATCAATAGTATGCAAGCTCTTGGAGGGGATGATAAGGGACTATATACAAGATTTTAGTCATGAAAACTGTATCATTAGCAGTAATTAGCATGGATTCATGAAGAATCGTTCTTGCCAAACCAATCTATTAATCTTCTATAAAGAGGTGAGCTGCCATCTAGATAAAGGAAGGCCCAGGCGGTGGTCTCAGCGGGGGGCATTGATAGTTTCAAAAAACTATTAGATAAGCACCTGAACGACCGCAACATACAGGGATATACAATGTAATACTGACCTATAATCGCACACATGGGTTGGACTTGATGGACTTGTGTCCTTTTTCAACCTCACCTACTATGTAACTCAGTTTCAGGGTCTTGGCAATCTTCTTATAGCCTAGGCCATCTTTATGTAGAGCAACAATTCTTTATTTAAGACCACCAGAGAGTTCTTTGCCATAAGGTGGCGTGTTGAACTTCCAGTGACCAGTATGAGAGAGTGAGAGTTATAGGCTTAGCACTGGACACATATGAATAGAGAGGGGAATTTTACATAGCATGCCACATCCTATATATAAATGAAAAAAGTGGAGGTTCCCCTAAGGGCTTGGACTTTTAAGGCATGCTCAAATTGTGACCCCAGACAAAACATAAGATAATATGTATTCGAAAAATATTTATTACAGCATTATATATAAAAAAAAGAGAAAAATTGTTTTGACAATATTGCAGTAAAACACCTATTGAAATATTTAAACAGAATTGGATAAAAAGATGTGTTACATCGATATAAGTTGTGGGCGTTGGCTCAAACCTGACGCGTTTCGGAGGTTTATTTAAACAAATTTTTCCTCCTTCTTCAGAGGTAGGAGCACACCAATCTTAATATCTAGAAGATATTGTAGTAAAGCAAATTATCAAAAAAGTGAACCTCAATAATTGTAATGATATTCACAAAACAAAACAAAACAGTTTTTTGCATGTAAGTACACATATAGATATGTGTACTTACATGCAAAAAACTGTTTTGTTTTGTTTTGTGAATATCATTACAATTATTGAGGTTCACTTTTTTGATAATTTGCTTTACTACAATATCTTCTAGATATTAAGATTGGTGTGCTCCTACCTCTGAAGAAGGAGGAAAAATTTGTTTAAATAAACCTCCGAAACGCGTCAGGTTTGAGCCAACGCCCACAACTTATATCGATGTAACACATCTTTTTATCCAATTCTGTTTAAATATTTCAATAGGTGTTTTACTGCAATATTGTCAAAACAATTTTTCTCTTTTTTTTATATATAATGCTGTAATAAATATTTTTCGAATACATATTATCTTATGTTTTGTCTGGGGTCACAATTTGAGCATGCCTTAAAAGTCCAAGCCCTTAGGGGAACCTCCACTTTTTTCAGTATGAGAGAGTGAGAGCAATAAAACCAAATTTAACACACCTGCTCCCCATTCACACCTAAGAACTTGTAACACTAACGAGTCACATGACACCGGGGGGAAAATGGCTAATTGGGCCCAATTTGGACATTTTCACTTATGGGTGTACTCACTTTTGTTGCCAGCGGTTTAGACATTAATGGCTGCATGTTGAGTTATTTTGAGGGGACAACAAATTTACATTGTTTTACAAGCTGTGCACTCACAATTTTACATTGTAGCAACGTGTGATTTCTTCAATGTTGTCACATGAAAAGATATAATAAAATATTTACAAAAATGTGAGAGGTGTACTGACTTTTGTGAGATACTGTATGTGAAACCAGCCTAAAAATAAATGTTTTTGTTGGACTTAAAGGGTAAGTCCACCCTAACACTAAAATCACTACATCTACAGACATCCACGAACTAAGACTAATCTATCTAGCCCTGTAAAGGAGAAATTACTATGCCTACCTTTTCTGAAGCCAATCTGGTCCGATCCCACGCTGAGCTGTCAGCGGCGGCTTGGCTGTGGAGGTGGGTGCAGAGGAGGCAGCCAACAACCGAAGCCCCATAGTAACTCTATGGGTGACGTCACTTCCCATTAATTTAACAGCTGTTGTCGGCTGTGTCTTCTGCAGAGCTTCCGCCGCTGGAGACTGGACCGGATTGGCTTTTAAAAAGGTATGTATAGCGACTTCTTCTTTACAGCTTTAGACAGATGTAGCAATTTTACTGTTAGGGTAAACTTCCCCTTTAATTCTCTGGTTGGTTGGCTTGGTTCACACCTATGCAGGTTGCAGTTGATGCATATAATCCGGGTGAATTTTGCATTTTTGGATGCACATTTTTGATCCACTGAAGTCTATGGAACCTGCTGGTCCCAGGCCCTTTCCATAAAATGCACAGATGTGAAGGTGACCCATAGGAACCATATAGTGTGTTTCTGCAAAACTAAAAATGCACTGAAAAATGCATAGGTGTGAACCAGGCCTTAGATTGTGCACATGACGGTAAGCTGGAGTGCCACCTCAACCCTTTAAAACTGAACACATATTAATTACACAGGTTCTGAGGCAGATTAAGGCAGTAATTAAACTCACTTATCTGCATTAAATTAGCCTCAGAACCTTTGTAATTAATGTGTGTTTGGGTTTAAAGGGATGAGGTGGCAACTTTACGGTAAGCGTTGCCATTCCTCTCTGAACACAGTACATGCCTCACAAGCCTATACATATATACCAAATCAAGATATAGTAATTTCAAGGTAATTAGCTTCTTAATGATCCACCAGCACAGATCCACACCCTAATCAGCTGGGGAGTTCCATATCAGGATATTGATTTCTTGCAGTACTTGTATACACACCCATGTATACATGAACACACATATTATGGGAGCCTGTACTGATCTGTACACATGGAGATGTACACAAGCAGGAGCACAAGTGTGGTGGGTCAGGCTGTTACTAACAGCTGTAGTTATAGTGAGCAGGTTGGGACCTTAAAGTGACACTAAACTGGTTATTCAAAAAAATATTTAAGTATGTCTTCTTAACTCAGAAAAGTACTTACTATTTCCCTCAACCTCCTCCAAATCCCCATTTTTTGCTGTTGCAGTTGTAATCTGACTTCCTGTTAGGGGGTGACTACGTTCATTCTCCATTGTCCCACTCTATGTAGGAACATAGCCACCCTCTCTTGCTCCCTCCAAAGATGGACTATGGGATTTGTAATGTGCATAGAGCAGTGCACCAGGCCACAACTACAGAGGTTCGAATGCTCACAGAGGATAATACAAGGAGGCAGAAAAACACAATTAGAAATGATTTCATGAAAAATAGATGAAAGGACCATTAAGTAACGAAAGTTTATGGATTCTATTTGAAGAATTAAGATAAAATGTAGTCACTTTTAATATGTCACTTCCTGGCTGGTGATCCCATCATTAGACTGATCACCCTATAAAGCAGGTCTGTACCACTTAACCATAAGACAGACTGCTACACTTGCCCGTCATCTAAGAAAAAAAGTAGCACTTTAGAAAAAAATCTTTTAAAGTGGACCTTCCATGAAAATGGAAGATCTATGATACTTATAACCCCATCCCAGTAAATACAAATGGATTACAAAACCATTGGAAAAAAAAAAAAAAAGTCCAAAAATAATAATAAAAATACCTTAGCCCAGCTTCCACGCTTCTGAGATGCATGGGTGAGATCACTGTGCCTTCTGAGAGGGCTGGGCACCCGAACGTTTTCTTGTGTTCCTCACCACCTACTTAAAGCGTCAGAAGTCGGGACAAGGTACATTTTTTTGGATAATTTTTTATTCAATGTTTCTTTTGTATTTAGGGGTGGGTAAGAGTAATGCATGTAAGTGGATGTTCCATTTACAGTACATGTAAGGTCTGTTTGAATAAGGCCCAAATATAGTCAGATAGACTTATTAATTATGGTGTCTGTTTATAAAACAGAGATCAGCCATGATCCTCAGGATCTCTGGGGTGTATCGGTTTATGTAGCCGAGATAAGGAGCAGAGAACATGTTCTCCTTCTCATCAGAGTACATGACCGTTCTGTCACAATCGGCCAGTTTATAAAAGTGAGATCTGAAGATCTCACACCCGTTACACTGAAATATCTCCCTTCCAGATTCACCAGCTCAGAGGTGGAGAATCTGGGAGAGAAGTTGGTGTGATTAGAGGAAGAAATCTTCTTATGTGTGTATATATTTTATATTATATATTTTTATATATATATATATATATATATATATATACATATATATATATACACACACACACACACACATACATACGTACGTACGTACGTACGTACGTACGTGTGTGTGTGTGTGTGTGTGTATATATATGTATATATATATATATATATATATATATATATATATATATATATATATATATATACACACACATACATACACACATATATATATATATAATGTACACAGTATCTCACAAAATTAAGTACACACCTCACATTTTTGTAAATATTTTATTATATCTTTTCATGTGACAACACTGAAGAAATGACACTTTGCTACAATGTAAAGTAGTGAGTGTACAGCTTGTATAACAGTGTAAATTAGCTGTCCCCTCAAAATAACTCAACACAGCCATTAATGTCTAAACTGCTGGCAACAAAAGTGAGTACACCCCTAAGTGAAAATGTCCAAATTGGGCCCAAAGTGTCAATATTTTGTGTGGCCACCATTATTTTCCAGCACTGCCTTAACCCTCTTGGGCATGGAGTTCACCAGAGCTTCACAGGTTGCCACTGGAGTCCTCTTCCACTGGTGGATGTTAGAGACCTTGCGCTCCTCCATCTTCCGTTTGAGGATGTCCCACAGATGCTCAATAGGGCTTAGGTCTGTAGACATGCTTGGCCAGTCCATCACCTTTACCCTCAGCTTCTTTAGCAAGGCAGTAGTCGTCTTGGAGGAGTGTTTGGGGTCGTTATAATGTTGGAATACTGCCCTGTTGCCCAGTCTCCAAAGGGAGGGAATCATGCTCTGCTTCAGTATGTCACAGTACATGTTGGTATTCATAGTTCCCTCAATGAACTGTAGTTACCCAGTGTCGGCAGCCCTCATGCAGCCCCAGACCATGACACTCCCACCACCGTGCTTGCCTGTAGGCAAGACACACTTGTATTTATACTCCTCACCTTGTTGCCTCCACACATGTTTGACACCATCTGAACCAAATAAGTTTATCTTGGTATTTTGATCTCATTAGACCACAGGACATAGTTTCAGTAATCCATGTCCTTAGTCTGCTTGTCTTCATCAAACTGTTTGTGGACTTTCTTGTGCATTATTTTTAGAAGAGGCTTCCTTCTGGGACTACAGCCATGCAAACTAATCTGATGCAGTGTGTGGCGTATGGTCTGAGCACTGACAGGTTGACCCCCCACCCCTTCAACCTCTGAAGCAATGCTGACAGCACTCAAATGTCTATTTCCCAAAGACAACCTTTGGATATGACGCTTAGCACATGCACTCAACTTCCTCGGTCGACCATGGCGAGGCCTGTTCTGAGTGGAACCTGTCCTGTTAAACTGCTGTATGGTCTTGGCCACCGTGCTGCAGCTCAGTTTCAGGGTCTTGCCAATCTTCTTATAGCCTGGGCCATCTTTATATAGAGCAATCCTCAGACGGTTCTTTGCCATGAGGTGTCATGTTGACCTTCCAGTGACCAGTATGTGAGAGCAATACCACCAAATTTAACACACCTGCTCCCCATTCACACCTGAGATTTTGTAACACTAACGAGTCACATGATATGGGGGAGGGAAAAGGGTTAATTAGGCCCAATTTGAACGTACTCACTTTTGTTGCCAGCGGTTTAGACATTAGTGGCTGTATGTTGAGTTATTTTGAGGGGACAGCAAATTGATACTGTTATACAAGCTGTACACTCACTAATTTACATTGTAGCAAAGTATAATTTCTTCAGTGTTGTCACATGAAAAGATATAATAAAATATTTACAAGAATGTGAGGGGTGCACTCACATTTGTGAGATACTGTGTGTGTATATATATATATATATATATATATATATATACACACAAACACATAAAAATATATATATATATATATATTTATATTTATTTATTTACTTAGTTATCACATGTCTGAAAACATGTAATTACATGTTCTTTTAAACTTTAGTTTCACTTTTTGAACTCGGTTGCACCGTAATCTCACAATATTTTATGAGATTACAGGCAGCCCACCCACTTTTACACTGATCTCGGCCGTTTTCAGAGGAAACACTTCTCCTCTCTTCTCCCTCTGAGAACTGAAGTTCTCAGCTTCATAAACCGTCTGCAGAGGAGATCATTTTCCTCTGAGAACTGTCGAGAACCGAACTGAGAAAAAACGCCTCCGTTTAATAAACGTACACCTATGTGTGACAATTTTTTTATCATTTTCTGTGATCTCCGTTTTTCTTCCGATTTCACCTCACTTCCTGTGCCTGAGGAGCAGGACAAGAAATGAGGAGAGCAGTTGTCGATGAGAAGACAATAATAATTACATGACAGAAGTTCTAACCCGTTGTTCATTATACTGAACCTTTGTATCTTTGACCCAGAGGTTCAGGACATCTCGGATCCATACTGGTGCAAACATCAATAGATGTCCTGCCACTTCTTTACTGAAGTTGTATTGCTGTTATAAAGAATGATTTCCCTTTACATCCTCTCCTGACAAGAAAGTAGGGGGAAATCTCCTCAACTGAGCCAGAGAACGCAAACAAAAAAAAAAAAAAAAACATTTCTGTAGATATTTAAAAAGATAAATACATCTCTACTCTGATCATCATCCAATATTAAGTCACAGAAAATTGTCATAATGCTTTAACTATGTTGTTACTGAGGAGGTACAGTTCTTAAAATGTATTGGTCTTCAGTGAATGGTGGGGGCAGCCATTTTGTGCACTTAGTGAGCGAACGCACATCATCCTCACAAAACGGATGCCTCCATCACTTTGTTGTCCACATGTGATGTGTTCCATGTACATTGTGTGATGGTAAGCACCATGAATTTGCCTTTCAGGATAGAGTTGACCTCTGATCTCACATCCCTGTAACACGTACAGTGCCCAGACACTGTGTGGTAAGATGCTGCACCCAATGTGTTAGTATTTAGACTCCCGTAATACTCATTAACATGTCTGTTACATTATCCCTTATCCCTTTACACTGACCCAGTCACCCTTCATTAATCACTACAATACCTCAGGTGATAAAACGGTCAAAGGTTTATTTCCATGCATGTGTACTTTTTTAGCTAAATTATTATTATTATTTTTTTTTAACAATGCATCCCTCCTATAGATGCTGAGGCGTTGCTCAGTTTACCTACCTTGGCTCTGCCCACCTAGAACTTAAAGTGGAACTAAACCCTCCTATCCTTTACAGCCAATGAAGCTGCCATCTTAGCCTTTGTTTGATCTACAGTTGCCATGGTGCTACATGTGATCAGTTTTGAGACCAACCAACTGTGGCACAAGCAACTGTGACAGTAAATATTCATGGCCTAAATGTAACTGTTTTGGAAAAGAGGTAAATCTTGGGATTTATTTCCGCTTTAAATCCTAGCAGAACCAGATAACAGTTTATTCTACTCTTGTAGCTGTCGGTTCTAGATGTACTGACAAAGAGTGGGCAAACTTTCTTTTTCTACCACTCCATCCCCATCAGTGCCAATGGCATGTTTATGTGGCTGTGACATATGATATTGTTAGTGTGATAGCAAGGGTTCAAACACGATTCAGAGCACATAGTGTGACCAGGCCTTTAAAGTCAATGAGATTTTAGGCAGGAAGTATATACTGTAGCCAGTTCTACTCATGATTTTGTCGATGCAAATTTTCATTAACCACTTCAGCCCCGGAAGAATTTACCCCCTTCCTGACCAGAGCACTTTTTGCGATTCGGCTCTGCGTCACTTTAACTGACAATTGCGCGATCATGCAACGTTGTACCCAAAAAAAATTTATGTCCTTTTTTTCCCAAAACTAGAGCTTTCTTTTGGTGGTATTTGATCGCCTCTGCGGTTTATTTTTGCGCTATAAACAAAAAAATAGCGGCAATTTTGAAAAAAAATGCATTATTGTTTACTTTTTGCTATAATAAATAAAAATACAAAAATACAAAATATACAACAAAAATATATAAAAAACTATTTTTTTCCTTAATTTAGGCCAATATGTATTCTTCTACATATGTTTAGTAAATTTTTTTGCAATAAGCGTATATTGAGTGGTTTGCACAAAAGTTATAACGTCTACAAAATAGGGGATAGATTTATAGTATTTTTATTATTATTATTTTTTTTTTTACTAGTAATGGCGGCGATCTGCGATTTTTATCGTGACTGCGACATTATGGCAGACACATGGGACAATTTTGACACATTTTTGGGACCATTTGCATTAATACAGCGATCAATGCTATAAAATTGCATTGATTAATGTAAAAATGTCACTGGCAGTGAAGGGGTTAACACTAGGGGGCGATCAAGGGGTTAACTGTGTTCCCTGCTGCGACCGTCAGCCACAAGAACCGGCACCATTACACGACATAAGTTCTTAACCCGTTGTTCTTTTTACCGAACCTTTGTATCTTTGACCCTAAACTGAGAAAAAAATTTCCTTTTTTAAAAAAAAAATGGGGATATTTATTATAACAAAAAGTACAAAATATTTTTTTCAAAACTGTCGCTCTTTTTTTGTTTATAGCGCAAAAAATAAAAAATGCAGAGGCGATCAAATACCACCAAAAGAAAGCTCTATTTGTGGGGAAAAAAAGGACATCAATTTTGTTTGGGTGCAGCGTCGCACGGCCGCGTAATTGTCAGTTAAAGTAACGCAGTGCCGAATCGCAAAAAATGGCCTGGTCATTCAGCAGTCAAAATTTCCAGGGCTGAAGTGGTTAAAGTTGGAAATACCCTTTTTTCAACCTCCAAAGTTCACCTTTTACAGCATGGTACATCCATATTTACGATGCAACCTGTAACATGCTTTAGATAACCCCCACCCCCCTCCACACACACACCGTGACAGCGGGCAGGGGATCCTCTCCTAGCACCCACTGTCACTTTTCAAAAACAGAGCAGCTGTGCAGGGCTCTGCCCAAACAGCCACATAATTCATTCACAGAAATCTCTTAACAAATGAACTACAAGTTCCACCATGGCAGATGGCTTGCAATTCTCAATGAACTTTGAGGGTGCTGATGAGTGCGCTCATAGTTCATTCACAAGCTGTACAGGCGGAAAGCTGCAAGGCCTGACATTGCATCTGTGGTCAGTGGATCACAGGGGGGGCAATGTTTTGCAGGCTCCGGGGGAAATATTAATAAATACATTTTTTTTCTGCAAAAATATGTGCATTTTTTTTGTTTTTGCCAAAAAGTAAAACTTTAAACTGCTATGGTAATAAACTGTGTGCATGAGCATGCTCCTGCTGTAACCAGTGTCATAATCATACCAAGGTCTCCATCTAGTGTTCAGAATGCAGTAATGCACAATATCATGTGTTGTAGAGTAATTTATACAGAGTGCTTACACGACAATATTAAGATATAAATGATCAGTCTGCATTTATTAATGAAACAGAAATGTACACCATTTTATATACACTGCACAGTGAAAACATTAACACTTTTTAGTGTAGCCTGTTCAGTTTGAGGTTCCAGTGAGAGGTATTGTAGTGTCTCACTACAGTTAGCTGCAGTTGATGGTCCTGTGTAGAATAAGCACATCACTATCCCAAAAATATTGAATTCTTAAAAATGCATATCATTAATACTTGTATATTACAATGTTCATATTCATTTTTTTTTTATTTAGATTTTTCTTACACATGTAGACTAAGCTGAACAGGCAAACATGACAATGGTTGGGACAAGCTATATTATAAATGCCTGCAATGGTCACTATTTATTCCCATGGTTTAACCACTTCAGTACCGGACACTTTCACCCCCTTCCTGTCCAGGCCAATTTTAAGCTTTCAGCGCTGTCACACTTTGAGTGACAATTACTCAGTCGTGCAACATTGTGACAGTAAAGTCAAATTTACTGTGCACTTTTGAAAGTGCAGTTGCTTCAGAGCTTAGTAAATGAGCAAAAGCTCTGCTGACTTCCATCATCCAATCATGTGGAAGAAAAAATGCTGTTCTTTTATTTTCCTTGTATGTGATTGGTTGTTCTTTGTAAAATTAAGTTTTACCTCATTTACTAAGCTCTGGAGCAACTGCACTTGCAGAGTGCAACTGCACTTTCCAAAGTGCACAGTCTATTTGCCCCTAGTAAATCAACCCCTGTCATATGAATTCTTTTCATTTTTTTCCCCACACAAATAGAGATTTCTTTGTGTGGTGTTTAATTACCACAGTTTTTTTAATTCTTTTCTATAAAAAAAAAAAAAGGGCCAAAAATGTTGAACATTTTTAATTTCTGTTATAAAATTTTGCAAATAAATAATCTCTCTTCATAAATATAGGCCAAAATGTATTCAGCTATATTTCTTTGGTGAAAATAATCCAAATCATTATTTTATTATTTAGTCTGTAGGAAAGGTATAGATTCAAAAAACTATGATATATATTTTTGTACTGCCTATCTCACTTCTTGAGGCCCTAAAATGCCAGAACAATATGAATATCCCACAAATTACCCCTTTTTGGAAAGCAGACAGACCAACGTATGTAGTAAGAGGCACGGCGAGTTTTTTTAAGTTGTAATTTTTTTGAAAAATGAAGAAAGATCACTCGGAAGTTCGGCCCCACTCCTCCTTCCCCCGCCGCCGAACCATTCAGAAAGCACAGTGTGCTTTGCGCATGCGTAGTAGGGAACCCGACTGTGAAGCCACAAGGGTTTACTGCCAGTTTCCCTTATTGGCAATGGCAGCACCCGAGAGCCGATGGAAACATCGGCTGGGGTGCCGACATCGCTGGATTCCAGGACAGGTAAGTGTCCTAATATTAAAAGTTAAAAGTCAGCATATACAGTATTTGTAGCTGCTGACTTTTCATTTTTTGCTGGGGGGGGGAACTCCGCTTTAAAACAAAACTTGTTGTCACTATTCATAACCACCAATATCCAACATTGTAATAGTTTGTCCCAACTTCTATAACTGTCATTTTTACTGGACAGCTTGGTCTGCATGTATACTTGGATAAGAATGTGAACCACAAATAAAATAAAAAAGAGATAAAATGGTGAATACTATCATTACATACATGAACTACACATTATAGGAATACAGTATTATTTACAAATGTGGTCTTTTAAACTGGTATGAGACCAATGCATTGAGAAAAGAACAATGAAGACATTGCTCACTAACAGGTTTACAGGTCATATCATTGTGCACACAACATAAATGAGTAACAACCCTCATACAAGTATAAACATAATCTGAATTGTTCCATCAATATTGGGTATTACTTAAATGTTATTCACATACAATCATTAAAAAAATTCTGAGGGAAATAAATGGATAAATGCAGCTGTGTTCTTGTTTTTAAAAAATATGCAGAAAAACCTTTGGCTGGTTTATTTACTTTTATACCCGTACAGTGCCCCCCTTTGCATTGAGGAAAATAGATTTTATATTTGAAGTTTGGAGGTATTAGTAACCTTGATTAGTATGCCAGTGCTTTTTATGTGTATATAATCAGTAGTTCTCCTTTTACTAGTCAGCCGTCAGTCCACATCAGTCTACCCATCTCTGGTTCATCTGCTAAGACATTGGTCAAATGATGGAACATGATTTCATTGTATGGGGTCACATTCCACTCCATGCGTTGGTTGGTAAGGCTACATTGGCTGCTAACCAAAAAAAAGAAGCTTGTTTTATTTGTATGCTGTATGATTAGCCAAACCACCTACCAAGACCCGCAGGTAATAAAGAACATCAAACTCATTAGCAGCATCAATCACACTATTTTAATTCTTTTTTCTTGCTACTTGGTTTTGACTAAGTCACCATATAGGTTGTTTAAGCACCTTATGTTTTAAAGCAGAGAACTCCCTGCTGGTAGTGTTTGATGTGGAGTTTTCCACGTTAAAAAAATTAAAGTACACTACCTCATGCCTTGACCCCTAACCTTAACCTATTACTAACTGTGACCCTAACATGTACCCCCTTCCTTTACCTGGGCTGTAAAATAGGACAAATTGTATAATTTGTCCTTTAAGGTATACCCCGGAGTTCAGTACTTTCCTTCTTCTCCCACTCCAGTGATTTTAATTGTGTGGAACTTCCCAGAGCTGCACAGCCCCACCATCTCTTCTTCCTGCTGTACAAGCTCGCTGCAGCCTTATTAATTTCTATGGGAAAATCTGTATTCCCCAGGACCTATGGAGGCAGCCATTAGTGATGCACCCCATAGGAATGAAAGGGGCCATGGCCAGTGTTGCCAACCTACCAGATTGAAATTTACTGACACAACACCCAGAATTTACTGGCATAGCCACGTTTTTACTGGCATTTCCAAAAGTTACAAAATGACAGTTTTAAGTGCAAATTTGAGTATTTAGGCTACAAACATACAATATGCAATTAGCAATATGATTTAAAGTAGATAAGGCAAAAAAACATATTTCTTATTTTATTTTCAATATAGTAAGTAAGTAGCTCAGGGACAGGAGACAGGAGGGCAAGAATTTAGAGAATTTGGGCGGCACACACACATAAAATTGACTCTCACAGTGACACTGAAAGCAGTGTGCAGCAGCACAGATGATGATGACATCTCACTGACACAACATGTCCCCTCCTGAGTCACAGTAACAGTCTCTCTCCAAGCCAAGGGGTCCCTTCAGTCCACTCCAGTCCAAACAGCACTGCCTTGCTCCTATACTGCAGACATGAGGCTCTGGCCGCTCTGCTTGGCTCCATTGCACCATGACATCACACGACATGCTCAGGCACCGCCTCCGCCAGAGCCACCCGATCACACTGTAGCAGGCACTCGGATGGTCTCAGCCGGTTCCGGACCAAGCCGAGCGTCACAGCCATATTTTTTACTGGCAACCTTTTGCTTTTACTGGCATTTACTGGCAGGAGAACATTTGCCTGTTTTTTACTGGCTGCCAGTAAAAATACTGACGGTTGGCAACACGGCTCGCAAGTGCAAGATGAAGGAGGGTGGGTCTACTGCATGTAGGATGGTGAGGACATGCTTTAAGGACAACTTGTTCAATAGATAGTTATATTTTAACATAACCCCTAATGTCCTAAATCTAAATCTGGCCCAAATATTTAACACTTAAACCTTAACCTAACCCTGAAACCAAACACTTAACCTTAAAGCTAAACCCAGGGGCAATATAAACCTTTAGTTATGCACTTATTAGAAGAACATTAAATGTATTTTAACTGTCATAGATACCCAAATCTTTCCAGCTACCCACCTTTTTTATTCCTATCCACAGCAGCCCCCAAGCAGAAGAAGGACGGGCAGCCCCGTTGGCAAATCAGGGCTTTGATGCTGTGAACAGTGCTGTAATTCAATAATGTGAGCATGCTTTTAGAACAGGAAAACAGAGAGATGATCTAATCAATGTTCTGCAGTTCCTTCATTGTCCAGTTGGCAGCTGGATAGAACTAGTAACATATGTGCATAGACCTCAGCAACAGAGTCCCGGTGAAGTTAAGATGCTATATGATCTCAGAAACATGTCTTAGCCCCTGTTCACGTGCCGATTTGACATGCGATTTGACATGTTAAACCATATGCCAAATTGGAGCCTATTGCCAGCAACGGCACTGCGCCGATTCCCAAAAGTAGTTCCTGCACTACTTTTGGCGACTTCGGGGGCGATTTCAATAGACATCTGTGCATGAACCTGCGCAGATGTCTGTCAAATCCCCCCCAAACTCGCACTGAAATGGGGGTTTGAAATTGTTCAGCTGAACTTGCACGATTTCAAACCCCCCCTCAGTGTGAACGAGGGCAAAATGCTGTGAAAAGCAAAATGCATTTGCCCATTGATAGAAGCCTAAAATCTCAAAAACAAAATGACCTGCTCCCATAAGTGCTTATCCTGTTTGCCACAGGTAAGCTATGCTGTCAAGCCGCATGTAGTGAAAGAAAAAATTTCAGGTATGGATATTTTGTACATAGCCACATTGGTTCAGCTTGGACCAATGTAACTATATATACACTGAGCAAAATTATAAAACGCAACACTTTTGTGTTTGCCCCCTATTTATCATGAGCTGAACGCAAAGATCTACGACTTTTTCTATGTACACAAAAGGCCTATTTCTCTCAAATATTCTTCACAAATCTGTCTAAATCTGTGTTAGTGAGCACTTCTCCTTTGCCAAGATAATCCATCCACCTCACAGGTGTGTCATATCCAGATGCTGATTAGACAGCATGATTACTGCACAGGTGTGCCTTAGGCTGGCCACAATAAAAGGCCACTCTAAAATGTTCAGTTTTATCACACAGCACAATGCCACAGATGTCGCAAGCTTTGAGAAAGCGTGCAATTGACATGCTAACTGCAGGAATGTCCACCGGAGCTGTTGCTCTTGAATTGAATGTTCATTTCTCTACCATAAGACGACTCCAAAGGTGTTTCAGAGAATTTGGCAATGTGAGGGGTGTACTCACTTTTTTGAGATACTGTATGTGTATATTGTATACACACATACATATACACACACACCATACCTGGCCGATGCCCCAGAAGAAAATCACCGAAGTAGACACTGTTACTCCAAATCTCCAGATCTCAACTGGCTTCCAGTTTCCATGTTGCATTCTGAACACAGGAGGTCAACCGATTGGCGCTATTCATAGAACGCAAAGTGTTTTCTGATTAGATGAGGTAGAGATCATGATATCACCCTTCACCCCTTCATCTCATCCAGTCAGAGAATGCATTGCATTCATTCTCTGGATGGCACTGGTGCAGAGCTTCTGACCTCTTCTCTTCACAATGCAGCAGGGTAGTCACTCTGCACGGTACCCGGAAGCAAGTAGAATTCAATGGAGAAGCGGTGCCTATTTCATTGATTTTCACCTTTTAGGGGGACCAGCCAGGTATGGCATATACATAGTTGATTGGTCCAAGCTGGACCAATGTAACTACAGTGGAACCTCGGATTGCGAGTAACGTGGTTAACGAGCGTTTTGCAATACGAGCACTATATTTTTAAAAATCGTAACACGGTTTGTGAGTGTTGTCTCGCAAAACGAGCATGATTCAGGCCAAAGTGGTGTGCAGTACAACATTTTGCCTGAGGTGAGGGGGCACTGGAGCTGAGCCGAGCCGAGCTGAACATCGCCGATCAGCACTGTACGGAAATGCACGGAAAGGCCCGAGGACAGCTCTGCTCATGCCATTGAAGTCAATGTGGAACAAATTATTTTAGTGTCCATTGACAAATGGGGAAACTCACTTTGATATGTGAGTACTTTGGATTACGAGCATTCTCCTGGAACGGATTATGCTCGTAATCCGAGGTTCCACTGTAAGTATAAAATATCCATACCTGGAATTCTTCTTTAGGGTTTTTGGTTCATACACAAGTTTTTTCAGTGAACTTTCCACTGTAAGAAAAGTAGGTAAAAGTATAATGTGAGAACAATATCCTACATCAGAGCTACAGAGATGAAACAATGAGGTGTACAGTAGATATTGCCAGAAACTAAAGTGGAATTGGGTGGCACTCATCTAAAGTCTGCTGGTCCCAATGCCACATAGATTATTCAGCTATAATAAATTATTTGAGAAAAAAGAGGCATGTGGCTTACATATAAAACACTCCAAATCTAGTTTTAGTTGCATCTTAGAAATATTATCGATCCTATACCAAGCATGAGGTCAAACAGAAATCATTTTGGGAGGAACTCCCTGCTTTTCCAGTAAAATTAAAACTAGTGATTTCCTCTTGTTTTTGTCTTTCTACAGAACTGAAGATGATAAGAAGTTATCCTTACAGTCCAGCTAAAGAGATTTACTGAAAAGATCAGACCTGCCCACCCAACAATATTATATGAGCAAACCAAAATTCTGAACCAGTTCCATAGGAGAACACCAGCCGTTTTCTGTTGTTGGATTTAAACCAGTAACTGTTTTTAGAGGTGTATAGCTGGGAATTAGATGGAATTGCCTTGTACAGTAAAGGCCAGTGCACTGTCCAGTGCTGATCACTTATTGTTAACCAAAAAGTCTATACAGCACCTCTGTCTTGCTTTAGCCATTTAAATCCCAGCACTTGAAAATAAGATCCAGAGGCTATTTCTTTTAGTGCAATAACCAGTCCAAAAACTATGCAAATAATGCCTTAAGTATTTGATACATACATTGTAGATAAATGCATATACATTTTCACTATACGGTGTGGTAAACAATGGGGGATAAAAAAAAATATGTAATTGTATCATTGACTCTGGACTGTCATTGCTAGATATTAGTGTGGATATATAAATGTTTATAATGGAATTTTTTAATAGCAGGGCAAAGTGCTTGAAAACCTGGAATCCCCAGCAACCAGTCAGAAATCAACTTTCATTATTGTGCCCAATTGTAGCTGCTTAAGACGAATCTCTGAATGGATGCTATCGGTTACTGTATACCATTACCTTTTGCACTATGTTATTAAATAAGCCCATATTTCCTTTAAAGTGCTGATCTGCCATTGAATTAGGTAGCTGGGTTTTCCATAATATACATACAGTGATTAGTACATTGCTATCCCTAAGTGCTTCCTCTCTGCCCCCTCCCCCCATCCCCTTATCACCACGATATATACTTCACTAGCTGTCTTCACAGATAATAGCAGTAGTAATATAATAACTATACAGATGTTTTGCCTTTTATCACATTACCTGTTTAGCATGCCTACTAGGTCAACATAATGGCTTCCAGTGGATAGAGCTATTTGTAATAATATAGTGAACCTTGCCTGTTCTCCAGGTACTCTTGAAAAGTATTACACTAAATTGTTACAACTTTTTTATATAATTTGTGGTATTTGGAATATACCCATTTAAAGAAAAACTGAAGCCCCCCTTAGTCAATAAATCAACTAAGGATGCAGCTAGACAGTAAATGGGTGAGCTCTTACCTCTGCAGCCTGTCTTCTGCCTGTGGGCCACGGATTGTAAGCAGCAACTTCTCTGAAGCAGTCCGAACCCCACCCCTATGCTGATTCAGAGCTAGAGCTGTGCAAGTAGTAGGGAGCTTCGAACTGCTACAGGGAGTCTGCTGCTTATCTAAAGAGAGCAGAGGTCTTCTCTGTAACCTACGGACAGGGGACAAGCTGAATTCATTCCAAAGCAGCTCATGTGCAATGAAATCAAAAGATCTTAAACATTTGCTCTCTTGCTGCACCTGGAGTTAATTTATTGTTTTTTGAGAGAAGCTTAAGATAAGCTTGTATAGCTTTTATTAAATGTATCAATCTCACCAGTTAGATTGCAAGCTCTCCAGGGTGAATTGGATTGTAGTCCTGTATGTGGCATATGTTATATCACAGATGGATGCATCATGTATTCTCCTTACCAGGGTACAGAGGGAACAGCTGGGTGCCATCTTTAGGATGATGGAGAAGAATCAGGAGACCTTTGGGATGATGTCAGAAGTCGACTTGAAGGATCAGCTGAGGCTTTACAACATGTAGTTCTCCTCTGCTGCTAGAAGCAAATCAAAATCTCTGATTGTATCACAAACTCAATATTTTGAGGCCTGCTTTGCCATGTGGGATGGTGTTAACATTTTGTAATGGCTATAACATTATTTTGGGAATGTGTCTATACACTGTCCTAGGTCTTAATGCATGACCTTTCAATAATGCAAATGTATTTGTGTAATTAGCAGAGGACCGTACTGAGTTTGTTGTGAACATTCAACAGAATAAGTATGAAGATTCCAATTTCAGCAACTATGTGGGTGATTCCAAATATCATTAATACACATAACGAAAGGGTTCTAAAGATGGCCAGAGATCTCCCATCATGCTGGAGAAATTCAGTCGCCAATTATGCAGTCTTTTTCTTTTCATTTTTAATCTTTTTAACATGCTTACTGAATGTTACAAGGACTGCTGTAGCTTGAGTAGCCAACCTAAAATACTGGTACATTGGAAGCTTAGTTCAATACCACCATTTTTTCTAGCGCTTTATCCCTATTCCCTATAATAAAAAAATAATGCATTGCAAAATAATCTTTTCTTATGCAGTATCCCTTCACCATAATAATGAAGATATGTCAGTGGAGCGCTAGATTAGGATTTTTGTAGATATTTAGATCTTTTGTTTTATTAGTTAACTGGCTGCTCTCTGAAAGCCGATGGGTTAGAAGAAAAAAAGGGACCCAATCACAATCATAGATGTAATAGAAGTGGCAGGTGTATGGTTTACAGATCAGATCAAATTATAGTCATCAAAAAAAAGATACCGATCCCTCTTTATTAGGGCTCCTGCAGGTGAGGGTTGAGAGTAGGCTGAACTGAGAATTTGTATCCTGGAGTAGATTTCTTTATCATGGATAAAGGACATGCTCTGGTCACCAATCTGCTGGATAAATACAAATTGAACTGGATTGTCAACCATGTGCTTGGTGCTATCTTCATTTGACCACATTCACCAAATTAATAGCTACCGTACCTAAAATGGAGATAAAATAGACTATCAAAAAAAGCAGTGCAGAGTGACAGTTTTACAGCAATGCAATAAACTGGCTTGGACAATTCTAGGATCCAGGTCACAAGAACACCTAAAACATTGCCACCTAACTGTTTAAAGCCTTTTCCATTATTGTCAATGGTAGCATAGATTCCTGGACACCTCACCATTTCTTACTTGCACCAAGATTGCACTAGCTAGCTTATGAATTCATTGATACTTCAATCTGGTCCCATGCAATAAGTACTGTATACTTGACCAGACAGGAAGAGGCTTGCAAGGCTTCCCATAGTAAGCTTACCAGGAATGGAAATCCTGGTGCTTCACTGTACTGAGCAATAGTTTCTTTATATATATCATTGATTTAAACACAGCTACTCTGTCATTATGATGATTTTTATGTTTATTTTCCTGACATTTGATATATATATTGGTGTTTTTTTCAGTGATTTTGTATAGGAATTTGCTAGCATGGCTTACTTCCATGCAAGAGACAAGGTGTAATAGCTGCAGATTGCACAGTAGCCAGGCTTGTGAAAATCATATGACCTAAGTACAGTAGAGGCTCCACCTAGTATACCTTAGAAGCTCCATCCTGTGATGGGAATAAGATTTCCGTGACTGTGCTAATTGCACAGATGTTTCTTCCTCTTCTATAACATTTCTTATCATTTCTAATAAAATATTTTGCAAGCCTTATTGTTTTTGTGTGTGACTATTTATTTTGTACGGTTGTAGCAAAATATGCAGTTAACTTACTATACTGTTTTTATTGTTGCTTTTACTAAGGGACGTATAGCTTTAAAAGGTGATTTCCAGGGGAAAAAAGAAAATAGGTCATCAAGAAAAAGAAGCAGCCGACAACTCCATAACATCTAGCGTATTTATTGTAAAGCCTTCACAGTGAGTAATGCAGGAGACTAGTATCGGCGATAAGCCTTGTTCACAGCACACATATATGTTGAAAAGCATGAACATTTATACATAAGAGACTATCACATGACTATTGCTCCTCTCCAATCAACAATGTGTTGAATTGAAATCAGGTGATTGGTTACAAATTGTCAACAGATGTGAAGATGTCAAGTGAGAAGCAAAGAGTCTAGCTATAATACAACAAATGAGATACAAACAATACAAAGACTATTTTGACATGTGAGAAAATACATATATCAAAAGCTCTATAAAGAAATTTAAATGAACAAATATGTCAATTTAAAAATTCATAAGATGTAAAATATAAAGACTATACATAAAAGATAGTACAAATTCAAATTGTATCACAAGCGATGGGCATAGTACAATGCCCATAACTTCGGGACTTTTTTAAACTTATTTCATAAAAAGGTCCACATCATATCGTTGGTTCATTCCCGCAGGTACCCTTGTCTGTAGGTGGAAAATCCACAAGACTTCACGTGAAAGAAGTGCACGGTGGATGTCCCCCCCACATGAGGATAATTTAACTCTTTACATACCTGAGTACGAAAAGGATGCCATATTGCCGTTATGTTCATACTTAAAGGACTTGTAAAGGTAAACATTTTTTCACCTTAATGCATTCTATGCGTTAAGGTGAAAAAACATCTGACAATGCCGGCCCCCCCAGCCCCCCGTTTTACTTACCTGACCCCTCGAAAGTCCCGCGCTCGCATCCGACATCCTCTTCGCCCGCTCAGCCTGGCCGTTGATTGGCTAGAGTGGATGGATTGAAAGCAGCGCAGCCATTGGCTCGCGCTGCTGTCAATCACATCCAATGAAGCGGCGTGCAGGGGGGTGGGGCCGAGTGATACAGTGAGCCGCTATAGCCACCGGCTGTATCACGGGAGCACACCCGCAAGCACTTCTCACCATGCAAGGGAGCTCACATGAACGTGAGAAGTACTTGCAGGGGGAAGCCGAGACAGCTGCCGAGGGACCCCAGAAGACCAGGTTCGGGGCCACCCTGTGCAAATCAAGCTGCACAGTGGAGGTAAGTATAACATGTTTGTTGTTTTAATAATAAAAATAAATTCCTTTTAAAGTGCTTAGGATAAGCCTTTGTCAGTACTGTAAGATGCACCATGAAAATGTTTGCTGATTCGAGTTCTCAGTGGTCTCACGGTGCAACCCACATATTGTTTTTTACATTTATCGCACTCCAAAACATATGCACTATTCCTAGTGCCATAGTTGATATATTCACGAATCGTGAATTCTCATCCTGTGGCACGTGAAACTACTGTCTTGTGTTGTCTAGAGTGTGTTATTGTCATGTGTTATTCCCACAAATGTAAGGGCCCACAGTGTTCAACCAATCTTTTTTGTATTGCTGCGACTCAAACCTCACTTGGGGACAAAAGGCCTCCTAGCGTTTTAACATGGCGGCTTGAAAACCTACAGCCCAACATAAGTATTGGTGCCAAATCTCCACCCATGGAAAGTATTGGTAAATATTTATCTATAATGGACTATTGATGGACTTTTTTCAACCTCACCTACTATGCAACTATTTATAATGTTTTAAATTTAATTAAATTCCAAGGAGAAGGCAGTTACAAAAATGACTGAACTTGTTTTCCTGTCATTAGAACTCTTAAGGCCCATACACACGATCGGACTTTTTGACAACAAACATGCAAATTGTGTGTACGATCCATCGGACAAACTTTTTCGGTTTTCATCGGACTTTTGTTGGCTGTGCGAATGGACAAACTTTCTGGCAAAAAAAGTCAGATGGAGCAAAGTCCGATTGTGTGTACACAAAACCATCAGACTTTTGTACAAAGTACAAACACGCATGCTCAGAACCAATGCAAAAGATCAGACAACAATACAGAAGTTGACCAATGGTGGTGCTGGAGTAATTGAACGTCCTCTTTTGAAGTGTCGTCAGTACGTTGAAACATCACTACATTCATGTTTGTTGCCTAAAAAGTCTGATTGTGTGTATGCAATACAAACTTGTGGCCAACGCCCTTTGTACAAAAATCCACGGGAAAGTTTGTACAAAGTCCGATCGTGTGTATGGGGCTTTACTATTACTAAAGCTCTTCTTGCGACCAGCATTCTCCAAGAGGATAATTCTATCTTTCTCCATGGCAAGACGAGCTGCTCTATCTATATTCCATTTGTCGTACTCTCGTGAATGAAGTCGTGAGGCTATAATGTTGCACTCCTTATTAAAACCTTCCTCAGTAGAGCAGTTACGTCTGGCCCTGGTGAACACCCCTATTGGAATGGATCGTTTGGTGTGTGCAGGATGGCAACTAGTAGTCAGAAGTAAGGCATTGCCTGCACATGCCTTACGATAGGTACAAGTTGTAACCAAGCTCTGAGCTGCACAGCCTGTTAAAGTAAGATCTAAAAAATGGATGGCATCCTTATGACTATCAAAACTAAATTCCAAATTGAGTGGAAGTTCAAAAAAGTCCTGGAGTTATGGGCATTGTACTATGCCCATTGCTTGTGCTTTT
Organism: Lithobates sylvaticus; assembly: GCA_028564925.1. Lineage (NCBI taxonomy): Eukaryota > Metazoa > Chordata > Amphibia > Anura > Ranidae > Lithobates > Lithobates sylvaticus. The sequence goes on along the minus strand of CM053037.1, from coordinate 138,798,933 downwards.
CAACATATATGTGTGCTGTGAACAAGGCTTATTGCCAAAACTACTCTGCTGCTGACTGTACTTACTGTGAAGGCTTTACAATAAATACACGTGATGTTATGGAGTTGCCGGCTGCTTCTTTTTCTTGATGACCGTTTGTCTATTGGTGTGTTAGAGCAGTGTTTCTCAACTCCAGTCCTCAAGGCGCCCCAACAGGTCATGTTTTCAGGCTTTCCATTATTTTGCACAGGTGTTTTAATCAGTTTCACTGCCTTAGTAATTACCACAGCCGTTTCATCTGAGGGAAATCCTGAAAACATGACCTGTTGGGGCGCCTTGAGGACTGGAGTTGAGAAACACTGTGTTAGAGGACACCTCGGCTTGGACACCATGACTGCAAACTTCCAAAGTAAGACTTTGTTTTCCACTGATCTGAGCCATACAACGTTTGATCGAATCATTCTATATCTCCTGTTATGTGCTCTGTGGAAGTAAGGATTTCCTTATCTATACATTTTATGGAAGTTGCTGACTCTTATATGCACTGCCACAAATTAAAACAGTGAGTATATGTCATATATTTTTGAACATTTCAGCTTATACAACACAGCTACAAGGACTACAACATGGATAGACAATCCAAAATGTCACAGGTATATACTAAGGATCCCATCTCTCTGTCAGAGGAAAATACATGTACAACCTTAGCATAAAAACAGTCCAAAAACTGTAAAGTCAGATACTACAACAGCGCTAATGTTGAGCACTATGTGATGTGTGGCCAACTTCACAACTCAGTCTTAAAGATCAGTGATGGTGATCAAAATAGTCCAAAACAACCGTGGGTGATCCTAAACGATTTTCACAGTGTGAACCTTCCACTGAGCTTTCAAATACCACCATGTGAAGCACACTCCCCCAGGGGGTTAAGCTCTCCAGAGCAAAGCAAATAACCAGCCTTTGAGAGTAGCGTTCTTTTAGATGTCAGACTCAAATCACCACCATCTCGGGAGTTTGATATCATAGGCTCCAATTAAGGTCATAAAACAAAAAGGATTTCACATAGTGTAATTCCATTTATTATAAACCACAAGCCCATTACAAACCAAACCCCCTGGTAAATATACACGTACAAAAATTTACAGTCAATGAAGCATTGAAAATGAGTCAGCTTCGACAGCCGGATATGATGAAACGCGTAAGGGCGTGACCCACACAACGGACCGGAAATGACGCGTGTGCTCCACCACTGGCCGGCTCCAAACCAGGAAGTGATTACAGTGACTACGATCGCTGTAAGGACATACAGGCTTGGAAGCCTGGCGGCTTAACGTGTAGTGTTCACGCTGACTCATTTTCAATGCTTCATTGACTGTTAATTTTTGAACGTGTATATTTACCAGGGGGTTTGGTTTGTAATGGGCATGTGGTTTATAATAAATGGGATTACGTTATGTGCACTCCTTTTTGTTTTATGACCTTAATTGGAGCCTATGATATCAATCAAACTCCCGAGATGGTGGTGATTTGAGTCTGACATCTAAAAGAACGCTACTCTCAAAGGCTGGTATTTGAAAGCTCGGTGAAAGGTGCACACTGTGAAAATCGTTTGGGCTCACCCATGGTTGTTTTAGACTATTTTGATCACCATCACTGATCTTTAAGACTGAGTTGTGAAGTAGGCCACACATCACATAGTGCTCAACATTAGCGCTGTTGTAGTATCTGACTTCATAGTTTTTGGACTGTTTTTGTTTTTTTTATACTATTTTACCTTTTTGAACAGCTGCTTAGTTAGGTTTACTCTTATACATTTTGGAGTATTTGAGAGATAATTTTATATGTGTATACCCATATAACTTTTTCAACATTGCTTCTTTCTGCAACCTTTTTGGTATTTTTGAGAACAGCAATTGGATCTGTGGCGTTGAGTGGTGTATTGTAGACCGTCCATTTATACACCCAGTTTTTAGACATGTACAACCTTGTTAAATAATTTAAAAGCAACCTTCATGAAAGAAATTTGGCTATGGTGGGATGCTACCGGTTTAAAACAATCAATGTCCTGCACACACCAAACGATCCATTCTGATGGGGGAGTTCACAAGGGCCAGACGTAACTGCTCTACTGATGAAGGTTTTAATAAGGAGTGCAACATTATAGCCTCACGACTTCATTCACGAGAGTACGACAAATGGAATATAGATAGAGCAGCTCGTCTCGCCATGGAGAAAGATAGAATTACCCTCTTGGAGAATGCTGGTCGCAAGAAGAGCTTTAGTAATAGTAACAGTAATGCCGCGTACACACGTGCGGACTTTTGCCGGCGGACTTAGTCCAGCGGACAATCCACCGGACTTTCCAGCTGGCTTCGCAGGACTTTCTGAGCGTGTGGACTTGCCCACACACGTGCGGACTTGCCCACACACGCGCGGACTTCTCCGGCGGACAATCCGCCGGCCAAAGTCCGCGGGACTTTTGAAAATGAACGGACTTGCCCACACACGGAGCAGTCCGTTCATTTAGAACGTAACTTCAGGTTACATAGCTAGCGTAGGCAGTAAATGCCGCCGCGCTAGCTCCGTAACCTGGCATGGATTTAAAGGGACTCCCCACGCCGAAAAACGGCGTGGGGGTTCCCCCCAAATCCATGTCAGACCCTTATCCGAGCACGCAGCCTGGCCGGCCAGGAAAGGGGTGGGGACGAACGAGCGCCCCCCCCTCCTGAGCCGTACCAGGCCGCGTGCCCTCAACATGGGGGGTGCCCTGGGGAAAGGGGGGCCGTGCGCCCCCCCCACCCCAAAGCACCTTGTCCCCATGTTGATGAGGACAAGGGCCTCTTCCCAACAACCCTGGCCGTTGGTTGTCGGGGTCTGCGGGCAGGGGCTTATCGGAATCTGGGAGCCCCATTTTATAAGGGGGCCCTCAGATCCCGGCCCCCCACCCTATGTGAATGAGTATGGGGTATGATGTACCCCTACCCATTCACCTAAGGTGTAAAATGTAAAGTACAAAAACACACACACTTTTGAAAAAATATTTTATTGCACTGCTCCGGGGGTCTTCTTCCGTCTTGGGGGTCTTCTCGCCGGACTCCTCCGCCATTTACCAAGCTCTTTTACCGAGCGGAGAAGTCCGGCTACCTTCTTCGTCGTCGTCGTCGCCGCCGTCTTCTGGGGGTCTCGATCCGCCTTCGGGGGTCTTCCGGGGTCTTCTGGGGGTCTCTTCTGTTCTTGCGGTGGTCGTCGTCTTCCGCGCCGCCGGCACCTTCTTCTTCTTGTTGTTCTTCTTGTTCTTCTTCTTGTTCCGATGTTGACCCGTCGCTGTCTCTGCCCGGAATGGCAGAGCCGCGCTGCGCTGGGACTTATATAGGGACATGGGGACAGGTTCACATGCTCATGTCACATGGTGACCCTGCCCCCTTGTGATGTCACAGTCCCAGCATCCTCCGGAAGAAGAAGAAGGCGCCGGCGGCGCGGAAGACGACGACCGCCGCAAGAACAGAAGAGACCCCCAGAAGACCCTCGAAGGCGGATCGAGACCCCCAGACGACGGCTGCAACGACGACGACGAAGAAGGTAGCCGGACTTCTCCGCTCGGTAAAAGAGCTTGGTAAATGGCGGAGGAGTCCGGCGAGAAGACCCCCAAGACGGAAGAAGACCCCCGGAGCAGTGCAATAAAATATTTTTTCAAAAGTGTGTGTGTTTTTGTACTTTACATTTTACACCTTAGGTGAATGGGTAGGGGTACATCGTACCCCATACTCATTCACATAGGGTGGGGGGCCGGGATCTGAGGGCCCCCTTATAAAAGGGGGCTCCCAGATTCCGATAAGCCCCCCGCCCGCAGACCCCGACAACCAACGGCCAGGGTTGTCGGGAAGAGGCCCTTGTCCTCATCAACATGGGGACAAGGTGCTTTGGGGTGGGGGGGGGCCGCACGGCCCCCCTTTCCCCAGGGCACCCCCCCATGTTGAGGGCACGCGGCCTGGTACGGCTCAGGAGGGGGGGGGGCGCTCGTTCGTCCCCACCCCTTTCCTGGCCAGCCGGGCTGCGTGCTCGGATTGGATAAGGGTCTGAGATGGATTTGGGGGAACCCCCACGCCGTTTTTCGGCGTGGGGATTCCCTTTAAGTCCATGCCAGGTTACGGAGCTAGCGCGGCGGCATTTACTGCCTGCGCTAGCTACGTAACCTGAAGTCACATGCTAAATGAACGGACTTGCCGATGAGCGGCAAGTCCGTTCATTTTCAAAAGTCCTGCGGACTAGCCTACTAACGGCGGGATTGTCCGCCGGACTGCCAAGTCCAGCGGATAATTTTAAAACCAAACTTAAAACTTTGGTCCGCCGGACTTTGGCGCCAAAAAGTCCGCCGGCGCCCACACACGAGGGGATTGTCCGCTGGACTTGAGTCCAGAGGATAATCCCGCGGGATTGTCCCTTCGTGTGTACGCGGCATAAGAGTTCTAATGACAGGAAAACAAGTTCAGTCACTTTTGTAACTGCCACAGATGGAGATTTGGCACCAATACTTAGGTTGGGCTGTAGGTTTTCAAACCGCCTTGCTAAAACGCTAGGAGGCCTTTTGTCCCCAAGTTTGTTTGAGTTGCAGCAATACAAAAAACATTGGTTGAACACTGTGGGCTCTTACATTTGTGGGAATAACACATGCCGTTTCTGTAGTAGACACTATAGACAAAAAAGACAGTAGTTTCATGTGCCACAGAACGAGAATTCACGATTCATGAATATATCAACTATACACTTCTTCTATCCAACCCAGTTAGACAATTTAAGGATGAGCTATGGCAATTAAAAAAGAAAGAGATTAAGCAAAATATCCTAAATAAAAAAGAGGCTGAATATTTAAACCCCACCTCCTGTCGAACCCCTATAATTTATTTTCTTCCAAAAATACATAAGAACAGTCAGAACCCCCAAGGAAGACCTATTGTAAATGGGGTGGATTCCCTAACATCTAGATTGGGACAATATTTGGATGTCTTTGGTTATGTCTTAAAGACACCAAACTTTTGCTCCAAATTCCTGATAATGCCATAGTACAGGCATCACTAAATGGCGGACCGCGGGCCAAATGCGGACCGCCTCACTCTCTTATGCGGCCCGCCGCGGTACCGCCATTTAGCAGCCTTTTCTTTCCCCTGCTGTCTCTGTAATCCTCACACAGAGCCGACAGCGGGAGGCAGGACAGTTCTGGATGGAGGGCGGAGCTGCTGGAGGTTAACAAGCAGGTGATTGGCTGCTAGGATGAAGGGCGGTCTTAGCAACCAATCACCATCTTGCAACACCCACCCTCCATCCGAGACATGCCATGCCTCCCTCGAATCTTCGTTCTGTGCAAGGTAAGTGAGGGAGGGGTTGAAGTTACAGGGAGTGAGGACAGTCTGAAAAGCTGAAAAGGAGGAAAGTGTGTGCTGATTCGCTGAGGACATTAAAGTGGAGTTGTTGAGGGCTGTGATGTGGTGGGATTAGGACACCAGTGTGGGGGTGCTGAGTGGACTGTGATGTGTGGGGGAGATGTGGACACTACAGTGGGGGAGATGTGTGGACATTACAGTGGGGGAGATGTGGACATTACAGTGGGGGGCTGAGCAGGGCCACATTAAGAACATCATGGGTTATACAAGTAAAATGCGCAAAGAGTCAGATGTAAGGTTGATAAAAAGTCATTAAGTGAAGGATTAGCTCTTGTAATTATAACATATTCATATATGAGTACAATGCGACATAAAAAATTCATGAGTAATATGTTCAAAAGGAGAGAAGATATACATTAAAATAAGGGAAATGGGTCCGGGGGGGGGGGGGGGGAGAGAAGGGAGGGGAAGGGGGGATGGCGAAAAACTAGGGGGGTAATGAGCTAAAGTCCACAACACAGGGCTGCCTCCGATGGGGAACTGAAACCAAGTTCCAAGTAACTGTAGGAAAAAAGACAAAGAGAGGGGCGCCTCAGGGTGCAGTAGTTTTAAACAGGGTAATTTATTTAGAACATGTGTTTTGGCAACTCACATTTAGTAAAGTTGTTTCAGGCATGTTATGTATGTCCATCTAATGTCCTAAGGTCGGTCTCCGTTTCGGTCCTGGGTTCAGTCCTCCTGGGGTTGTCGTCTCAGTACACCGCTGAGATGGAAAAGCCGGCTGATTTTGACCTGGTTCCAGCTCTTAAGTGGGGCTTGAGTGTGACATTTTGGGTCATACAAATTTTAATTTGTGCTGCTTTTATTTTTAGGATAATAGCAATTGTTTTTTTTTTTTTTTCCAGACAATGACATCACCCAGCCCCTCTGTCACGTACCTGGTTAGTGGGTTCTGGCTCAGGGGCCACCGACAGTGAGACAGTGTTTTAGGGGGTCTGGGCGATGTCATAGTCTGGAAAAAACATTTCCTAATATCGTAACAATAAAAGCAGCACAAATGTAAACTTTTACGGCACAAAACAGCACAAACGTAGCACTAAAGAAACACACTTATGTTTTTATTTGTACTGATTGTAGGGGGGCAAAGTGGGTGGGGTTTGATTAAAAAAAAAATGTTATAACTTAAAAATCATAACAGAACAAATAAAAATTTTAGCAGAAAAAACCAGCACAGACGTAGCACTAACCAGCAAGACCAGTCTCGTGTCTCATGGGTGTTGTAGGGGGGCCGAGTGACATTTAATAAATCATTAACAACTTGCCAAACAGCCGGCGCAGTTTTACTGCGGTATAATGGCACGGCTGGGCGAAACGACAATATGTAATGTCGCTTTTCCCTGTGGCCACTAGTGGAGAGCGCGCGCACCCGCTGCTCGCCCCCGGAGCCAATGCGAGTGCCCGGAGGTCGCGATGGCCGTCGGGCTCCTGTGATCGCCCGTAACACACCGAGAACCGGGATCTGTGTGTGAAAACACACAGATCCCGGTTCTCTGAGGGGAGAAGAGACAGATCGTGTGTTCATACAAAGTATGAACAGCGATCCGTCATCTCCCATAGACAGTCCCATCCCCCTTCAGTTAGAACACACCTAGGGTACACAGTTGACCCCTTGATCGCTCCCTAGTTAACCTCTTGCCTGCCAGTGACATTTTTACAGTAATCAGTGCATTTTTATAGCAGTGATCGCTGTATAAATACCAATGGTCCCAAAAAATTATGATGCGATACTGTACTGTAAAAAAATAAATAAAAGATTGTGAAAAACAAATGGGGTAAGGCTTAATGTACACGGGACATTTTTACAAACTCTCCTGAACGATTTAACTTGAAAGATAGTAACCCACGTTTAAACTGTCCGTTTTGCCGCGTTAACATTCCGCCTTTGCGTTTAGAAGCGTTTGAAAAAAAAAAACATTTTAATTTACTAGACATGTGCACTGCCAAAAAATTTGTTCATTTTAGTTTTAGTTTCATTCGTTTTTTATTTTTTTTGTTTTTTCAGGTCATTCTTTATGATCGCAATTAGTAAATTTGTTCATTCGCTCACTCGTACATTCACACATTCGTACATTTGTAAATTCGTTCATTCGTACATTCGTAAATTAGAAAATTTGTATATTAGTAAATTTGTACATTCGGAAATTAGAAAATTTGTATATTCGTAAATTCGTACATTCGTAAATTAGAAAATTTGGAAATTCAAAAATCCGAAAACCCAAAAATTTTAAAATCTGAAATAGTAAATTAAATTATAAATAAATTATAAATTATAGGTATTGTAATTTCCTTTCAAATTTGGCTGTTAGTGAACAAAAATTTATCGAAATACTGAATGCCGCATCTAAACAAAATGAAACGCAACAAATTAATAATAAATAATAATAATAAAAACATTTTATTATTATTATTGTTATTATTCGTTATTTTGGATAATTTGTAACTTAAGATAAATTTGTATTTGTTCCGTTCACTAACAGCCCGATTTAAAAAGGAAATTACAATACCTATAATTTGATAGTTAGTAATAGTTAAGTTATTATTAGTTAATTATAAATTCAGAATTCCGAATTTATGAATGTATGAATTTACAAATGTGCGAATATACGAATTTACGAATGTGCAAATGTACGAATTTACAAATTTTTGAATAGTCGTAAAAATCCATTAAATGGAGTTTCGTTAATTCAGATATTTCCGAATTAATGAATTTGTCGAAATTCGTTAAAAAACAAATTTGGAACGAAACGAATTGCACATGTCTATTATTTACATTTTTAAATAGCCAAAAATGAAAAACGCCTGTAAACGAAATGCGGCTAAACGTGAGTTACCGCGTTTAGAAGCGCTTGAAATCCCTCTAAACTCAGCCTCTGAACTCATTTTTTTGCTTTCCAAAAAAAGGCCTCTAAACTCAACTGCCTAAAAACGACATTAAACAAACCTATGTATATGTACACATAAGATAACATTGGATGAGTTCAGGGGCAGCTGAAAAAAGCATCCAACTGCCTCTGAGCGTCCGTTTACCAGCAGCAGTGTACGTGAGGCCTAAAACTTTCCGGAGCACAAGTGGTTAAATACTTTTCTTGAAAAGAAACTGACTCCTGCATAATATATAGGGAGGGAGGGGGTGCAGTTTGACATCTTCACCCTGGGCACTAGATGACCTTGTGCCAGCACTTGGGACAGAAAGTATAAATCCATCACTGCTGAGAAAACTGACTGCACAGAAATACTGACGGACCAAAAGAAATACTAAAATTGGTACAAACTAATAAATCAAATCATAGAGAGTGACACTGCAAGCATGTTATTATGTTAGCATTCACAATCTCGTCGCATAAACTTGTCAGATAAACTTCTTAATAATTTTTTTGACTCACAATAAATACTTGTGTAGCGGCCACAACCCTCGATGGGGCGGCCTTGACTTTTGGGCTTACCAGTTACCTCCGCTTGGCTTGTAGACATGGGAACTGTCAAAAAATTTGTTTAGTTTCGTCCCGTTTCGTATATAAAAAAAATCGTAATTCGTGTACGAAATTCCGTTCAAATTCGTACGAAATACGAATTTCGTACGAATCGTAAAAAAAATTACGAATCGTTAGTAAAGTTACGAATCATTACGAATCGTTAGCGGCTAATGAATTGTCGGTTCTCATAACACAGAGAACAATTCGAATCCAACTACAAATATCGAATTTCAATTTCAAGTTACGAATCGTTACGAATAGTACGAATCGTTACGAATAGTTACGAATCGTTACGAATCGTTAGTAAATCCAACTACAAATATTGAGAACAGTCATTCATTGATAAAAAAAAAAAAAAAAAAAAAAGCGTGGGGGTCCCCCCAAATTCAATAACCAGGCCCTTCAAGTCTGGTATGGATATTAAGGGGAACCCCAGCCAAAAAAAAATAAAAATGGCGTGGGGTCCCCCCCAAATATCCATATCAGACCTTTCAGGTCTGGGATGGATTTTAAGGGGAACCCCGGCCAAAAAAAAAAAAAAATGGCGTAGGGTCCCCCTCAAAATCCATACCAGACCCTTTATCCGAGCACACAACCTGGCAGGCCGCAGGAAAAGAGGGGGGGACGAGAGCGGCCCCCCCTCCCGCCTGAACCGTACCAGGCCACATGCCCTCAACATTGGGAGGGTGCTTTGGGGTCCCCCCCAAAGCACCTTGTCCCCATGTTGATGAGGACAAGGGCCTCTTCCCCACAACCCTGGCCGGTGGTTGTGGGGGTCTGCGGGCGGGGGGCTTATCGGAATCTGGAAGCCCCCTTTAACAAGGGGACCCCCAGATCCCGGCCCCCCCCCCTGTGTGAAATAGTAAGGGGGTACAAAAGTACCCCTACCATTTCACCAAAAAAGTGGCAAAAATGGTAAAAATGACAGGAGACGGTCTTTGACAATTCCTTTATTAAAATCTTCTTTCTTCTTTCTTCATCCTTCGGTTTCTTCATCTTCTCCTTCCGTCATCTTCTTCCATCTTCTTCCATCTTCTTCTTCCTTCGATTCGCTTCTTTTTGCTCCGGTCTTCTCGTCCTTCTCGTCCGGCATCGGCGTCTCTTCTCGCAGGCCGCTCCGGGCAATGGGAGGCTCCCGCTGTGTGAGGCTTCGCTCCGGCTGACAGGTCTTTTATAACGGAGGGCACCTGGTGACCCCGCCCCCTCTGACGCACGGGGACGTCATGGGGACTTCCCTATGGCTTTCCTCATGACGTCAGAGGGGGGCGGGGTCACCAGGTGCCCTCCGTTATAAAAGACCTGTCAGCCGGAGCAACATTGTCCCCATGTTGATGAGGACAAGGGCCTCTTCCCCACAACCCTGGCCGGTGGTTGTGGGGGTCTGCGGGCGGGGGGCTTATCGGAATCTGGAAGCCCTCTTTAACAAGGGGACCCCCAGATCCCGGCCCCCTCCCTGTGTGAAATGGTAAGTGGGTACAAAAGTACCCCTACCATTTCACCAAAAAAGTGGCAAAAATTGTAAAAATGACAGGAGACGGTCTTTGACAATTCCTTTATTAAAATCTTCTTTCTTCTTTCTTCATCCTTCGGTTTCTTCATCTTCTCCTTCCGTCATCTTCTTCCATCTTCTTCGTCCTTCGATTCGCTTCTTCTTGCTTCGGTCTTCTCGTCCGGCATCGGCGTCTCTTCTCGCAGGCCGCTCCGCGCAATGGGAGGCTCCTGCTGTGTGAGGCTTTGCTCCGGCTGACAGGTCTTTTATAACGGAGGGCACCTGGTGACCCCGCCCCCCCTCTGACGTCATGGGGAAAGCCATAGGGAAGTCCACATGACGTCCCCGTGCGTCAGAGGGGGCGGGGTTACCAGGTGCCCTCCGTTATAAAAGACCTGTCAGCCGGAGCGAAGCATCACAGAGCGGGAGCCTCCCATTGCGAGGAGCGGCCTGCGAGAAGAGACGCGGATGCCGGACGAGAAGGACGAGAAGACCGGAGCAAGAAGAAGCGAATCGAAGGAAGAAGAAGATGGAAGAAGATGGAAGAAGATGACGGAAGGAGAAGATGAAGAAACCGAAGGATGAAGGAAGGAAGACCAGAAGAAAGAAGATTTTAATAAAGGAATTGTCAAAGACCGTCTCCTGTCATTTTCACCATTTTTGACACTTTTTTGGTGAAATGGTAGGGGTACTTTTGTACCCCCTTACCATTTCACACAGGGGGGGGGGCGGGATCTGGGGGTCCCCTTGTTAAAGGGGGCTTCCAGATTCCGATAAGCCCCCCGCCCGCAGACCCCCACAACCACCGGCCAGAGTTGTGGGGATGAGGCCCTTGTCCTCATCAACATGGGGACAAGGTGCTTTGGGGGGGACCCCAAAGCACCCTCCCAATGTTGAGGGCATGTGGCCTGGTACGGTTCAGGCGGGAGGGGGGGCCGCTCTCGTCCCCCCCTCTTTTCCTGCGGCCTGCCAGGTTGCGTGCTCGGATAAAGGGTCTGGTATGGATTTTGAGGGGGACCCTACGCCATTTTTTTTTTTTTTTTTTGGCCGGGGTTCCCCTTAAAATCCATCCCAGACCTGAAGGGTCTGGTATGGATATTTGGGGGGGACCCCACGCCATTTTTTTTTTTTTTTTTTTTTGGCTGGGGTCCCCCTTAATATCCATACCAGACCTGAAGGGCCTGGTTATTGAATTTGGGGGGACCCCTACGCTTTTTTTTTTTTATATCAATGAATGACTGTTCTCTGTGTTATGGAGCCGACAATTCATTTGCCGGCAATAGCCGCAAGTGATTTTAAAAAGCTTTTTTTTCTGCAAAAATGACACTTTGTCATTCGAATCATTCGAATTCATTCGTTATATCTGCTATAATAATTTCGTTTGAATTAGTTGAAATTTGATATTGGTAGTTGGATTTGAATAATTTGGACCTGAAATTCGTAAACGGAATATTTCCTGCAAAAATTACACTTTGTCATTCGAATTCATTCGAATCCATTCGAATTCATTCAAATTCATTCGAATCATTCGGCGACGAAATTCGTAAACGGAATTTCGTATTCCGTACGGAATTCGTATTAAAAAAAAATTCGTACTACAGATTCGTAAATTCGTACGAATTTCGAAAAATTCGTACGAATTATGAATTCGTACGAAACAAATCGCACATGTCTATTGGCTTGTTAATCCGTGTCCAGGGGTTCCCAGGGTTAGTACCCAACAACTTTGGATGCTGACACCATAAATCTAATCCCACAGTTCTTGCAGAAAATCACAAAAAGATGAAGATACGGGAGAAGCTCTTTTTGCAAGATTCAAAGGCTTGATTTCAGGAACAGTTCACCAATAAAAACGTGGATCGGGCAAAACAACATCTCTACCCGATTGAACATCATAAGTAGTGATGTAGTACACAGCACTGTCCTTATCCGGTCTGCAGAGCACAACCTTATCAGAATAGATATGCCGACCATAGCTCCAATGCAACAGACATCCTTGGAATCGATCAAACATTTCATGGGAGAAAGATTTCTTCCGCAGTGGCTTTGGGACCTTAAGGTAGTCCCAGACATCTTCCGCATACCACTTTTCCCGATTCGCTTCCACAATGTCCATGACTTCCCTAGGCACGTAAGGGAATTCAAGTCCATACTCTGTTGCCACCCGCTTATGCAACAGCATCTGAGACCTGGCTAGTCCTGGTAGGTTGCGAGTGACTCCATCCCCAGGGGGTATGCAAGAGTAGGGAGAAATCACTGGCAGGTTTTCAAGCTTGGCATTGAGGTGTTTCGGACTGAGGGAGTCTCTACTTGTGACACCTTGTCCCCCCCAGTAAGGGCCATCCAACCCTCAACATCACCGCAAGCAGCGGCCACATCATCTCCACACGACCACAACAACTCATCAGACAGGGCTTCATACAGCTTCTCCGCCTCTTCGACCTCCGGCGAGAAGCAAAAAGATTCTAAGTCAGAGTCCCGAGATACAAATCTTTTCAGGGTTTTAGTACTCACGGTTCCCTCAGTGCTCTCTCCCATAGAAGGCAATGACCTCTCCATGGCAATGGCTTTTACCCAATGGGCGACTAACGGAGGGGGCTGTGAACCCTTCTTGCGACTGGGCGAAGGCTGTAGGGGCTCCAATTCCTCCAAGGCAGGCATGGTGGTGTAGTCCGTGAGGGTGGACGAGGCTGTATCCATAACCTCTGGGGTTGGCTCCCCAGCCCATGCAGCAGCAATGTCCTTGTTGGGAGTACCGGCAATAGTGGATGAAACCCGGATCTCAGGCCCTTTAGCTGGGACACAAGCGATGTGTTCATCAGTGGCCATACCTGTGGCCCAGTCCATGTGGAAAGCCTGAGGCAGTTCGGCGGGCTGCTCCACTTTGAAGGTGTACTCGCCACACCTTCGGCACCTGGCAAACGGCCGGGGGTTTGCGACCAACCCACCACATTTTCCACACAACATTCCCAGGGCTTCCATATATCCAAAGGTGCACAAAATGAACTGCCCCTGCGGCAGCAGACGAATGCCCGTTCTGTGATCACGGTACCGGGCATCTGTACACTTGCTGGACCCCTCACCCTCACTGTAGGCATCCTGGGTCCAGGTGCTGGCTGCATATTTGGGAACCTGTGCATTCTGTCGAGAAGGTAACGGTATCTTTTTCTCCACTCCGAGAAGTCAACCAAAGCTCTACTCCTTCCGCAACACACTCTCACACGGTGCCTCGTGCGGGGAAAGATCAGCATAAACACGTCCCACTGGGCGCTGGTGCTGTGTAACTTTGCAGGCTTTTCAGTACAGGCTCCTGCCACGCTTACGCACCTCAGTGAAAGTCTCTCCAAAATGGCGCTGATCTTTAATGACGCAGTTCAAAAAACACTTCATCCTCTGTTCCAAGGCCCTTTGAGGCAACTGTAAATCCCGGACTGCAAGCCCCCTTGTGTAGTGGCCATAACCCTCGATGGGGCGGCCTTGACTTTTGGGCTTACCAGTTACCTTCGCTTGGCTTGTTAAACCATGTCCAGGGGTTCCCAGGGTTAGTACCCAACAACTTGGGATGCTGACACCATAAAAGTCCTTTTAGAAGGTTTTTATTTGCAGGGGTAACATCCAACAAACATAGTCTCGTATAGGAACAGAGGGTAAGGATGAAGAATCTCAGGCACCTTGAACTGCTGACAATTTAAATGTCTCTAGCAAAAACCCAGAGAGTAGCCACTGGCAGCTGGGCACTTCATTGCTGAATGGCATGGCATTCATATGGCAGTCAACACTTTGATCCGGAAACTTGTAAAGTCTCTGACACAGAATAAACTTTCAACCGAAAGTAAATAGGAACCTTTTCTCAGTACCTGGAACTTTCTCTGTCTCCTTGGCAGTACTGCGAAACTGTGGATTCGTTAGTGTCCATAACAACCCAGCAACCATGCTCTTCTTGAGATGCCAGCTTGTTGGCCCTCCTCCGAAGAGTTCTCCCTTGGTTGCTTACACGAGCTGCGGTGCCCCTCCAAGATTGAGAGCACACCCGGACGCCTTGAATCCTCCCTCAGTTACTGCGCCTCGGACCAGCCGGTTCCGAGACTCGGGAACAGATGGATCCTTGCCCCAGACCATGCGGGTCTGTGGGGCTAGTCTAACTGACCATTTTGCGGGATGGCAAACGCTCCCGGGCCCGGGACCCCTCAGGGTCCACATTCAGGAACAGGCAGCTACGGCCGAACCCCGAACATGTGACTTCAGCACCTTAAGTACCCTTCCCCAGACGACACAGCAGGGCCAGACGCACCCACTGATTGGCTCTGGGGAAGATTGATACTCAAAACGTCCAACCAGGCCTGGTTCTAGGCCTGTCATGTGTACCTCACTGTACCCATTACCAGGCAGAACCCTAGTACAGCCCAGTCAAACTGATGCCAAAGTAAACCTGCACAATTAATCCTCAGAACCCCACTACTGTTCTGAGGAAAAAACTAAATTTTCACATATAGCGGACACCTTGTAAAAGTGTCCCCGCTACACTTGCAAAAAAATAATTAATTTTTTTATTTATTATTCCTTAGTTGCTGTTGCTATGCTCTAGAAACTTTTACATCTGACAAAGCAGATCCCAATCTCCCACAACCACCCTTTAAACACCTGATTAATTATTTTTTTTTGCCAGAAGGTCATATTGCAAGTACTTGTGAAACAGGATATCTGTTGACTGTAATTAGATTTTTTAAGGTATCTTGTCAAGATATTAAAATAAAATCTGCCATTTCCAACTACTTTATGAGGATGCAAACATCATGTTGACATCTTTATCCTTATTTACCTGTTTAGTCACCCAGAACATGCATGCAGCCTAAAGCCCCATACACACGGTCGGACTTTTTCATGGATTCTGTCCGATCGGACAATGTTGTTGAAAAATCAGATCGTGTGTATGCACCATCGGACAGTGTACGCCGGATTGTCCGACGGACAAAGTCTTATCTCCTGCTGGATAGATTTGCCGACAACCCGGTCCGATCACACCAAATCCGATCGTGTGTACGGTTGTCCGACCGGACAAAGTGCTACGCATGCTCAGATCACATTACAAGACCAAAGCTATTGGCTACTAGCCTCTACGTAGTCCCGTCGTAGGCAACAAACGTCACCACGTTCAGAATGATCGGATTTTCCGACAACTTTGTCCGACCGTGTGTACGCAAAACCAACATCAGACAAAGTATGACGGACAGGATCCGACGGACCTGGTCCGCGGATTGTCCGACCGTGTGTATGGGGCTTATGTTGCACATTTAAAATGAAAAACTGCAATTTACAGCAATGGCACCACATACATTGCAAGTCGCACACTTTTTCAGGCAGAAGAGAGTGCTTTTCCAAATAGTAATATATCAGCCTTTCACATACCACAGAATGCCAGAGGAACACTACCCTGGTAGTAGGCTATAACTTGTTCACACTGAGATCCACAAATGTCCCAGCAAATATATGGCTGCCAGTGGGAAACTCTTCCATGGAAACACCATGTAAGGGGAAACCTGCTTTGTCCCTCCTCAACAGGTACCTCTCCCTATTGTTCATCCTATTCTCTCCCTATCCAACAGTGGTTCTGTCCCTGACTTACTCCTGCACTGCAGGCACACCAAATGATCCTACCATCTGTAGAATTCCTAGTGAAGTTGGCTGTTCAAATCTTATAGGACATTGGCATCCAACAGGATTGCTTTCCTCCCCAAGATGGCTGCCTGGAGCCCATAGAAGGAGACAATTACTCCTCAATGAGCTCCTGTCAGCCTAAAAAAAATTGCATTGTGCTTCCCCTTGGCTCCCCCAAAACTTGATAATATTATAAAAAAAATCAGTCCAAAATGATGTGCACAGTTCTTCAGTAAAACTCTTCCAATACAAAAAACTTGTGATCTTCCGTGGTAAGTCAGGCCCACACAGTGAATGTAAATAATAGTGCTTATGTATAAAACAGCATGTGCTCCCTCTAGAACTCTCACCTCCAATCTGGAGAAAAAAATGTGTTAGCCAAGTAATTTGAATTTCCAGTTCCTAAGGATAGGACCACCTCAACCTCCGTTCCACTGACACTGGAGTCTCCCTTAGTACACTGTTACTGCCTCCAGGAATTGCAGGGATATGGTTCCTTTAAGATCCCTTAAGTATTCATGTGGCCATTATGCAATAATCTCATTGAAAGAAGCATAAATTAAGGGCTCCCACAGTGTGGTAAATGAAAAAAAAAAATGGTCAATTTATTAAGAGAAATGGACCCACACATAAAATGATATAAAATGCTATAAAAAACACTCATAGCCAGATACCCGACTTTCTAACACATAATTTCCAGTCTATATCTGCCTCCAATAACACCATACGCGTTACATCACAGTCACGTGACTTCATCTTGGAGACTGTTCCAGAAGGACAACCATCACTGCAGCCCTCCACTGATTTGGGTTTTATGGCAGAACGAGTAAACAGAAACCTCTCCCCAGTGCAAAACACATGAAAGTTTGTTTGGAAAAAAAAAAGCACTTGAAGGACTCTCAGACTGTGAGGAACACAAGCAAGATTAAACTGTTTAGCCTCAAGTCAAAATGCTATGTCTGGAGGAAACCAGGCTCCGCTCATCAACTGCCCAATACCATACCAACAGTGAAGCATGGTGGTGGCAGCATCATGCTGTGGGGGGGTTTTCAGCAGCATTGACTGGTAGACTGGTCAGCATTGACAGAAAGCTTAATGGAGCAACGTACAGAGATATCCTCAATGAAAACCTATTCCACAGCACTCAGAAACTGAGACTTGGCTGAAGGTTCACCTTCCAACATGGCAACGATCCTAAGCACACAGCTAAGACTTTGAATGTCCTAGAGTGGCCCAGCCAGAGCCCTGGCATGAACACTATTGAATATCTCTGGAGAGACCTGAAAATGCCTGTCTACCGATGGTCCCCATCCAACCTGACTGAGTTTGAGAGGATTTACAAAGAAGAATGGCAGAAAATCCCCCAATCCAGGTGTGCAAAGCTTGTTGCGTCATACCCCAAAAAACTTGAGGTTGTAATTGCTGCCAAAGATGCTTCATCAAAGTACTAAGTAAAGGGTCTGAATACTTGAGCACATGTGATATTTCCATGTTTTACTTTTTAATAAATTCACAGACATTTCTAGAATTCTGTTTTCACATTGTCATTACGGTGTACTGAGTGTAGATTAATTTTTTTTAAAATAACTGTAGTATCAGGCTGCAACATAAAAAAATCCTCCTCCTGGGAAGCTGTTAACACTGATGTGTTCTGGGATGGGTGTGTCTGGACCATAGGTGTGCACAGCCTATTGAATTAGGGTGTGCACCCCAAACAGAAGCTCAAACACACATAGTGCATATATTTCACACAAACACACAGAACTCTGTGTACATAGGAATAGTGATCTGGTCCTTTCTTCTCCCTAAAAAGCAGGGAGAAAAAACAACCAGATTAGTAAGTAAAAGCAGCACACTTTTTCACATCATTAGTCACACAGTTAACCCCTTAATGTTAATCCTTTCCCAGCCAGTGTCATTAGTGCAGTGTACAGTATTATCGCTGTATTAGTGTCACTAGTGAAACAAGGTAAGGTCTGGTGTCACCAGTAACACACCTCCATCCCTGTAATATGCAACAAAAAATAAAATTTTGCCCTGGGACTTTATATGAGGTGGGCACCACTAAGCCAATAAAAGTAACAACAGTAAATACAGTATATATTTATTCAGTAAAAGTATTACATGCATTGATGTCATCAATGTAGATGTGTATGAATTGTACCTAAGGTGAAAGGGTACAGTAAAAGGACACGGTATGTGGCATGGTATTGGTATTTTAAGGCAGAGGGTAAGAGAAACCTTAGGTACAATTCATACACATCTACCCCTGAAGAGCGAGCTGGTACTCGCGAAACATGTCGGGTACACCTGATGTTTGTATGTTATGTGATTGTTCATACACAAATGTACCATTATTACTATTACTACTATTTTTATTCTACCCATTTATATGTACTCTGTATGAAGTGGCTTTCTCTGATGACATCAATGCATGTAATACTTTTACTGAATAAATATATACTGTATTTACTGTTAATTTTATTGGCTTAGTGGTGCCCACCTCATATAAAGTCCCAGGGCGAAATTTTATTTTTTGTTGCTTTTTTTAGTGTCACTGGTGACATCAGTGTCAGTTCGTGACCCTGCCAGTCAGTGTCAGTTAGTACCAGATTGCCCACAGAGGGGCACAGTGCCCCCTGATATCAGAGCATGGCACAGTGCCCCTGACATCAAAGCATGGCATGCCCCTGACAGAGAATGGCACAGTGCCCTCTGACATCAGAGCATGAAACAGTGCCCCCTGACATCAGAGCATGGCACAGTACCCCTTACATCAGAGAATGGCACAGTAGTGCCCCGACATCAGAGCATGGCACAGTAGTGCCCCCTGACATCAGAACATGGCACAGTGCCCCCTTACATCAGAGCATGGCACAGTGCCCCTTATATCAGAGCATGGCACAGTAGTGCCCCAACATCAGAGCATGGCATTGTGCCCCATACATCAGAGAATAGCACAGTAATGCCCCTGACAACAGAGCATGGCACAGTAGTGCCCTGACATCATAGCATGGCACAGTGGTGCCCCGACAGAGAATGGCACAGTAGGGCCCCCTGACATCAGAGCACGGCATAGTGCCCCCTAACATCAGAGCATGGCACAGTGCTCCCTGACATCAGAGCATGGCACAGTAGTGCCCCTTACATCAGAGAATGGTACAGGAGTGCCCCCTGACATCAGAGCATGGCACAGTAGTGCCCCGGCATCAGAGCATGGCACAGTGCCTCTTACATTAGAGCATAGCACTGTAGTGCCCTGACATTAGAGCATGGTATAGTGCCCCCTGACATCAGAGCATGGCACAGTAGTGCCACCTTACAGAATAAAAAAGCTATGAGGTGGAGTACTATTTGTTTGTTTGTCATATTGATGGTGAGAACCCCTGCGAGGGAAAACTATTCTGATGTGAACTTTTACTTTCTTTTTCAATAAAAGTGGGCAGAAAAAGCGCTAAAACTGACTTTGTGGAGTGGACTCATTGTTTGACACTGCCAATGAGCTAAAATATCCCAAATCATCACACTAGACATACGGCGGTGATCTGACACTTTTGGGTAGGGGGTGCCTGCGTGCCACCGCCGACTTGGGCGTGCTGTGATTGAACACAGCAGATGTTGATCACCAAGTGCCGGCCAATGGATGACCGCCGACACCCAGCGATCATCATGAATTTACACAGGACAGGGCATTGCTTATGTAAACAAGGCAGAACCCCTACCCGTCAGCAAAGTAGTAATCAATTTTCTTTCCCCGCAAAGCAGGGAAAGAAAATCGATTACTTCCCCTACTAAAAGCACCTCCCACAGTACACTGGCTAGGCACATATTTAACCCTTTGATTGACCTAGATGTTTAACCCCTTCCTAGCCAGTGCCATTAGTACAGTGACAGTGCATATTTTTAGCACTGATCAGTGTATTAGTGTCACTGGTCCCCAAAAAGTGTCAAAAGTGTAATTTAGTGTCCGAATGTACACCACAATATTGCAGTCCCTCTATAAGTTACTGATCGCCACCATTACTGTTAAAAAATAAATAAATAAAAACTCCAGTATATATCCCATAGTTTGTAGATGCTAAAACTTTTGCGTAAACCAATAAATATATAGCAGAATACATATTGCCATAAATTTATCAAGAAATTCGATTTTTTTTCCATTTTTTATTGGATATGTTTTATAGCAGAAAGAAAAAAATATCGTGTTTTTTTTTTTCAAAATTGGTGTCTTTTTTTGTTAAAAAAATGTGTTTTATTGACCTTCGCGCACTACAGACTTATCACCAATACCCTCCTCTCTGCACTACAGACTTATCACCAATACCCTCCTCTCTGACTCTCATTATAGGAAACCCTGACTTCATTCACAGACTTACCAGTAGAAGAGCGCAGAGTCTGGCCCAGCTAGGAAAATCTTGTGTAGTGGACATGTGGTCACAGGGTGGGCTCCCTTTCCTCACAGCCATCTCCAGGCTTTCAGAACCACCCTTGTATAACTTAAGCACTAACTACTTTCTGCAGACTTTTCAGAAAGCGCACTATATCCCGCGTGACTTCACTCTTTTTGAATTCTTGTGTAGGAAGACGAAACCCTCTAGGCATACACTGTCTTTGCTGTATAGCTATCTGACAGACCATGCAGATGAACCGACTCCGACATTTTGTTTGTTGTTGGGAAGCTGATCTAGACAAAATTCTCCTTTTGGATGACAAATCTTCCGTATCGAACCAATATCAGGAAGTTGGGTATAAAATCATATCCTGATGGTACAGAGTGCCTTATGTACTCCACAAGATGGATAGTGCTACTCTGACACGTTTCGGCGGTGCAATGCACAATATTCCACTTCTTTTGGTCCTGCCCCGCTTTGAGACTTTTTTGGGAGGAGGTGACGACTAAGGATGGCCTCAGGCGTGTTCGCACACTCCACGTGCAGAGCCCGCCAGGAAGTCGGCACGGCGATGCGCTAATCACAGGCAGTGAGACATTTTTCCGATGTGCTGCTGCAGTGATCGGGAAATGTCTCACTGCCTGTGATTAGCGCAGCACTGTGCTGACTTCCTGGCGGGCTCTGCACGTGGAGTGTGCGAACACGCCTGAGGCCATCCTTAGTGACGACCACCATAAAACACTTGACTTCCGTCGATTTGGAAATCTGGCGGGAAGTGTCTACTCCACCTGACAGAAAGATCCCTTTGGAAGTATAAAAAAACTCTTACTATGCAGTTACGGTACTCAATGCAGCTAGGGCCTTGCATTGTGGAGGCAGCCTTCACCGCCAACCAGAGTCCTGTGGTACTCTAAAATCAATTATATCCACCTTATGGAGGAACTGACAGCTACACTTCATGATGCAGAAGAACAATTCAGAGACAAGTGGAAGCCTTGGAGATACTTCACATGTACGGAAGCGTATTTGCAGGATATTGCCGGTTCTGAGTCCTCATTGAGTTAAACCAGGCAGAAGCCCAGATTTTCATGTTGGGACTTCTGTTTACCTTTTGGGAGAGGGACCCATTTACTTTTCTACCCCCCCCCCCCCTTCTTCCCTCATTATCTGCCTTACTCTTGCTACTTAGCTTTTGTAATTGCAAATATAAAAATCTGTAGACTTCTCAGAAGTTATGAGTTACGCGGTAATATCTGTCGATAAACAAATGATGCACAAGTTTAGATATTCCAGCATACCTGTTTTTCTCTTTTTTCTGTTATTTACTCAGTTTCATTAGTTATAATTTCCCTGACTGATTTTTGGGATGTTTACTCTTGGGCCCTAAGGTTCCTTGGTTTCACTGATTTTAGATCCTATAATATATGCAAAGCTGTATACAAGCATTCAGCAAACCTATTCACTGGTCTTGTCTGTTCCTGATCTTTGCTATATGCTGACGATGTGTTGCTTTATAATATAGGATAAAAAAGAGAGCTGCGCCAATAAAAACAAAGCATCTCAGATACAACAAGTCAAGTCGTCTCCAAAAATTTACCAAATTTATCAGAGATATTATAAAGCAAAAATAAAAACCGCGCTAACAGGTGTGGATTATATGTAAAGGCTGCTGCTCAACGTGGGATACACACACAAAAGCACATAGGATAAAAAAGAGAGCTGCGCCAATAAAAACAAATAAATAAAATAGGGCAAAAACGAATGGAGGGACTAAGCATACCCCCAATAGATATATGTCCGCAGTAATAGGGGATATGAGTCACATAAAACTGCAGCAGCACTTAGAGGTGATGATCACTGCTTGCACACGATGAACTATCCTCACGAGGATAATATATGCAGAAAAGAATAGTATGAACTTATGTCCATGAATTAATCCTAAAAGTCCTCAGACGGTAACAGTAGTAAGGATGGTGATCCTGACATCCAGATGTGATTTGAAAGTAACACCTCAGTGACTTGCAAGCAAACGGTGATACACAAAGTGCCCGACACCCTCAAACACTACCTGCTTACCAAATGGCAAAGCAAATAAGCTTTGCTAGGACACAATCGGCTCACAGCTACAGGTATTCTTGGCTCCACTAACTCCCGATCCACAGCATACAGCGCTCAGGATTGTAGAAAATTGAAAATCCACTTGCTCAAATGGGATCCATATAAGGAGTAGAGGAAGAAAAGAAGCCCATAGCGTGATTCTGGTAAAACCAGTTTATTAAAACAAGTATAAAAGCACTTACATTAGTCCAATAATAAGACGCATGTACAATAAAACTGCCAGCCGGGAAATACAGGAGCCCGTCCTCATCGTGGTCATGTGGTGGCGTCACTGCGTACCCTCCCAGACTAGTTTCGACAAAGGTGTCTTTTTCAATGGGGAACGGGCAACGCTGTGACGCTCCACCATTTAAAGCCCCAGCCTCACTCTGACATGCGGGAGTGCGGCCGTAATTGCCATCTTGAATGTGGGCAAAACCTCCCTAACCCACTATAGGGTAATATAATAAAATCCCCCAGCCTAATTTTAACAATGAGACACCTAAGAGTCTCTATAGAAGACCTGCCCATCGGGATAATACCCATTTGTAGCAAGGTGAACATTAAAAAAGTTTAGATAAATAGAGACACCTAAGAGTCTCTATAGAAGACCTGCCCATCGGGATAATACCCATTTGTAGCAAGGTGAACATTACAAAGTTTAATATGCACTTTATAATCGCAACTATAAAAAAGCTGTGTCATGAGTTGGACAGTTGTTCAGATGCCAAATAACCTCTCAATAAACCTGGGACAACTGCTCTTGAATGAAATCACATTACTACCCTATGTTAGACAGATGTCCAGGAAGACCCCCGAAATACATTACAGGGCCCCTCCGTCATAGCGCCCGTAAACTCAGCTGTTGCAAAGCCCCTCCTTAGGGAATGTAAACGCACTATAAGCCACCTACTCTATGGATGCCCGTAATACTTGTGCAAACTAAAAGTAATAAAACATATTAAAGACCAAGCATAACTGCCCACGGATATCCTTCAGGATGAATTAAAAGTATATATAAAGCGAATACATCCCTTCTACAGGGAGCGAGTCCCTTGGTAGGGAATTAACATAAAAAATAAATCGCAATAACCACCCATAGTAAGAAACCGCCCTCAGACGTGTAGAAGGTGGATAATGTATATAAAAAAAATATAAAACAAAATAAAAGTAATATAATAAAATCCCCCAGCCTAATTTTAACAATGAGACACCTAAGAGTCTCTATAGAAGACCTGCCATCGGGATAATACCCATTTGTAGCAAGGTGAACATTCAAAAAGTTTAGA
Source organism: Lithobates sylvaticus (assembly GCA_028564925.1). Lineage (NCBI taxonomy): Eukaryota > Metazoa > Chordata > Amphibia > Anura > Ranidae > Lithobates > Lithobates sylvaticus. Next base: position 138,775,122 of record CM053037.1, on the reverse strand, counting down.
TAAAAAACGTATATGTATTACAAGCGGAACCCACAGCCATTGTCCCACAGCCTCGCTCTGACATGCTGGAGTGCGGCCGTAGTCGCCATCTTGGATGTGGGCATAGCTTCCCTAACCCACTAAAGGGTAATATAATAAAATCTCCCAGCCTAATTTTAACACTGAGACCCGTATGAGTCTCTACAGAAAACCTGCCCATCGGGATAGTACCCGTTTGTAGCAAGGTGAACATTGAAAAAATTTGATAAAAAACGTATGTATAATACAGGCGGAACCCGCAACCATTGTCCCATAGATAGGGAGGAAACCAGCACAGGCCCTCCTCCAGGACGTGGGCCCCAGTACTTAGATGTATATCGGGAATATATTGAATGGAGCCTCGATTCATATAGCAACGAATGAAAAAACATATGAAAACATATGAAAAAGCATATATAAATGGGCAAATAATGTCTGGTAAATAGTCTCATATAGTTTAAATATGGTGCACTGCTTCCGATGGAAGACCCAGAATCGGTAGTGCAATGTGATATACAAAAAATATAGTGATTAAATATAAATTAATACATGACTCCAAAAATTCCGATGGGAATAGTGTATATATTGTATAACGTGAAAATAGTGGTATTATATACCGTGATGGTAAATGTGTAAATATCAATAATAATGAAAAATTATAAAAAATTATATTATATATTATATATATTATTATATTATATATGTGTATTACACAAATAGTGCAGACTTCTAGGTTAACCCCTTAAAAGGTGAAGGTGGTCTGAATGACCCACCCTATGTGAAAAGGTGAATTGTGAACAATGAATTCAACTAAATGATCCCCTTAGTTGTAATGAGGCCAATCCCCGTATCTCAAACCAAGTGTGCAACAGCAAAGCATATTAGTGTTAATCAATCAAGAATTGTCTATAAAAGCATTGACATCCGTTTCTATGTTTAATCCATACGGTGTATAACATTTTAAGCGATGTATCCATGACATCTCTAGTTTTGAAATTTCTCTAACCAAAGAGCTACCCCGCCAGTTTGGCTTGAACTTATCAATCCCAAGAAATAACGTCCTGGATGGATCCTTATTGTGATACATCAAATAGTGTTTTGAAACCGAGTGTTTCGGAAAGCCTGCCAATATGTTAGTTATGTGCTCATTCAAGCGCTCTTGTAATGGGCGCTTGGTGCGGCCCACATATTGCAGGCCACATGGGCACTGCAACATATAGACCACCCCTGTTGTGGCACAGGTAACACAGGGCTTGATAGTATGGTTAGCTCCTGTGGCAGTACACCTAAAAGTGGTGGTACGTCTCTGAGACATACAATTTAAGGAACAAACCCTACATCTGCAACATTTATAATATCCAGAGAGTTGGTCAAAAAAACCTTTTGGATCTATGACGTTTGGAGCAAGTTGATTTCTCAAGGAAGGGGCACCCCTAAAGATCACCTGGGGTCTCTCAGGTAAGACCTCCCTGAGGATGGCATCGTTGCTTACTATGTGCCAATGCTTATTCAGCAGTTGCTTAATACTCCTATGCTGTACAGAATAGGTGGTTAGGAAGGGTACTCCCCCCCGAAAATTATCATGTCTCCGTGGGCCCCTCTCGACCAGTCCAATAATAAGACGCATGTACAATAAAACTGCCAGCCGGGAAATACAGGAGCCCGTCCTCCTCGTGGTCATGTGGTGGCGTCACTGCGTACCCTCCCAGACTAGTTTCGACAAAGGTGTCTTTTTCAATGGGGAACGGGCAACGCTGTGACGCTCCACCATTTAAAGCCCCAGCCTCGCTCTGACATGCGGGAGTGCGGCCGTAATCGCCATCTTGAATGTGGGCAAAACCTCCCTAACCCACTATAGGGTAATATAATAAAATCCCCCAGCCTAATTTTAACAATGAGACACCTAAGAGTCTCTATAGAAGACCTGCCCATCGGGATAATACCCATTTGTAGCAAGGTGAACATTAAAAAAGTTTAGATAAAAAACGTATATGTATTACAAGCGGAACCCACAGCCATTGTCCCACAGCCTCGCTCTGACATGCTGGAGTGCGGCCGTAGTCGCCATCTTGGATGTGGGCATAGCTTCCCTAACCCACTAAAGGGTAATATAATAAAATCTCCCAGCCTAATTTTAACACTGAGACCCGTATGAGTCTCTACAGAAAACCTGCCCATCGGGATAGTACCCGTTTGTAGCAAGGTGAACATTGAAAAAATTAGATAAAAAACGTATGTATAATAAAGGCGGAACCCGCAACCACTGTCCCATAGATAGGGAGGAAACCAGCACAGGCCCTCCTCCAGGACGTGGGCCCCAGTACTTAGATGTATATCGGGAATATATTGAATGGAGCCTCGATTCATATAGCAACGAATGAAAAAACATATGAAAACATATGAAAAAGCATATATAAATGGGCAAATAATGTCTGATAAATAGTCTCATATAGTTTAAATAAGGTGCACTGCTTCCGATGGAAGACCCAGAATCGGTAGTGCAATGTGATATACAAAAAATATAGTGATTAAATATAAATTAATACATGACTCCAAAAATTCCGATGGGAATAGTGTATATATTGTATAACGTGAAAATAGTGGTATTATATACCGTGATGGTAAATGTGTAAATATCAATAATAATGAAAAATTATAAAAAATATATATTATATATTATATATATTATTATATTATATATGTGTATTACACAAATAGTGCAGACTTCTAGGTTAACCCCTTAAAAGGTGAAGGTGGTCTGAATGACCCACCCTATGTGAAAAGGTGAATTGTGAACAATGAATTCAACTAAATGATCCCCTTAGTCTTAATGAGGCCAATCCCCGTATCTCAAACCAAGTGTGCAACAGCAAAGCATATTAGTGTTATTCAATCAAGAATTGTCTATAAAAGCATTGACATCCGTTTCTATGTTTAATCCATACGGTTTATAACATTTTAAGCGATGTATCCATGACATCTCTAGTTTTGAAATTTCTCTAACCAAAGAGCTACCCCGCCAGTTTGGCTTGAACTTATCAATCCCAAGAAATAACGTCTTGGATGGATCCTTATTGTGATACATCAAATAGTGTTTTGAAACCGAGTGTTTCGGAAAGCCTGCCAATATGTTAGTTATGTGCTCATTCAAGCGCACTTGTAATGGGCGCTTGGTGTGGCCCACATATTGCAGGCCACATGGGCACTGCAACATATAGACCGCCCCTGTTGTGGCACAGGTAACACAGGGCTTGATAGTATGGTTAGCTCCTGTGGCAGTACACCTAAAAGTGGTGGTACGTCTCTGAGACATAAAATTTAAGGAACAAACCCTACATCTGCAACATTTATAATATCCAGAGAGTTGGTCCAAAAAAACCTTTTGAAAGTTTTGGTGGATCTATGACGTTTGGAGCAAGTTGATTTCTCAAGGAAGGGGCACCCCTAAAGATCACCTGGGGTAACTCAGGTAAGACCTCCCTGAGGATGGCATCGTTGCTTACTATGTGCCAATGCTTATTCAGCAGTTGCTTAATACTCCTATGCTGTACAGAATAGGTGGTTAGGAAGGGTACTCCCCCCTGAAAATTATCATGTCTCCGTGGGCCCCTCCCGACCAGTCCAATAATAAGACGCATGTACAATAAAACTGCCAGCCGGGAAATACAGGAGCCCGTCCTCATCGTGGTCATGTGGTGGCATCACTGCGTACCCTCCCAGACTAGTTTCGACAAAGGTGTCTTTTTCAATGGGGAACAGGCAACGCTGTGACGTTCCACCATTTAAAGCCCCAGCCTCGCTCTGACATGCGGGAGTGCGGCCGTAATCGCCATCTTGAATGTGGGCAAAACCTCCCTAACCCACTATAGGTTAATATAATAAAATCCCCCAGCCTAATTTTAACAATGAGACACCTAAGAGTCTCTATAGAAGACCTGCCCATCGGGATAATACCCATTTGTAGCAAGGTGAACATTAAAAAAGTTTAGATAAAAAACGTATATGTATTACAAGCGGAACCCACAGCCATTGTCCCACAGCCTCGCTCTGACATGCTGGAGTGCGGCCGTAGTCGCCATCTTGGATGTGGGCATAGCTTCCCTAACCCACTAAAGGGTAATATAATAAAATCTCCCAGCCTAATTTTAACACTGAGACCCGTATGAGTCTCTACAGAAAACCTGCCCATCGGGATAGTACCCGTTTGTAGCAAGGTGAACATTGAAAAAATTTGATAAAAAACGTATGTATAATACAGGCGGAACCCGCAACCATTGTCCCATAGATAGGGAGGAAACCAGCACAGGCCCTCCTCCAGGACGTGGGCCCCAGTACTTAGATGTATATCAGGAATATATTGAATGGAGCCTCGATTCATATAGCAACGAATGAAAAAACATATGAAAACATATGAAAAAGCATATATAAATGGGCAAATAATGTCTGGTAAATAGTCTCATATAGTTTAAATATGGTGCACTGCTTCCGATGGAAGACCCAGAATCGGTAGTGCAATGTGATATACAAAAAATATAGTGATTAAATATAAATTAATACATGACTCCAAAAATTCCGATGGGAATAGTGTATATATTGTATAACGTGAAAATAGTGGTATTATATACCGTGATGGTAAATGTGTAAATATCAATAATAATGAAAAATTATAAAAAATTATATTATATATTATATATATTATTATATTATATATGTGTATTACACAAATAGTGCAGACTTCTAGGTTAACCCTTAAAAGGTGAAGGTGGTCTGAATGACCCACCCTATGTGAAAAGGTGAATTGTGAACAATGAATTCAACTAAATGATCCCCTTAGTTGTAATGAGGCCAATCCCCGTATCTCAAACCAAGTGTGCAACAGCAAAGCATATTAGTGTTAATCAATCAAGAATTGTCTATAAAAGCATTGACATCCGTTTCTATGTTTAATCCATACGGTGTATAACATTTTAAGCGATGTATCCATGACATCTCTAGTTTTGAAATTTCTCTAACCAAAGAGCTACCCCGCCAGTTTGGCTTGAACTTATCAATCCCAAGAAATAACGTCCTGGATGGATCCTTATTGTGATACATCAAATAGTGTTTCGAAACCGAGTGTTTCGGAAAGCCTGCCAATATGTTAGTTATGTGCTCATTCAAGCGCTCTTGTAATGGGCGCTTGGTGCGGCCCACATATTGCAGGCCACATGGGCACTGCAACATATAGACCACCCCTGTTGTGGCACAGGTAACACAGGGCTTGATAGTATGGTTAGCTCCTGTGGCAGTACACCTAAAAGTGGTGGTACGTCTCTGAGACATACAATTTAAGGAACAAACCCTACATCTGCAACATTTATAATATCCAGAGAGTTGGTCAAAAAAACCTTTTGGATCTATGACGTTTGGAGCAAGTTGATTTCTCAAGGAAGGGGCACCCCTAAAGATCACCTGGGGTCTCTCAGGTAAGACCTCCCTGAGGATGGCATCGTTGCTTACTATGTGCCAATGCTTATTCAGCAGTTGCTTAATACTCCTATGCTGTACAGAATAGGTGGTTAGGAAGGGTACTCCCCCCCGAAAATTATCATGTCTCCGTGGGCCCCTCTCGACCAGTCCAATAATAAGACGCATGTACAATAAAACTGCCAGCCGGGAAATACAGGAGCCCGTCCTCCTCGTGGTCATGTGGTGGCGTCACTGCGTACCCTCCCAGACTAGTTTCGACAAAGGTGTCTTTTTCAATGGGGAACGGGCAACGCTGTGACGCTCCACCATTTAAAGCCCCAGCCTCGCTCTGACATGCGGGAGTGCGGCCGTAATCGCCATCTTGAATGTGGGCAAAACCTCCCTAACCCACTATAGGGTAATATAATAAAATCCCCCAGCCTAATTTTAACAATGAGACACCTAAGAGTCTCTATAGAAGACCTGCCCATCGGGATAATACCCATTTGTAGCAAGGTGAACATTAAAAAAGTTTAGATAAAAAACGTATATGTATTACAAGCGGAACCCACAGCCATTGTCCCACAGCCTCGCTCTGACATGCTGGAGTGCGGCCATAGTCGCCATCTTGGATGTGGGCATAGCTTCCCTAACCCACTAAAGGGTAATATAATAAAATCTCCCAGCCTAATTTTAACACTGAGACCCGTATGAGTCTCTACAGAAAACCTGCCCATCGGGATAGTACCCGTTTGTAGCAAGGTGAACATTGAAAAAATTAGATAAAAAACGTATGTATAATAAAGGCGGAACCCGCAACCACTGTCCCATAGATAGGGAGGAAACCAGCACAGGCCCTCCTCCAGGACGTGGGCCCCAGTACTTAGATGTATATCGGGAATATATTGAATGGAGCCTCGATTCATATAGCAACGAATGAAAAAACATATGAAAACATATGAAAAAGCATATATAAATGGGCAAATAATGTCTGATAAATAGTCTCATATAGTTTAAATAAGGTGCACTGCTTCCGATGGAAGGCCCAGAATCGGTAGTGCAATGTGATATACAAAAAATATAGTGATTAAATATAAATTAATACATGACTCCAAAAATTCAGATGGGAATAGTGTATATATTGTATAACGTGAAAATAGTGGTATTATATACCGTGATGGTAAATGTGTAAATATCAATAATAATGAAAAATTATAAAAAATTATATTATATATTATATATATTATTATATTATATATGTGTATTACACAAATAGTGCAGACTTCTAGGTTAACCCTTAAAAGGTGAAGGTGGTCTGAATGACCCACCCTATGTGAAAAGGTGAATTGTGAACAATGAATTCAACTAAATGATCCCCTTAGTCTTAATGAGGCCAATCCCTGTATCTCAAACCAAGTGTGCAACAGCAAAGCATATTAGTGTTAATCAATCAAGAATTGTCTATAAAAGCATTGACATCCGTTTCTATGTTTAATCCATACGGTTTATAACATTTTAAGCGATGTATCCATGACATCTCTAGTTTTGAAATTTCTCTAACCAAAGAGCTACCCCGCCAGTTTGGCTTGAACTTATCAATCCCAAGAAATAACGTCTTGGATGGATCCTTATTGTGATACATCAAATAGTGTTTTGAAACCGAGTGTTTCGGAAAGCCTGCCAATATGTTAGTTATGTGCTCATTCAAGCGCACTTGTAATGGGCGCTTGGTGCGGCCCACATATTGCAGGCCACATGGGCACTGCAACATATAGACCACCCCTGTTGTGGCACAGGTAACACAGGGCTTGATAGTATGGTTAGCTCCTGTGGCAGTACACCTAAAAGTGGTGGTACGTCTCTGAGACATAAAATTTAAGGAACAAACCCTACATCTGCAACATTTATAATATCCAGAGAGTTGGTCCAAAAAAACCTTTTGAAAGTTTTGGTGGATCTATGACGTTTGGAGCAAGTTGATTTCTCAAGGAAGGGGCACCCCTAAAGATCACCTGGGGTCTCTCAGGTAAGACCTCCCTGAGGATGGCATCGTTGCTTACTATGTGCCAATGCTTATTCAGCAGTTGCTTAATACTCCTATGCTGTACAGAATAGGTGGTTAGGAAGGGTACTCCCCCCTGAAAATTATCATGTCTCCGTGGGCCCCTCTCGACCAGTCCAATAATAAGACGCATGTACAATAAAACTGCCAGCCGGGAAATACAGGAGCCCGTCCTCCTCGTGGTCATGTGGTGGCGTCACTGCGTACCCTCCCAGACTAGTTTTGACAAAGGTGTCTTTTTCAATGGGGAACAGGCAACGCTGTGACGCTCCACCATTTAAAGCCCCAGCCTCGCTCTGACATGCGGGAGTGCGGCCGTAATCGCCATCTTGAATGTGGGCAAAACCTCCCTAACCCACTATAGGTTAATATAATTAAATCCCCCAGCCTAATTTTAACAATGAGACACCTAAGAGTCTCTATAGAAGACCTGCCCATCGGGATAATACCCATTTGTAGCAAGGTGAACATTAAAAAAGTTTAGATAAAAAACGTATATGTATTACAAGCGGAACCCACAGCCATTGTCCCACAGCCTCGCTCTGACATGCTGGAGTGCGGCCGTAGTCGCCATCTTGGATGTGGGCATAGCTTCCCTAACCCACTAAAGGGTAATATAATAAAATCTCCCAGCCTAATTTTAACACTGAGACCCGTATGAGTCTCTACAGAAAACCTGCCCATCGGGATAGTACCCGTTTGTAGCAAGGTGAACATTGAAAAAATTAGATAAAAAACGTATGTATAATAAAGGCGGAACCCGCAACCACTGTCCCATAGATAGGGAGGAAACCAGCACAGGCCCTCCTCCAGGACGTGGGCCCCAGTACTTAGATGTATATCGGGAATATATTGAATGGAGCCTCGATTCATATAGCAACGAATGAAAAAACATATGAAAACATATGAAAAAGCATATATAAATGGGCAAATAATGTCTGATAAATAGTCTCATATAGTTTAAATAAGGTGCACTGCTTCCGATGGAAGACCCAGAATCGGTAGTGCAATGTGATATACAAAAAATATAGTGATTAAATATAAATTAATACATGACTCCAAAAATTCCGATGGGAATAGTGTATATATTGTATAACGTGAAAATAGTGGTATTATATACCGTGATGGTAAATGTGTAAATATCAATAATAATGAAAAATTATAAAAAATTATATTATATATTATATATATTATTATATTATATATGTGTAATTCACAAATAGTGCAGACTTCTAGGTTAACCCCTTAAAAGGTGAAGGTGGTCTGAATGACCCACCCTATGTGAAAAGGTGAATTGTGAACAATGAATTCAACTAAATGATCCCCTTAGTCTTAATGAGGCCAATCCCCGTATCTCAAACCAAGTGTGCAACAGCAAAGCATATTAGTGTTATTCAATCAAGAATTGTCTATAAAAGCATTGACATCCGTTTCTATGTTTAATCCATACGGTTTATAACATTTTAAGCGATGTATCCATGACATCTCTAGTTTTGAAATTTCTCTAACCAAAGAGCTACCCCGCCAGTTTGGCTTGAACTTATCAATCCCAAGAAATAACGTCTTGGATGGATCCTTATTGTGATACATCAAATAGTGTTTTGAAACCGAGTGTTTCGGAAAGCCTGCCAATATGTTAGTTATGTGCTCATTCAAGCGCACTTGTAATGGGCGCTTGGTGTGGCCCACATATTGCAGGCCACATGGGCACTGCAACATATAGACCACCCCTGTTGTGGCACAGGTAACACAGGGCTTGATAGTATGGTTAGCTCCTGTGGCAGTACACCTAAAAGTGGTGGTACGTCTCTGAGACATAAAATTTAAGGAACAAACCCTACATCTGCAACATTTATAATATCCAGAGAGTTGGTCCAAAAAAACCTTTTGAAAGTTTTGGTGGATCTATGACGTTTGGAGCAAGTTGATTTCTCAAGGAAGGGGCACCCCTAAAGATCACCTGGGGTAACTCAGGTAAGACCTCCCTGAGGATGGCATCGTTGCTTACTATGTGCCAATGCTTATTCAGCAGTTGCTTAATACTCCTATGCTGTACAGAATAGGTGGTTAGGAAGGGTACTCCCCCCTGAAAATTATCATGTCTCCGTGGGCCCCTCCCGACCAGTCCAATAATAAGACGCATGTACAATAAAACTGCCAGCCGGGAAATACAGGAGCCCGTCCTCCTCGTGGTCATGTGGTGGCATCACTGCGTACCCTCCCAGACTAGTTTCGACAAAGGTGTCTTTTTCAATGGGGAACAGGCAACGCTGTGACGCTCCACCATTTAAAGCCCCAGCCTCGCTCTGACATGCGGGAGTGCGGCCGTAATCGCCATCTTGAATGTGGGCAAAACCTCTCTAACCCACTATAGGTTAATATAATAAAATCCCCCAGCCTAATTTTAACAATGAGACACCTAAGAGTCTCTATAGAAGACCTGCCCATCGGGATAATACCCATTTGTAGCAAGGTGAACATTCAAAAAGTTTAGATAAAAAACGTATATGTATTACAAGCGGAACCCACAGCCATTGTCCCACAGCCTCGCTCTGACATGCTGGAGTGTGGCCGTAGTCGCCATCTTGGATGTGGGCATAGCTTCCCTAACCCACTAAAGGGTAATATAATAAAATCTCCCAGCCTAATTTTAACACTGAGACCCGTATGAGTCTCTACAGAAAACCTGCCCATCGGGATAGTACCCGTTTGTAGCAAGGTGAACATTGAAAAAATTAGATAAAAAACGTATGTATAATAAAGGCGGAACCCGCAACCACTGTCCCATAGATAGGGAGGAAACCAGCACAGGCCCTCCTCCAGGACGTGGGCCCCAGTACTTAGATGTATATCGGGAATATATTGAATGGAGCCTCGATTCATATAGCAACGAATGAAAAAACATATGAAAACATATGAAAAAGCATATATAAATGGGCAAATAATGTCTGATAAATAGTCTCATATAGTTTAAATAAGGTGCACTGCTTCCGATGGAAGACCCAGAATCGGTAGTGCAATGTGATATACAAAAAATATAGTGATTAAATATAAATTAATACATGACTCCAAAAATTCCGATGGGAATAGTGTATATATTGTATAACGTGAAAATAGTGGTATTATATACCGTGATGGTAAATGTGTAAATATCAATAATAATGAAAAATTATAAAAAATTATATTATATATTATATATATTATTATATTATATATGTGTATTACACAAATAGTGCAGACTTCTAGGTTAACCCCTTAAAAGGTGAAGGTGGTCTGAATGACCCACCCTATGTGAAAAGGTGAATTGTGAACAATGAATTCAACTAAATGATCCCCTTAGTCTTAATGAGGCCAATCCCCGTATCTCAAACCAAGTGTGCAACAGCAAAGCATATTAGTGTTATTCAATCAAGAATTGTCTATAAAAGCATTGACATCCGTTTCTATGTTTAATCCATACGGTTTATAACATTTTAAGCGATGTATCCATGACATCTCTAGTTTTGAAATTTCTCTAACCAAAGAGCTACCCCGCCAGTTTGGCTTGAACTTATCAATCCCAAGAAATAACGTCTTGGATGGATCCTTATTGTGATACATCAAATAGTGTTTTGAAACCGAGTGTTTCGGAAAGCCTGCCAATATGTTAGTTATGTGCTCATTCAAGCGCACTTGTAATGGGCGCTTGGTGTGGCCCACATATTGCAGGCCACATGGGCACTGCAACATATAGACCACCCCTGTTGTGGCACAGGTAACACAGGGCTTGATAGTATGGTTAGCTCCTGTGGCAGTACACCTAAAAGTGGTGGTACGTCTCTGAGACATAAAATTTAAGGAACAAACCCTACATCTGCAACATTTATAATATCCAGAGAGTTGGTCCAAAAAAACCTTTTGAAAGTTTTGGTGGATCTATGACGTTTGGAGCAAGTTGATTTCTCAAGGAAGGGGCACCCCTAAAGATCACCTGGGGTAACTCAGGTAAGACCTCCCTGAGGATGGCATCGTTGCTTACTATGTGCCAATGCTTATTCAGCAGTTGCTTAATACTCCTATGCTGTACAGAATAGGTGGTTAGGAAGGGTACTCCCCCCTGAAAATTATCATGTCTCCGTGGGCCCCTCCCGACCAGTCCAATAATAAGACGCATGTACAATAAAACTGCCAGCTGGGAAATACAGGAGCCCATCCTCCTCGTGGTCATGTGGTGGCATCACTGCGTACCCTCCCAGACTAGTTTCGACAAAGGTGTCTTTTTCAATGGGGAACAGGCAACGCTGTGACGCTCCACCATTTAAAGCCCCAGCCTCGCTCTGACATGCGGGAGTGCGGCCGTAATCGCCATCTTGAATGTGGGCAAAACCTCCCTAACCCACTATAGGTTAATATAATAAAATCCCCCAGCCTAATTTTAACAATGAGACACCTAAGAGTCTCTATAGAAGACCTGCCCATCGGGATAATACCCATTTGTAGCAAGGTGAACATTCAAAAAGTTTAGATAAAAAACGTATATGTATTACAAGCGGAACCCACAGCCATTGTCCCACAGCCTCGCTCTGACATGCTGGAGTGCGGCCGTAGTCGCCATCTTGGATGTGGGCATAGCTTCCCTAACCCACTAAAGGGTAATATAATAAAATCTCCCAGCCTAATTTTAACACTGAGACCCGTATGAGTCTCTACAGAAAACCTGCCCATCGGGATAGTACCCGTTTGTAGCAAGGTGAACATTGAAAAAATTAGATAAAAAACGTATGTATAATACAGGCGGAACCCGCAACCATTGTCCCATAGATAGGGAGGAAACCAGCACAGGCCCTCCTCCAGGACGTGGGCCCCAGTACTTAGATGTATATCGGGAATATATTGAATGGAGCCTCGATTCATATAGCAACGAATGAAAAAACATATGAAAACATATGAAAAAGCATATATAAATGGGCAAATAATGTCTGGTAAATAGTCTCATATAGTTTAAATATGGTGCACTGCTTCCGATGGAAGACCCAGAATCGGTAGTGCAATGTGATATACAAAAAATATAAAGATTAAATATAAATTAATACATGACTCCAAAAATTCTGATGGGAATAGTGTATATATTGTATAACGTGAAAATAGTGGTATTATATACCGTGATGGTAAATGTGTAAATATCAATAATAATGAAAAATTATAAAAAATTATATTATATATATTATTATATTATATATGTGTATTACACAAATAATGCAGACTTCTAGGTTAACCCTTAAAAGGTGAAGGTGGTCTGAATGACCCACCCTATGTGAAAAGGTGAATTGTGAACAATGAATTCAACTAAATTATCCCCTTAGTTGTAATGAGGCCAAATCCCGCATCTCAAACCAAGTGTGCAACAGCAAAGCATATTAGTGTTAATCAATCAAGAATTGTCTATAAAAGCATTGACATCCGTTTCTATGTTTAATCCATACAGTGTATAACATTTTAAGCGATGTATCCATGACATCTCTAGTTTTGAAATTTCTCTAACCAAAGAGCTACCCCGCCAGTTTGGCTTGAACTTATCAATCCCAAGAAATAACGTCTTGGATGGATCCTTATTGTGATACATCAAATAGTGTTTCGAAACCGAGTGTTTCGGAAAGCCTGCCAATATGTTAAAAGGAGAAAAAAGGCTACGCTGAGTGGTGATGATGATCAAAAAAAGAACAATAATGATATCCAGGTGGTATCAACCAATGATAATAATAATAAATGTGACAGTGACAAACCTATCAGTGAGACAGCTGAAACTATAACATATCTATCATAGACTATACAAATCGAAAATTAGGTAAGTATCTAGTCAGTGTAATCAGCAACATGAACTGATGATGATCAGTCCAGAAAATGTCCAAATACAGCTAGACATCCAATCGTGAACAGCAGTAAGGTGACACCAGTTGATGTGTAGAGTGACTTTTCATACAGACATCCAAAAGGGAAGGTGACTTGTGTTGTAGTGATCCCACCACCAGACAAAATGCAGGCTTACCAGATGGAGTAAGGGGAATCGCATGTAGCTACAACCCAGCCAGGGCCTTTTCCTCCGGTATATCTTAGTACCGCCAATCCCAGTATTCAATCACGGATATGGATACCGCAATCACTTCGGGTGCGAGCAGATGTATAACTCAACAATGGTAGTAGTGGTTACTGGATCGCGTGGCTGTGAGGGTTAATCGATCTCCAAATGTGGCCAAAATGGAAAAGAAAAAAAGGGGGGACACCATGGGTGGAATCCAACAGATTTATTTGCTGTACAACGCCCTAGGCGTGAACATTCGAGTAAAAAAAGCAAAGTTTAAAAGTTTAAAATCGCGGCCGGCCGGCAGCAGTACAACGCCCGTGCTGGTGGACGTAGAACGCGGTGACGTCAGCACGTCGCTCCTCCCTACGCGTTTCGTCAGAGAATGACGTAATCATGGGGCACAGGCGGCGTACTGACGCACCGCTTTATATACACATGAACAAGCCTCGATCTGGGTGGTAGGAGGCCAGTTAATACAAACTCCATCTTGGAAGTTGGCAAGAGAATGTCTACCATTATTTCAGAAAGACATGAATAAATTATTGTAACACTGTAGGTGAATCCTATATACATAATGATTCGCCTGTGTACAAACATGGTTGGAAAAAACAAAACAAAAAATGATGCACAGATTATCCTAAAGGGTTAGTATAAAACGGGTAGCTTTAAACTACATTTCCCATCATGCTCTTTATTCCGAGACGTAATGAACGTCAAGTATAAGCGAGTGGATGGGTCCAAGTGAATGACCGTACAGGATGACCTAAAACTACACTACCCATCATTCCCTTGTTCGCATGACGTGAAGTACGCCAATATCAACAAGTGGACAGGGCAGTGTCGACAACGACGGTTGAGGTATCAACGAAGGCTGGACTTCCCACTACAAGTGCAGAGGTCACACGCTCTAACGTCATCAACCATAACAAGAAAATCAGCCGCATGAAGTCACCCCATCGGGATAGACGTCAGCCGTAACCGCACATATATTAATGTACAGTCACGCACGGAAACTGAAAAATGGCTATAAAAAACATAAGCTAGATTGATCGGTATATCTATATGAACATAGGTATGCTCGCATATATACACCCAAATAATACAGACTCATTATGCCAATCAGAATTAGAAGAGAAGCGGAGAAAAAACGGCCTCTCTTAAATGTAATATTGAAGGAAGGTATGAGGAAGGGCTGTATAATATAAGTAAAGAGGTGAAGATGTATTTAAAATAGTGATATACATTATTAAAATTTAAAAATAAAAATAAAAATAAAATAAAGAGGGCACATTGGGAAAATTCATCTGAATCTGCCAACAGCCTCCAGGACAGAAGATTGTGTAAAGGCTTATAGGCCTAAACATAAAAAGCGTAAGGGAAATATATCGTGTTATGGTCAACTAGATATTATATATCTGGCCTACAAGGCAGGACATTAGACCAAAGCTGCACACGAATAATCATTCAGGAGAGGAGCCTGATGGTGACACGTCATTTGTATACTATATTTTGTGCCAATATGTTAGTTATGTGCTCATTCAAGCGCACTTGTAATGGGCGCTTGGTGCGGCCCACATATTGCAGGCCACATGGGCACTGCAATATATAGACCACCCCTGTTGTGGCACAGGTAACACAGGGCTTGATAGTATGGTTAGCTCCTGTGGCAGTACACCTAAAAGTGGTGGTACGTCTCTGAGACATACAATTTAAAGAACATTTATAATATCCAGAGAGTTGGTCAAAAAAACCTTTTGAAAGTTTTGGTGGATCTATGACGTTTGGAGCAAGTTGATTTCTCAAGGAAGGGGCACCCCTAAAGATCACCTGGGGTCTCTCAGGTAAGACCTCCCTGAGGATGGCATTGTTGCTTACTATGTGCCAATGCTTATTCAGCAGTTGCTTAATACTCCTATGCTGTACAGAATAGGTGGTTAGGAAGGGTACTCCCCCCCGAAAATTATCATGTCTCCGTGGGCCCCTCTCGACCAGCAAGTCAGACCTATCTAGGTCTCTCACAGAATTGAGAGCATGCATTAAATCCTCCTCCTGGTATCCCTTTTCTAAAAACCGCTCGGTCAGAACTTTGGCCTGTACAAGAAACTCATCGGTATCGGAACAATTCCGTCTGAGTCTCATGTATTGGCTCTTGGGGACTGATCTGAGCCAAGGGGCGTAGTGACAACTGTCAGTGGGGATCAAGGAATTTCTGTCGGTCACCTTAAAATATGTCGAGGTGACAAACTTCTCGTCCCTAACTGAAATATTAAGGTCCAGAAAATGTATTAATGTCTGGCTTGCCTCGTATTTGAGTTCAATTCCTCTGGGATTGTTATTTAGAGACCCCATGAAGACCTCCAAGTCATCAAGGTGGCCATCCCATAGGAGGAGGATGTCATTGATGTACCTGGCCCAAAGGACCAATTGGGGTACATTCTGAGCATAGATGACATCCTCCTCCCACTTGGCCATAAATAGGTTCGCCAAGCTGGGGGCATACTTAGCCCCCATGGCGACACCCGTGATCTGCCTATAGAACTGGTGATTAAACCAAAAGTAATTCCGTGTCCCCACGAATCTAAGTAATGTTATAATAAAAGAAATCTGTTCCCTAGGTAGGCCGGAATCACAATCCAAGTACTTCTGGACAGCCTCAAAACCCAATTCATGGGGGATGATCGTGTACAAGGAGGTGACATCTGCTGTCACCATCCAAGTACCTTTTTTTGCTGGTATATCTCTCAAGAGATTTATAACATGCCTAGAATCCTTAACAAAGGATGGCATGTTCCCCACTAGAGGTTGCAAATAGGAGTCAATATACTTGCCCACCCGGGACGTGATGGAATCAATCCCACTCACAATAGGGGGCAAGTCTGGCTCTTATGCAGCTTTGGCAGATAATATAAAATGGGCGTTCTTGGGGCTCTAGGGATGAGATATAGAGCTTGCTTAATGTTAAGGATACCCACATCACGCCCCTCCTTGATGAGAAATTCCAATTCTTTAGTATATTGGAATTTGGGGTCTTTCAGTAATTTGGTATATGTGCTAGCATCATCTACGATGCGATGCATCTCAGTCATGTAATTTTACCTATCCAATACCACAATGGCCCCGCCCTTATCGACTGGCCTAATGACCAGATCCTTTCTACTGCAAAGTGAGTCAAGCCCCTCTTGCAGGGTCTGTTTCATTCTAACTCTCTTGATCTACATCCGGTCTAGGACCCTCAACATCACATCCCTAAAGACACGTAAGGAGGGTGCGAGTACTCCCGGAGGATTAAAAAGCGTTGCATTAGCCAAACCCGAATGGATCACTTGTGTGGTAACGGTCTTCCCCTATTAGTGTCACTAGTAGGTACAGTATTGGTCATGTGCCTCTTAATATTAAGCTTCCGCACAAACTTGTGAATATCTATGTAAGTGTGAAACTTATTTAACCCTTTAGGTGGTGCGAATTTTAAACCCTTATCTAATATCTGCCGCTCTGCCTCAGACAAGGGTTTAGTGCTCAAATTAAAAATTCCCTGCCCCCCTATACCCTTTGTCTCTTTGGTTGCTCGGTTCCTCCTCCCCCCTCTGGTCCCTCTCCCCTTTCTCCTAACCTTTTGGTTCCTTGAGGTGGTTTGAAAAAAACCCAATTGCTCTGCCCACCCAAATGTGGTGGGCCTCGCATATCCCCATTTGATCCTCGAAGTGGACCATTAGGGTGAAATTCACCTGGATAGGACTGGGAATGTGGACGAGGGGTGAATTCTCCATCAGGTCCATTCGCATCGCTCAATGGGAAAACGCATTCCTAGTAGGGATGCCATACTCCCACTCCGCATGTTTTTCCAGATAACCATACGTAGGGGATTGTATTTCAAAACCCCTATTGGTATTAATACCCCAACCGTCCTGTTGGTCTCCTAGTTGGCCTCTTCCCTGTTGGCTAGGTGGATGACCCCAAGGTCTACCTCGAGGTGGATAACCTCCACTATATTGTGGGGGGCCCAAATAACCAGGACCTGTCCCATAATCCACATGGGTGGGCCTTGAAGGGACAAAAGGTCTCGGGTTACCACGATGGGGTGGGAGACCCCTATTATTACCTCTGCCTCTACGGGGGGATTGGTAAACGTTATTTCCCCCATTCAATTGGTGTTTAGGGTTTGTGCGTTTATTGGGTAAAGGAGTCGGTGTCTCACCCTCCCTCACCATATGTGTTGATGGAGCCACCTCCATTTCCGAGTAATTCTGTTTGGAAATATCCTCTAGCAGTTTTTTCTGCCACTCAAACACTATGTTTCCATTATAATCTGCCAAATCCCTGTTATACTTTTTTTTCTTTTTGGCCCTTTGATCCTTATCCTCTTTCTCTAGTACTTTTAATAGACTCTGTGATTTTTCATGATATTGGTCACTGTCTTTAATAGTAGCAAGTGTGACTTGGATCATTTTAATCTCCTCGTCTAATTTGGACAATTTAGCCGACTTTCTTTCCACGAGAAACCGTAGAAAGGACACCCCGGCTTGATTAAAATATGTATACCATTCTTCTAGATCCATGTCACCCCTCTGGGGTGCTACTTCCCACCTTAAGCTTTGGGGGACCATGGCGTACTTGATATATGTTTCCAAGTAGGCGATGTCCCACTTCGTATGGTTCTCAGAGATCATGAGGTTCTTAAGCCTCAAGAACGTACCATTCAGGTCATACTCATCCTGTTTATAGAGTTCAAAGACCCCTTCCACATTGACCACCTTAGTGGCTCTAAAGTCAAACACATCCATTTGACTAAGATATTAAGATGAAAAATAACCCAAAGACAAAAAGGGACAGAGTAAATAGAATAATGTACCTTAAGTATATAAATCACAATTAAGGGATATAATAGAAGCTGCGGTTAAAGGTATCAGAACACACAATAAACAAAAATAAAAACCGCGCTAACAGGTCCCATCGGGGTAACCCGAGACCTTTTGTCCCTTCCAGGCCCACCCATGTGGATTATGGGACAGGTCCTGGTTATTTGGGCCCCCCACAATATAGTGGAGGTTATCCACCTCGGGCTAGACCTTGGGGTCATCCACCTAGCCAACAGGGAAGAGGCCAACTAGGAGACCAACAGGACGGTTGGGGTTTTAATACCAATAGGGGTTTTGAAATACAATCCCCTACGTATGGTTATCTGGGAAAACATGCGGAGTGGGAGTATGGCATCCCTACTAGGAATGCCTTTTTCCCATTGAGCGATGCGAATGGACCTGATGGAGAATTCACCCCTCGTCCACATTCCCAGTCCTATCCAGGTGAATTTCACCCTAATGGTCCACTTCGAGGATCAAATGGGGATATGCGAGGCCCACCACATTTGGGTGGGCAGAGCAATTGTTTTTTTTTCAAACCACCTCAAGGAACCGAAAGGTTAGGAGAAAGGGGAGAAGGACCAGAGGGGGGAGGAGGAACCGAGCAACCAAAGAGACAAAGGGTATAGGGGGGCAGGGAATTTTTAATTTGAGCACTAAACCCTTGTCTGAGGCAGAGCGGCAGATATTAGATAAGGGTTTAAAATTCGCACCACCTAAAGGGTTTAATACGTTTCACACTTACATGGATATTCACAAGTTTGTGCGGAAGCTTAATATTAAGAGGCACATGACCAATACTGTACCTACTAGTGACACTAATAGGGGGAGGACCGTTACCACACAAGTGATCCATTCGGGTTTGGCTAATGCATCGCTTTTTAATACTCCGGGAGTACTCGCACCCTCCTTACGTGTCTTTAGGGATGTGATGTTGAGGGACCTAGACCGGATGGAGATCAAGAGAGTTAGAATGAAACAGACCCTGCAAGAGGGGCTTGACTCACTTTGCAGTAGAAAGGATCTGTCATTAGGCCAGCTGATAAGGGCGGGGCCATTGTGGTATTGGATAGGGAAAATTACATGACTGAGATGCATCGCATCGTAGATGATGCTAGCACATATACCAAATTACTGACAGACCCCAAATTCCAATATACTAAAGAATTTGAATTTCTCATCAAGGAGGGGCGTGATGTGGGTATCCTTAACATTAAGGAAGCTCTATATCTCATCCCTAGAGCCCCATGAACGCCCATTTTATATTATCTGCCAAAGCTGCATAAGAGCCAGACTTGCCCCCCGGGACGCCCTATTGTGAGTGGGATTGATTCCATCACGTCCCGGGTGGGCAAGTATATTGACTCCTATTTGCAACCTCTAGTGGGGAACATGCCATCCTTTGTTAAGGATTCTAGGCATGTTATGAATCTCTTGAGAGATATACCAGCAAAAAAAGGTACTTGGATGCTGACAGCAGATGTCACCTCCTTGTACACGATCATCCCCCATGAATTGGGTTTCGAGGCTGTCCAGAAGTACTTGGATCGTGATTCTGGCCTACCTAGGGAATAGATTTCTTTCATTATGACATTACTTAGATTCGTGGAGACACGGAATTACTTTTGGTTTAATCACCAGTTCTATAGGCAGATCACGGGTGTCGCCATGGGGGCTAAGTATGCCCCCAGCTTGGCGAACCTATTTATGGCCAAGTGGGAGGAGGATGTCATCTATGCTCAGAATGTACCCCAATTGGTCCTTTGGGCCAGGTACATCAATGACACCCTCCTCCTATGGGATGGCCACCTTGATGACTTGGAGGTCTTCATGGGGTCTCTAAATAACAATCCCAGAGGAATTGAACTCAAATACGAGGCAAGCCAGACATTAATAAATTTTCTGGACCTTAATATTTCAGTTAGGGACGAGAAGTTTGTCACCTCGACATATTTTAAGGTGACCGACAGAAATTCCTTAATCCCCACTGACAGTTGTCACTACGCCCCTTGGCTCAGATCAGTCCCCAAGAGCCAATACATGAGACTCAGACGGAATTGTTCCGATACCGATGAGTTTCTTGTACAGGCCAAAGTTCTGACCGAGCGTTTTTTAGAAAAGGGATACCAGGAGGAGGATTTAATGCATGCTCTCAATTCTGTGAGAGACCTAGATAGGTCTGACTTGCTGGTCGAGAGGGGCCCACGGAGACATGATAATTTTCGGGGGGGGAGTACCCTTCCTAACCACCTATTCAGTACAGCATAGGAGTATTAAGCAACTGCTGAATAAGCATTGGCACATAGTAAGCAACGATGCCTTTCTCAGGGAGGTCTTACCTGAGAGACCCCAGGTGATCTTTAGGGGTTCCCCTTCCTTGAGAAATCAACTTGCTCCAAACGTCATAGATCCACCAAAACTTTCAAAAGGTTTTTTTGACCAACTCTCTGGATATTATAAATGTGGCAGATGTAGGGTTTGTTCCTTAAATTGTATGTTTTAGAGACGTACCACCACTTTTAGGTGTACTGTCACAGGAGCTAACCATACTATCAAGCCCTTTTTTACCTGTGCCACAACAGGGGTGGTCTATATGTTGCAGTGCCCATGTGGCCTGCAATATGTGGGCCGCACCAAGCGCCCATTACAAGTGCGCTTGAATGAGCACATAACTAACATATTGGCAGGCTTTCCGAAATACTCGGTTTCGAAACACTATTTGATGTATCACAATAAGGATCCATCCAAGACGTTATTTTTTGGGATTGATAAGTTCAAGCCAAACTGGCGGGGTAGCTCTTTGGTTAGAGAAATTTCAAAACTAGAGATGTCATGGATACATCGCTTAAAATGTTATACACTGTATGGATTAAACATAGAAATGGATGTCAATGCTTTTATAGACAATTCTTGATTGATTAACACTAATATGCTTTGCTGTTGCACACTTGGTTTGAGGTGCGGGATTTGGCCTCATTACAACTAAGGGGATCATTTAGTTGAAATTATTGTTCACAATTCACCTTTTCACATAGGGTGGGTCATTCAGACCACCTTCACCTTTTCACGGTTAACCTAGAAGTCTGCACTATTTGTGTAATACACATATATAATATAATAATATATATAATATATAATATAATTTTTTATAATTTTTCATTATTATTGATATTTACACATTTACCATCACGGTGTATAATACCACTATTTTCACGTTATACAATATATACACTATTCCCATCGGAATTTTTGGAGTCATGTATTAATTTATATTTAATCACTATATTTTTTTTATATCACATTGCACTACCGATTCTGGGTCTTCCATCGGAAGCAGTGCACCATATTTAAACTATATGAGACTATTTACCAGACATTATTTGCCCATTTATATATGCTTTTTCATATGTTTTCATATGTTTTTTCATTCATTGCTATATAAATCGAGGCTCCATTCAATATATTCCCGATATACATCTAAGTACTGGGGCCCACGTCCTGGAAGAGGGCCTGTGCTGGTTTCCTCCCTATCTATGGGACAATGGTTGTGGGTTCCGCCTGTATTATACATACGTTTTTTATCTAATTTTTTCAATGTTCACCTTGCTACAAACGGGTACTATCACGATGGGCAGGTTTTCTGTAGAGACTCATACGGGTCTCAGTGTTAAAATTAGGCTGGGAGATTTTATTATATTACCCTTTAGTGGGTTAGGGAAGCTATGCCCACATCCAAGATGGCGACTACGGCCGCACTCCAGCATGTCAGAGCGAGGCTGTGGGACAATGGCTGTGGGTTCCGCTTGTAATACATATACGTTTTTTATCTAAACTTTTTTAATGTTAACCTTGCTACAAATGGGTATTATCCCGATGGGCAGGTCTTCTATAGAGACTCTTAGGTGTCTCATTGTTAAAATTAGGCTGGGGGATTTTATTATATTACCCTATAGTGGGTTAGGGAGGTTTTGCCCACATTCAAGATGGCGATTACGGCCGCACTCCCGCATGTCAGATCGAGGCTGGGGCTTTAAATGGTGGAGCATCACAGCGTTGCCCGTTCCCCATTGAAAAAGACACCTTTGTCGAAACTAGTCTGGGAGGGTACGCAGTGACGCCCACCACATGAACACGGGGAGGACGGGCTCCTGTATTTGCCGGCCGGCAGTTTTATTGTACATGCATCTTATTATTGGACTAATGTAAGTGCTTTTATACTTGTTTTAATAAACTGGTTTTACCAGAATCACGCTATGGGCTGCTTTTCTTCCTCTACTCCTTATATGGATCCCAATTGAGCAAGTGGATTTTCAATTTTCTACAATCCTGAGCGCTGTATGCTGTGGATTGTGACTTAGTGGAGCCAAGAATACCTGTAGCTGTGAGCCGATTGTGTCCTAGCAAAGCTTATTTGCCTTGCCATTTGGTAAGCAGGTAGTGTTTGAGGGTGTTGGGCACTTTGTGTATCACCGTTTGCTTGCAAGTCACTGAGGTGTCACTTTCAAATCACATCTGGATGTCAGGATCACCATCCTTACTACTGTTACCGTCTGAGGACTTTTAGGATTAATTCATGGACATATGTTGTTTGTACTATTCTTTTCTGCATATATTGTCCTTGTGAGGATAGTTCATCGTGTGCAAGCAGTGATCATCACCTCTAAGTGCTGCTGCAGTTTTATGTGACTCATATCCCCTATTACCGCGGACATATATCTATTGGGGGTATGCTTAGTCCCTCCATTCGTTTTTGCCCTATTCTATTTATTTGTTTTTATTGGCACAGCTCTCTTTTTTATCCTATGTGCTTTTGTGTGTGTATCCCATGTTGAGCAGCAGCCTTTACATATAATCCACACCTGTTAGCGCGGTTTTTATTTTTGCTTTATAATATCTCTGATAAATTTGGTAAATTTTTGGAGACGACTTGACTTGTTGTATCTGAGATGCTTTGCCATAATAAAAGAATTAAAAAAAAAGCTGTTTTATTATCATAATTAAAGGCGACTGGCTCTATAACCAGCCCAGGCAGTTATGCCTCATACACACAATCAGATTTTCCGATGGCAATTGTGTGATGACAGGCTGTTGGCGGACAATCTGACCATGTGTATCCTCCATCGGACAATTGTTGTCGGACTTTCCGTGGACAAATGTTGGATGGCAGGTTTATAAATTTTTTACGGGCAAATTTCGGATTTTCCAAACGTGTGTACACAAGTCTATCGAACAAAAGTCCGAAGTACAAACACGCATGCTCGGAAGCAAGGACGAGCCAGAAGCGGTCGCTCTTGTAAACTAGCGTTCGTAATGGAAAATTAACATTCGTGACGTAGCAAATTATGAAATCTTGAAATGCAGCGCACATTCTCTTCTTCTTTAATGGGATAATAATGAAGCTGCTTTTCTGGTGATACTGATGGAGTTATTGCAAACAAATTTTCAAAGGCTTTTTTTTCTAGTGATATCAAGAACAATATTATTATGCTTTTTTTTATTATTTGGCCAAGTTACCACAACACCATTATCCCGTAGTTTTTTAAGATCAGACCTAATCCCAAACTGTCATTTGAAGTAAAACACATAGCCAAGTATTATTCTCCACTATTTTAAAAAAAAAGAAAACAAATACATTTAGACATGCTATCTGCCAATATAACTTAACTAAAAAGTGCATTCTATGCATCCAAAAATATAGAAAATATACAAAATCAAATCATTATTCAACCAAAAAATAAATGTCAAAGCAATAACTCCAAGGGCAATAATAATAACACGTTATCTCCTCCGATTCCGCAACATGGCTGGTTGACGAACGGCCGTTCAGAAACTAACGGAAAAGTGCGAAATGAAAAGTGCGAATCAACACTTAATCAATCAACTTCTACTAACATGAAATTAGCAGAAGGAGCCCAAAGGGTGGCGCTAAAGAGCTGAAAAACAACGCAGTACGTCACTACGTTCGTAATTGTTGGCCAACAATTGTGTGGCTGTGTGTATGCAAGACAAGTTTGGGCCAACGCCCTTCGGACAAAAGTCCACAGTTTTGTTGGCTAACAATCTGATCGTGTGTGCGAGGCTTAATAGTTTTTGCTCTGTAAAGAAGATCACTATAACTAACTATGTGCATGTTTTGTAAATATAAATACAGTTCTTCCATTAGTATTTAGTGACCCATGCTGAAGGCAAATAATGTAATAAGTCATAAGTCAGAATATGTACACGTAAAAATATCTACAAAGAAAAATATATATCCTTGTTTTGTCAAGGATTGGTCAAGGAACCAATTAATCCTTTTCGGTTAGAGGAAATGGAGGCTAGGTGATGGATTGTTTCAGACTATAAAACTTCCCATTTCTGTTTTAATATTATCTTATACTGGATCCAAGAAGAACTCTGAATAAATGTAAAACATCTATGTGATTTAGAAAAAGTTAAGTATATATTCTGTTCTCTTTTTATTTTTATTTTTTTTCAAATTGAAAAATCACAAACAAACAAGACTAGAGCAAAAAAACAATGAAGGATTTATTTACTTACAATTTTTGTTTTCAATCCTATTTTTATTACATCTTGTATATCAGCTGAAATTTCAAATTGGTCTAAACCAGGGGTCTCAAACTGGCGGCCCTCGAGCGGAGGCCTTGCAATGCCTCATGGGACTTGTAGTTTTGCAACAGCTGGAGGGCGGCCAGTTTGAGACCCCTGGTCTAAACTTAGAAGATCCTATGCTGACATGAGAAACAAGTGGGCAGAGCAGGAGCGAGTGTTTGCAGTCCTTTTTCTGAATACTAAAAGAGCAGTATGGGCTGTACAAATAAAAACTTATACTGACCTAGGTGGAGGCATGCTTCATCTTTCCCCCGCTGCCTCTGCACTAAGAACTGAGCGATCAAACACTGCCAGTCACCAACTCTCTGCTCTGCCCCTCCAGCGCTCACTGGAGCGCTGGGCTGTGGAGGAGACAAGAGCGGCCGGCTCAGGCTCTCAGCAGTTCACTGAGAGGCTAAGCTAGCTGCAGCTCCAGGCTTCTGGGTGGATCCTGACCATATCGTCGGGATCTTTGCAGAGCCTGGACTTGCTTTGCCTGGAGTTCAGCTTAAAGGCTCTTTCTATTTATTCTCCCCTGGTGATCCTGTCAGTAACACACATCTTTGGGTGACAACACTCATTTACAGAAGATAGCTAGGAAAGCTGATAACATTGTTTAAAATTCCAGTTCACTGCACAGGAAAATACAAGGACACTGTCATTTTTCTGTAATTGAAGAAAACAAATTTAGCCTGAAAAAGGAAAACAAATGCAGCCACCACATCCAAGTACTGGTAAGCTGCAACATAAAAAATGCTTTAGGGTTTCAATACATTTTGCGACTGTGTGGGGAAAGTATTAATACAAAATCAGTGTTCAGGCACCTAACATATTGTCTTATGGGACTTAAAGTGATTGTAAAGTCTCAGTTTTTTTTCTATAAAAAAGTGGTTTTGCACAGGGCAGCCCAGATCCTCCTCTTCTTGGGTCCCTCTTCAGCCCTCCTGGCCCCTCCAGCTTGCTATATGGGTACCCGAGCTGAGCCAATGCTCCCTGTGTCCATTCAGACGCAGAGCCACGGTTTGGCCCCACGCCCTCTCTCTCTTAATCACTTCCCTACCGCCCATAGTCATATGACGCCCACAAGGTGGATCTTCCATCCTGGGTGGACGTCATATGACGTCCTACCATTCCCGGCTGCCTAGGGGGCACGCGAGCGGCGGCGTCGCTCGGGACCGGGTGCGCTTGCCCGGCGGCCGCGATGTCCGCCGGGCACCCGCGATTGCCCGTGAAAACAGCGGGACCCTACGGGACCGTGGAGCTGTGTGTGTAAACACTCAGCTCCACGTCCTGTCAGTGGCGAGGAGACCGATCATGTGTTCCCAGTACGGAGGAACACTGATCGGTCTCATCCCCTTTTGAGTCCCCTCCCCCCACAGTTAGAATCACTACCTTAGGGAACACATTAACCCCTGCAGCGCCCCCTAGTGTTAACCCCTTCCCTGCCAGTCACATTTACACAGTAATCACTGCAATTTTATAGCAACGATCGCTGTGTAAATGTGAATGGTCCCAAAAATGTGTCAAAAGTGTCCGAAGTGTCCACCACAATGTCGCAGTCACGAAAAAAAAAATCACAGATCGCCGCCATTACTAGTAAAAAAAAAAAAAAAATGCAATAAATCTATCCCCTATTTTGTAGACGCTATAACTTTTGCGCAAACCGATCTATATACGCTTATTATTTTTACCAAAAATATGTAGAAGAATACGTATCGGCCTAAACTGAGTAAAAAAAATGTTTTTTTTTTTTAAAAATGGGATATTTGTCGCTCTTCTTTTGTTTATAGCGCAAAAAAATAAAAACTGCAGAGGTGATCAAATACCACCATAAGAAATCTCTATTTGTGGGAAAAAAAGGACGTCAATTTTGTTTGGGTGTAACGTCGCATGACCGCGCAATTGTTAGTTAAAGCGACGCAGTGCCGAATCGCAAAAAGTGCTCTGGTAAGGAAGGGGGTAAAATCGCCCGGTGCTGAAGTGGTTAAATGGCTAACTGACTTTGACTGACAGCAGCGGGAGCCAATGGTGCCACTGCTGTGTCTCAGATAATCAGGAAGGAGAGTCCCGGACGGCCAAGGCACTAGTGGACATCGCTGGATAGAGATGGGGCTCAGGTAAGTATTAGAGGGTGCTGGGGCGGCTGCTGCACACAGAAGGTTTTTTATCTTAATGCATAGAATGCATTAGAATTAATTATTTCAAGGTTAGAAAAATTAGTCCTACATCTCAGTTAAACGCTGCCTTACTGCATGAGGGACTCACTAGAACTGGTAGGAACCACTGACATCACCGGGAATCCCCAGTCACATAAGCAAAAGGGGAAGAGATAGCAATGACATCACTGCCTGAATATGGTCACTGGAGGAGACCAACAGAAGAACAGTTTTAAATGCTGCTCGAACCTGGAATGCATAGAATGCATTAAGGTGAAAAATCCTGAGACTTTACAACTCCTTTGACCACTTCCCACCGGGCCTATAGCACAATGACGGCCGGGCGATGGTTCAGTTTTCCTGACTGGGTGTCATATGACATCCTGCAGCATAACAGCCGACGCGCGCCCGTGGGGGCGTGCATAGAGGCGAACAGTGGTGCGGTGTGTCAGCCCGACGGAAGCTCTTTACCACATTATCAGCCGTGTCCAATCACGGCTGATCACGATGTAAACAGGAAGAGCCGTTGATCGGCATTTCCTCACTCGCGTCGGACAGACACGAGTAGAGGAGAGCCGATCGGTGGCTCTCCTGACAGGGGGGGATCCTCCTCGGATGCCCACACTGGCCCACACTGGACCACCAGGGAAGCACCTAACATGTGGATGGCCAGGTACATTCCCCATGGCCATCCACATGTGAAAATGAATGCCCAACATATGCCAATCAGTGCCCACAAATGGGCACTGACTGGCACCTCTATGGCACAATAAAAATCAGTTATGCCCAGCAATGCCACCCATCAGTGTCCTCAGTGCCACCCATCAGTGTCCATCAGTGCCACCTATCAGTGCCCACCCGTGCTCATCAGTGCCCACCTATCAGTGTCCATCCGTGCCATCTATCAGTGCCACCCATAAGTACCCACCAGTGCCACCTATAAGTACCCATCAGTGCCACCTATCAGTGCCCATCAGTGCCGCCTATCAGTGCCCATCAGTGCCACCTCATCAGTGCCACCTCATCGGTGTCCATCAGTGCCGCCTTATCAGTGCCCGTCAGTGCAGCCATATCAGTGCCCGTCATTGAAGAAGAAAACGTACTTATTTACAAAAAAAATTTACAGAAACAAAGAAAAACTTTTATTTTTTTCAAAATCTTCAGTCTTTTTTTATTTGTTGATGATCAAATGGTGATCAAATACCACCAAAAGAAATCTCTATTTGTGGAAACAAAATGATAAAAAATGTGTTTGGGTACAGTGTAGCATGACCGTGCAATTGTCATTCAATTTGCGACAGCGCTAAAAGCTGAAAATTGGCTTGGGCATGAAGGTGTATAAGTGCCTGGTATTGAAGTGGTATTTAAGTGGCATTGAAGTGGTTAAGGGTCCAAAGGACCCTTGGCACCTAAGGACCATTTGTGTTCACCTCCTCCTGGGCACTGGTTTTTCATAAAAAAAAAATCAAAAAAGGAAATTAATACTGAGGGTACATTCACACCAGCCGCTGCATTACAAAGCAGCAGAGGGTATGCAGTGGGATGACAACAGTGTTGATGCACCAATTGCCATGCATAGCCTGTTAACTTTTTTATTAATAACACATTTCATTATGTTCTATGGTCCACCAAGCAGTGTGAGGCAGTGGATTGCCTAGCACTGCGCTGTGCTGGGAAAAAAGGTATGTATTTTTCTTTAGCGCACACCACCACAACGCAGTGGTGTGAAACAGCCAGGTAGCACACAAGGCATTGAAATAGCGGCCCAACCAGGGCTCAAGTCCTGCGGGAACACATGGGAACGGAGTTCCTGTACTTTTTCCACAACAGGAACTCAGTTCCCATTAGCAGCCGTGTCCTGCAAGACTTTGAAGTATGCGAGCTGTGTGGCAGGTGCTGTAGTAAGTGCCGCACACCTGACCATTCAGGCATTGCCAGTAGGGGGCCCCATGACAGCTTCTGCTTCGATCTGCCTGTCAATCACAGCTAGCTGACAGGTAGATCAGGTCCCTGCTGCTAAGAGATTGTATTTAGGCAGACCTCTCGTGATGCGCTCCTCCCCGCCGGGCCCTCCTGATTTTCTATCTCCTCATCTCCCCCCCCCCCCCAGTCTCCTGCATACTTGCTCTGTGTGTCCCACTGAATCCCCCTCCTCTATCTTCAGTGCCATATGATGAGAGAACCCAGAGGAGGAGCACAGCTATTCTGCTCACAGGACATGGATGGAGAGAGGTGAGCTGAGGGAGGAACATCAGTTTGGGGTGGTAAGCTGAGCACAATACCTGGCAAAGTTTAATGCCAGGAGGGAAGTTTATGTGGAAATATGTGAAGGGTTGGAATAGCAGTGAGTGTGTGTTGGAGCCCTGCAGAGTTTGCAGCCCCCCAAGCTAACATACATCTCCTAAGCAGGAACACCTCACTATCTCCCCAAGCATTCTGTCCAGATAATGTGCAGTTCATTTATGACCTTTCCGTTTAACCCTGTGTTATCCAAACTCTGTTTAATGAAAAGTGTAAACTCACCACATAAACACTCTATATACAAAATAAAATTCCCCAATAAAGATCAGAACATGATGTTCAAATTTGCATGGAAGCTCAATTGAATGAATGCTGATTATTCAGAGAATTACCGTATTTATGTTTATTGAGGACTGTTTGTTTTTTATGTACTAACAGTTAAGCTTCATACACACAATACGAAAATTGGATGAAAAATACCACTTTTGAAGCATTCGTGCATATGAGCGTATCATTTTTTTTTTTTTGGTGGGCGAGTGGATCTTGGGTGGGAGTTCCCACACTTTTTTCCCCAGGATTTGACCCTGGTGCCCAACGCAGTCCTACTACTGCACCTGGTGTGAATGTACCCTAAGGAGTCTATTTATGCAGAAGCAGAGAATGTGACTTTTACAAAATTCGCTGGTCGATAATCAACCATTTAATACACGCCTGAATGTTTTTTCACCAGAGAATATTTCTAAAAGTCACATTCTCTGTTTTATGAAAGTGTACAGGATCAGCAATTTTCATTATAAAATGTATTTATAGACACAGTCATCAACCCAGATAATTGTATTTTTAATTGTCAGTGAATGTGCAGATAAAGTAACACAAAAATTACAGTAAGCACCTTTATTTAGGCAAGAACAGATGTTGGTCAATGTCAGTGAATATCACTCAGTGTGCACTCATTTTGTGTGCGTTTTATCTACAATAATACTAGTTGGTTTAAAACTGCAGAACATTTTTTTTTTTTTACTTTACTTTTAGAATATATAGAAAATGAAATAATTTTTGGATAACAATCCCATAAAACCATTGTTTCTTCTCCAAGAAAACAATATATTTATCACATCTCCATATATTGATAATGTTGTTTAGAAAGCAACAGGCCCAGGGCTGCCTTTAATATTGATTGGACCCTGGGCAAACGTTTTCTTGGCCCCCCCCCCCCCCCATACAATTTCACTCTCCACCTGCTCTGAGACATACAATAAATAGCAGCTAGACTTAAAATCAGTTTAATGTATCAGATCAAGCAGCAATTGCGATTGGTTGCCAGAGGTTACAGTGTATCATTACTGCTTACTGACTGGTTGCTAGAGGTTACAGCACACATTATGGCTCACTGATTAGTTGCTAGATGTTACAGAACATGATTTCTGCTGGTTGATTGGTTGCTAGAGATTACTGTACAGTAATACTGCTCATTGATTGGTTGCTAGAGGTTACAGCACATCATCTCCTCACTGCAGAGGGCATGATATACATATGAATGCTGCCTTTATTTACATATCTATGCCACCGGATGCAGCTATTTACATATGAATGATGCTGCTATTTACATATGAATGCCGGTTATTTACATGTAAACACAGGGTCTGCAAGTGAGTCATCTGTACACAACAATAGGGCAGAGATGGGCAGCACTAGTAGCAGCACTTCACACTGAGATATCAGGACACAGCAATGGACTAAAAACTTCAAGGGACAAGGAATTTAAACTGGCATAGTTGGCAAGTATGAGCCAGCTGCTTTGGGCCCCACAACAATGACATGGCCCAGGGCAGCTACCCTTTTTGCTCTGCCTTAAAGACAGCCCTGAACAGGCCTATAGCTAAAATACAAAGATTACGCTTGTCTGTAGGGGATATACAGGTGCAGGAGCTTAGAAGTATAAAAGCCCAACCACTAAAACCATTTTAACACGTTCGTGTAATTTCAAAGGTCAAATTTGATCTTTTAAAACCTGCAGCTTTCATTAAAATAGTAATTGGTGAGCCTGCCATGAATGTCCTATGTTCAGGCTCTTCCTGTAGTAAGGTGAAATGCACTGGTCTCCTATGTTGTTTATGGTGGAAACTATACATGGCCACGCCAACCATTTCGCATACGTGTTTTGCTTTTTTAACATCTAGAAACTAGTCCTAAGCAATAACATGCAGCTGCCGATGAAGTACATGCATGTAGATAGGATGTTGTGGAAAAAGGCTGGAGGGGATCAGTAGCACTGAGATGCAAAAACAAATAATAAAGTATATATCTAATGGAAAAAAAAATCCCAACTGTTTATGATATACATTCTTCTAGCAAACTATTATAATATTTATTGATGGTTACATCTACGTTAAGTGGTTAAAGATACCATGGCAGGTACTAGGGAACCTTAGCATAGCACATGCTATGTCTGGTAACCTTTGATCCACTGAACATGATCAAGTAGGTGGCCCTTTTTTTAAGGAACTGCACCTTTGTATATAAATTCATTTTGATACTTTGAATAGTTTAAATAAATACAACCATACGATCTATTTTTCACCGCTAGCTGTAGCCTTTCTCGAGTCCGGCTTGATCGGTCTCAAAAATCTCTCTTTTTTCTATATGCATTTTGGTTACGGCGGTGATATCCTACATGGTTTATGATCGGTTGTTGGTCATTCAATTGGAGTCACTGAGGACGTCACATGACGAAACGCGTCCGACGTAACCACGTAATTACGCTACTACGTTCCTTCTGAGAAGCACGAGCTGTTGGTACGCAGGTGGAACGCAAGCCGCTCCGACCACAGCTGTTCAGCTTCTCTGTGAAGGATGCTAGTGTTTGCCGCTAAGTCTGTAAGCAGGGATCTTTACTCATTTAGTTGTCCCTGGCTTTCTGGCCCTTATTAGGGTGTTTTGGCAAAACACTTTTTTATCTATATACTTTTTATTTTTTTTTATCATTTGCACATATATATGTAAATGAAAAAAACTTTTTCTGTACAAAAACCCTGTGTTTTTTATATATATTTTTTAATAAATTACTTTTATTTGGCCAAAATTACTGCACTATGGGTTTTTTTTTGTTCTTCCCCCTTTGAGGATCTTTATACAATATTGCACTATACATGAGTGCCTTTGTAAGAGCCCAGCAGAGGAGAAATAAGGTCCGGATCCAAGATTTGGTAAAAACCTGATTGAGCCACGGTGTGATCTACAGGCTTGTTACCCCTGCAGGGGTGCAGGCAGCTGGTGAGTGGGAAACCAAATATATGAAAAAAAAATTTCTTTGGAAATCCCAATCTTGGATTGTTTAAACCTTGTCAGTGCATCTGTTGGACTCCTTCTATTTTTCCTGTATATTTTTTTTTTTTTCGCACATTGTGTTTTTTGTGTGGTTCTTTGTGTGGTTTACATACTGCATTTCCTTACATCCTGTGGAAATCACTATATGTGGGAGTGCAAGGATACGATCCTTGGAACCACTATCATTATTATCCAACTGCTTGGACCACTCACAACAATTATCACTTTGTATCATAACAGCACTTTTTGCCTAGGTGTTTATGGTTACACCGGCACACACATTTAGGTGTTTATGCTTTTGTTTATGTTCATTTTTACTTTTATTTTCACCTTTATCCTCAGTATTACTTCTTATGTGATTGTCTAGCACGGAGTAGTACGCATCCTTACTGCCATCATCACACACACGGAGATAATCCAGATTGTCACATAAATTTGTATCTGACTGGACAAGATTCTTTATATATGGTGATTCACTTATGGTATCTCACCACATATGACACTTTTTTGTTATTAAATGTGCACGTCACATAGCACTGTGCTAATCATATTAATGTGCATTGTGCAGCTGATATAGACACAAACATTCTTTTGGTTTATAACCTGGTGTTTTTGGGCACTGCTACACACTGTTTTCTATGCTGGTTCAGGCGATTGATATAAGTCGCATTGGATCGTATACTATTATATATCTCACCTAGCACTTTAACTATATAATTACTTTTCTAACTTGGTGCCTATTACAGTTGTACATATAAGTATCACTGGGACCCTAGTTTACTCATAATACAGGTAGCGCCTGACCCCAGTATCACTAATTAACATTCAATTGGAGTGACCGATTATTGGTGGTCAAATTGCTTTGCCCTTCCCCTCTTTATCCCTATAGTTACTACAAAAGCACCACCCCACATACTTATGATAAGGACCTATTGTTAAAAACATCAGGGCAGCGAAGTGACTTTCAGAGGCAGAAAAGCACATATTTATATACAGGGTGTGACAGTCAGTGGGTTAAGATAGTGCTTCATACTCTGGAGTTCAGTTAATTCTGTATGTTCCTTGAATTAGATTTTTGCAGCCAGCTGGGCTGTGCTCTCTTCTCACCCTGTCTCTTGCGAGAACTGCACTTTTCTCACTAGAACATTTCTTGGCACTCAATCTTTACCTATATGAGAAGAAAAAACAAGAGCATATTTAATTTCAGGGTGTTTCAAGAGTGCAAACAGGAGGACTCTTTGGTGGGAACTACAAACGCTCAAGAGAAATTAGATGTCATGCAGAACAAAACATTGTAGAAAGGTCAACTAGCAGTGGCAACCTCAACAGGACACAAGAAGCTTCTCGGCATGTTGACATGTCCCATTCACTTCTAGATTGCAGCAATGAAGTTCTCCAATCTTAACCTTTATTTCTGTATCTCTCTTCAGGCTGTCGTGCTCCTTATACTTCTTTTCGTTTTGCCCAATCCCATATGGGAGCACCTGTACCCCAAAAGGTAAGTCCGATATGTAGATACTGGGAGTTCAGTGAATGGCCTAATTTGATATTATTTCACAGTTTGCAATTTGAAAATATTATTTATTAATTACACAGGGGAAAAGTGAAAATAATATGTGCAGAGTGCAGTAATGCAGCAATAAATCAGATTTCAGTTTACTTTTGTGGAATTAGGACAAGTTAAAAATCTTCTTGGTTGCTGCAAAGTCACGCGCTTTAAAAAATGACTGCTTTTTGCAAATCCTATATTAGATAAACCATTTACTGTTTAATATTAAATATGACTTCCATTGATTACATTTTCAGTATATGTAGTGCATTAAATTTAGAGGCAAAACGTGTCTGTTTAACTTCTGAGCTCTACATGGGAAAAATATAAAATTCAGGAGTTGAGTTATTATTGCATTGTGTACCTTGAAGTTACACTTTACACTCTGGTTTGAAAAAAAAATCTATTAAAGTGTTTCTAAATGATCACCTTGTAAAACAACCCAGTCAGTTTAAAATAGAAATGAAAGGCAAACATTTGAGTATAGATATAAAAAAAAAACATTATAAATATCTTTTTTCCCCTTTTTTTATAAGTTATCACATTCCCTAAGTTCCCTCTGTTCTCAGCTGCATAAGAGCTGGGGGGGGGGGGGGGGGGGGAGGAAAAACAGCAGCACACTGATCTTCCCAGTGAGAGGCTTTGCAGTGGGGGCATGTCAGGACAAGTATGATTATTGGAGCAGAACACACAAAGTTCCCAGCATAGCTAGAGAACTGACCAGGCTGTGTTCTCATGCTTAGTGTGGTCAGTTTCTAATTGGAAAGCAGAGGGACTGGGATTTCACGCAAAGAAAGCAATACAAAGAGAAAAGGATACTTTTTCATACAAGTACATGGTAAAGCAGGCACACATCAGGAATATGAAATGTTGGGGTAACAAACGAATTAAGTATGTATGCTTATCTCAAATATGTACCTTCCATTCATCCTTGCCTCTTAGAAATCTCCAAATATTTTTTGCTGCTGTGATCTGACTTCCTGTAGAGAGTGGCTATGTTTATTCTCCATGGTCCCACTGTATGTAGGAACATAGCCACCCTCTTTTTCTCGATCCCAAGATGGACCAGGGACTATGGTATTTGTAGTGCACATAGAGCGATACACATGACCGCAACTAAAGTATGTAAACTACTTGTGAGAAAAACCACCAGTAAAAATTTCATGGAAAATGGATTACAGGGCCGTTAATTAGTCGATGTGTATGGATTCTTTTTGGAGTATAAAGATATTTAGTGTCACTTTAAAGGAAATCTCAAACCTTTTTTTAGTTTTGGAATGTGTTTTAGTAGGAAAGTGTTAAAACCTTGTTGTGTACCATAGTCTATGTCCCCACTGGGGAGATTTTCCCTCTCTGCTTGTCCTTGGGACCATTGTAAATGGGAAGGAAGTAATGGAAATTAAAAAAAAACTTTGCAGCTGGCACAGGAACAGGAAGTGAGAATAAATCTACCAATAAGAAACATCAATTCAGTAATTCAGCTACCAAAGAGGGTTGGGTTCATGGCTTTGATGGTTTCAGGTGTAAATTCTGCATGTTTGCAGACCCACTGAACTAATGTGGTAATTCACTATAGTAGCCATATTGTACTGATTGGCCTTCAAATTTAGGTCAGTTAGCTTGGAAGGGACAAGCCAAGCCCCTTATTATAAAAATGTGGATTCCCAGCAGTCATATTGACAATGAACTTTAAATATGATTGGGAAAACATAGAGCGCTGCTGATAAATTGTATAGGGAGAGATAACTTTAGGGCTTCTATACAGTGATAGGTCTCTTAAATTGGGTGTAAACCCGTATTGAAAGTCCTGCAGGTAGTAGAATGCTGTATACCTTAAAGGCTTTGGAAGTGGGGGGAAAGCCTGCTTTAAATGGTGACATCAGTTGAAGATGGTTGGCAATGCTTGTGGCAGGATGATATACAGGCAGGAGATTGTGGGAGATAGGGGCATAGAGTTGTTACCCCATAACATAATGTGACCAAACAAGGGCCTACAGTATAGGCCTCTGTAGCTTCTTCAGGGAGAATTTATTGACTACATGAAGCTTATACTGTATTTAAGTAAAACACAAACAAATACAATAAAGAATTTGATATCCACCACTGCATGCTAAGGCAGATAATACCAGTGTGATTTTTGGACTGTCTCCCCAATTATCCAAATTCTGGTTGAGTATTCACAAGGAATCATATACTATCTCAGATAGAACCGAGAACAAAGTTCCTAGTAATACTCAATTTAATGAAATTCCAAGATTGCGCTAGAATTTTCACGGCATTGAATACCAAGTGATGTATTGGTGTACCGCAGGAGAGCCACCAGAACTGCCCACCAAAAATCTGTGATAAATGTACACGCAAAGCATGTCAATCATTATAAATCCCCAAATCCTCTTGGTTAAAACAGGAGACTTAAACTTCCTTACTTACTAAGTAAACATTAATCAAAGTCCCCTAGAGGCTGCCCATAGGTTGGTAAGCTACATTAAGTCATTACAGCTTGGAGGGGGATGCAACTAAAATTGAATACAAGGAAAGTGCAAATGCAGACACCAGTATAGCACCTGCAATTACTATATGGATCTCACTAAAACCCAGGGCTCACATATATAGAAATGCCAGTGGATGCTTAAATAAGTTGGCACAAGAAAACAAAGCCAAAAAAGGGAGGATCTAATGTCCACTTGTAATGTATTTAGAATGAAATCCATGTATAAGGAGCACTGGCAGAGGTAAAGTCCATTATAAAGCCATCAAACAAGTTGTGCATGCACTTACTTAAAGTGGTTTCAAAGTCTTAAGGTTTTTCACCTTAATGCATTCTATGGAGCGAGCATGCACGGTGCCCCCATGGAAAGCGGCTTTCCATGGGGGCACCTGAAAAAGAGGAGGGGCCATTTTTCACTTGGAAATGGAGACACCACAGCCTGGGTTTCTTTCCCAGACTCTGTCAAGATGGGTGCCGGAGCCTACAACTATTTATGGCTCCCCCACTCCATCTGTGTTTGACCTCATTGGTGGGATGCAGACGCTGATTGGCCACCAGCGTGCATGGTCAGAACACTTCACCCGCTCACCCCACCTCCAGGGACACATCACTGGCGCAATGCCCGCCCACAAGGCTGCCCCAGAAACATGGACTGTCAAGGTAAACAGCTGGGAAGGCAGGGAGAGTATCGAGACTATCAGGAGCCCCACCGCACCCCCAGGAAACAACCAGAGACAACCCCCAGGAAACAACCCCGATCCCAACAAGACAAGAGGCCCAGATGAGTGGAAAAAAACGCCCTGCTAATTGGCTGACCACTCTGGCCCAGGGACGCTCCAGGAACAAATCGGGGTACTGAGCCCCCTGTGCACCAGGAGGGAGGATCCTAATCCTAATCCTTAAGAGTCCATACAAACACTCCCTTATCCAACTTGGGGAAACATAGCCAGAAAACTTGTAGGATCCTGGAAAACAGAAAAAATATATATAAAAATATAAGTACCATCAGTACCATCACACTTGGTCCCAGCCATTACGGATGGGCCGAACACCCCCGGTTCGGTTCGCACCAGAACATCCCCAACAGGCAAAATATTTGGCAGAACACACGAACACCATTAAAGTCTATGGGACACGAACATGAATAATCAAAAGTGCTCATTTTAAAGGTTTATATGCAAGTTATTGTCACAAAAAGTGTTTGGGGACCCGGGTCCTGCCCCAGGGGTAATGTATTAATGCAAATTATTTTTTAAAAAGCGGCAGTTTTTTCGGGAGCATTACATTTTTTAATGCTTAAAGTGAAACAATAAAAATTTAATATTCCTTTAAATATCGTGCCTGGGGGGTGTCTATAGTATGCCTGTAAAGTGACACATTTTTCCCGTGTTTAGAACAGTACCACAGCAAAATGACATTTCTAAAGGAAAACAAGTCATTTAAAACTGATTGCGACTGTAATGAATTGTCGGGTCTCGGCAATATAGATAAAACTCATTGAAAAAAAGAGCATTGGGCCCCCCCCCCCCCCCCAGTCCATTACCATATAGCTATAGGAAGGTAGACATACACCTTTTTACATTGTATATTGCTGTAGTGGAGAGGATTCTGGCAGTTTACAAGCACGTTTGCTTTTATTCACACTTGGCACAGTGCACAGCAAGCCCTACCTCAAAATGGTGATGTGGAAAGGATGCTCCTTCAAGATGAGAATAGATGAATTTATATGCTGAATGCTATCTGCCATCCAGGACTTCATGATTCTTTAGGCTTAAAGCCATTTTTGTAAATAGCGTGAAATAATGTTGAAATAATGCTTATTCTTGATATAATTGTGTTTTGTTTTTTTGAATTTATTTTGTTTTTTTGTTTTGTTTTTGTTTTTGTATCTTTTGTCTTTGTAGATAGATGCTACTATGATGTTTTCAACTTTACTGTGTTACCCGTTTACTATATTTGAGATTTAATATCTATCAGATATGATCTGGGTTAAATGAGAGTTCTTTGACCATGAGTAAAAGCTTTAACACAATAGCAAAAATGTATTGCTATATAGTAATGTAGGCCTAGACTAATACACAGAATATATCTATTTGTACAGGGAAAGGGTAAAAATCATGGATTACATGAAAGAATACCGAGTATATTCCTTAAAACATTAATCTACAAACAGTTAGGACATAAAAGACTTAAAGCTGAGTTCCACTCAAAAATGGAACTTCCGCTTTAAGTGAAGGTGACCCCCTGACATGCCACATTTGGAATGTCATTTTTTTGGGGGGAAGCGGATATCCTCTTTTTAGAGGGATCCAGTGTCCACTTCCTCCCAGGGGAACCGCAGCGTCGGAAGGAAGATCACCTCTACGCCCTCCCTCTCGGCAATCAACTGGGACACGTCACAGATCCCAGATGATTGCCCAACCAGTCACAGTGCGCATCGCGGCTCACGCATGCGCAGTGCGCACATCCGGGCGCCCACAGTGACAATGCTGGCGCCACAGAGAGGAGGGGGAGAGGAGCGGGGCTTGCTGGACTGTGGTACAGGTGAGTGTCCGATTATTAAAAGTCAGCAGCTACACTTTTTGTAGCTGCTGACTTTTATATGGGTGGAACTCTGCTTTAAGACAAACATATTTAGTTACAAGTACAAGGGAGACATTTCCCATATTTACCAGGCTATGACCCACAAAGGTTCCATTCGGATGACCACTCTACCGGAGAGTGTGTGTTTCCCTCCCATCTAGTCTGTGTATATAATTACAGGCTGATGTCTCATTGGTTGGC
Organism: Lithobates sylvaticus; assembly: GCA_028564925.1. Lineage (NCBI taxonomy): Eukaryota > Metazoa > Chordata > Amphibia > Anura > Ranidae > Lithobates > Lithobates sylvaticus. The sequence continues at coordinate 138,735,541 of CM053037.1, read as the reverse complement.
ATGGCATGGCTCTGATTGGTGGGCTTCCCTATTCCTGGTTAAGGACTGGCTACATCTCCAATCCCTATACTTTGCATAAGTCAGCCCCCTTTAATGCAAATCCTTGTGACTATTCTGAGCAGGAGATTAGCTTGACCTTTTCCCAGGAATATAAGTATTGGTTGCGGGTTGGCCTCCCTTCACTGCATATCCAAACATGGGATCCTTGAAATGAATATGTGTAGAACGATGAGGTTTGGGTCCCATTGTTTAGATACAAAAGCCAAGCACCGAATTGTCGGGTCTAACAGAGACTTGTGTGTGAAAGTAAATTGGCAGCTGTAAAGTGGAAGTGATCCTGCAGAAAGTCGCAAGTCAGCTTAACAAGTGAATACACTATACTAGCTGGGAATGTTTAGAAGCCTTTGCTGCCACCAATGTAAGCCTTACATTGGTGGCAGTAAAAGGGTTAAATGGCTGAATGCTGTGCATATGCCCATCCTTTAATCACACCAGGCAAATACATACTATCGGAACTGCTGCTTGACAGTGTTATCTTTTGTTTCCTTTGGATATTTACTATTTGTTCTAAAGATTAACTGTGCCGATAAATATAGTGCAGATAACAGGTAATGAATGAAAAGCTGTCTGTAGCAGGTATAGTAAAAGAGTAGCACAATTTGATTATGCCACTTAAAAAGCATTAAAGCTGAACTCCAGCTATTTTGACTGATGATAGAAAACCCTGAACATACATTTTTTCTGTAGTCTTTTAGCCAATGGGGTTGGTTTACTAAAGGTAAAAAGGTTGTTAATTTTTCAAGAGTAGTTGCACTTTGCATGGGAATGTTCCCTAGAGCTTAGTGAATATGGTGAAATTACACTTTGCAAAGAATAACCAATCAGGTGCAAGGAAAATAAAAAAAACAACAATATTTTTGCTTGCACATGATCGGATGATGGAGGTTTAGAAGAGCTTCACATCATTCGCTAAGCTCTGGGGAAATTCCTTTGCAAAGTGAATATTCTATTTGCCTTTAGTAAATAAACCATATTGTGTTTAAAAGCCTGTGCAGCTACCAATGCAAGTCATTTGTTGTATAGTGGAGAAGGATCTGGGAGTTTTGGTAGATCATAAGCTCAATAATAAGATGCAATGCCAAGCTGCGGTTTCCAAAGTGAGCAAAGTTCTTTCTTGTATTAAGAGAGGTATGGACTCGAGAGAGAGAGAGAGAGAGATAATTTTGCCCCTGTACAAATCATTAGTAAGACCTCATCTGGAATATGCAGTTCAGTTTTGGGCACCAGTTCTCAAAAAGGATATCGGGGAACTGGAGAAAGTTCAGAGAAGAGCAACCAAACTGATAAGAGGCATGGAGGAGCTCAGCTATGAGGAAAGATTAAAGGAACTGAATTTATTCTCTCTTGAGGAGATTAAGGACAAATATAGATGGGCTTGTGTCTTTTTTTCAACCTAAGTAACTATGTAACTATGCATCAGTGGTAGTGAAAGGGTTGAATGGCTGAATTCAGTGCATTTGCCTAGCCTTCAATCACACTAGACAAATACATATTATGTGAACTGCTGCTTGAATGTGTTTACCTTTTTGTCTTGTTTGGATACTTACATTGTTATTAGTTCTAAAGATTATCTGTGCAGGTAAATGTAGTGTAGATAACAAATATTGGGGTCAATTCACTGACAGTTAAATAACGCTGAAAAAAATATGGTAGAATAAAGCATGCAGAATTCGTTAATAGATTTTATATATATTTTTTTATACTTTTTTACTACTTTTTTATATATATATTTAATAGATTTGCGCTGAGTCACGTACATTGGGTACATATTTATATTTGCTTTTATTGAGTTGTGATCACTAATAGACACAGCAGCATTTAAGTTCACTTATCACTATTTATTTTTATTAGTAGCGCAGAGGTCCACTACACATCATGCAGAATTCGTTGTTCAAATATTCAATTCACTAAAAATCGTGCAGTAAATAACTAATGGCAATGTTTCCATACTGCGGTAATTACCGCATATTTTCATGCGGTAATATATCGCATTGAGCTGATTGTTAACCACTTAAGGACCAAGGTTTTTTTTATTTTTTCTTATTTATTTTACCTTTTATTTTTTTTATTTTTACACTGTCCTTTTAAAAAAAAATGGTGTCACTTTTATTCCTATTACAAGGACTGTAAACATCCCTTGTAATAGAAAAAAGCATGACAGGATCTCTTAACCGCTTGCCGCCCGCCGGCTGTCATATGACGGCCAGACAGCGTGGCTCTCGTTCTGGGCAGGCGTCATATGATGTCCGTCCATTTAAACAGGAAATGCACGTGATCGTGTGCGCACATCCCTGTTCCTTCGGTGGCAGCGTGTCATGGAGACACCGCTCGCCACCGAGGGGGGTGAACAGCCATTGAGCATGGCTGTTTACTACGTGATCGGCCGTGATGAATTCACGGCTGATCACAGGTGGTACCGCCCCGCTTTGCACGGCGCATGCGCGCAATCTCGAGCGCACTGCACATGCACATCGGTGGCGGTGTGTTCCCGGGAACACTGCTCATCACTGACGCTGGTAAACGGCCATCGGCCGGCGGCTGTTTACCATGTGATCGGCTGTGGTCCTTTCACAGCCGATCACTAAATGTCAACAAACCGCGGTAACGAGATGTTACCGGGTTCTCCTTGTCACACACCGAACCACTTACAGTGTACACCAATCACACTGATTGCCCCCCAATAAAGAGGACCTGTCACCACCCATCAAAGTACCTGTCACCGTTCATCTGAGTAGCCAAGTAAATGTCACAGTCCATCAGAGTACCCGAGTACCTGTCACAGTCCATCTGAGTACCCGAGTACCTGTCACAGTCCATCTGAGTACACGAGTACCTGTCACAGTCCATATGAGTACCTGAGTACCTGTCACAGTTCATCTGAGTACCCGAGTACCTGTCACAGTCCATATGATTACTGAGTACCTGTCACAGTTCATCTGAGTACCCGAGTACCTGTCACAGTCCATATGAGTACTGCTCATCACCGACGCTGGTAAACAGCCATTGGCCGACGGCTGTTAACCACGTGATCGGCTGTGGTCCTTTCACAGCTGATCACTAAATGTCAACAAACTTCGGTAACGAGATGTTACCGGGTTCTCCTTCTCACACACCGAACCGCTTACAGTATACACCAATCACACTGATAGCCCCCCTAATAAAGAGGACCTGTCACTACCCATCAAAGTACCTGTCACAGTTCATCTGAGTAGCCAAGTAAATGTCACAGTCCATCAGAGTACCCGAGTACCTGTCACAGTCCATCTGAGTACCCGAGTACCTGTCACAGTCCATCTGAGTACCCGAGTACCTGTCACAGTCCATCTGAGTACACGAGTACCTGTCACAGTCCATCTGAGTACACGAGTACCTGTCACAGTTCATCTGAGTACTCGAGTACCTGTCACAGTCCATATGAGTACTGAGTACCTGTCACAGTTCATCTGAGTACCCGAGTACCTGAGTACCTGTCACAGTCCATATGAGTACCGAGTACCTGTCACAGTCCATATGAGTACCCGAGTACCTGTCACAGTCCATATGAGTACACAAGTGCCTGATTACCTTTTACCGCTCTTCAGAGTACCCGAATACCAGTCACCAGCCCATCAGAGTACCCGAGTACCTATCTGTAGCCCATCAGAGTACCCGAGTACCTATCACCAGGCCATCAGAGTACCCGAGTACCTGTCACCAGCCCATCAGAGTACCCGAGTACCTATTTGCAGCCCATGCCTCATAGAATATATGTTGGGGTGTTTGCTTTCCAAAATGGGGTCATTTTGTGGGTAATTCCACTGGGCTGATGCTCAAGGACCTTCAAAACTGTAGGAATGAAATGAGATGTGTAATTTATGCTCCTAGAACGCCTGACGGTACTACTTCAATGTTGGGCATCTGTATGTAGCCAGGCTGTGTAAAAGTCTCACACATGTGGTATCGCTATACTCGGGAAGAGTAGCAGAATATATTTTGTGGTGTCATTTTTGCTATATACATGCTATGTGTTAGAAATATCTTATAAATTGACAACTTTATGTAAAAAAAAAATGCGTTTTCATTTTTTCCACATTTTCCAAAAACTTCTGGAAAAAAATGAACCATTCAAAAGACTCATTATGCCTCATAGACTATATGTTGGGGTGTTTGCTTTCCAAAATGGGGTCATTTGGTGGGCAATTCCATTTTTCTTGGTGCTCCAGGGCCTTTAAAAGTGTAATAGGTAGTTGAGAAATGAGATGTGTCATTTATGCTCGTAGAACGCCTAAAGATGCTACTTCAATGTTGGTCCTTTGTATGTGGCCAGGCTGTGTAAAAGTGGTATCGCCATACTCGGGAAGAGTAGCAGAATGTATTTTGGGGTGTAATTTGTTGTATCCATATGCTGTGTGCGAGAAATAACCTGATAATATGACAATTTTGTATATAAAAAAAAAATCTTAATTTTGCAAAGAATTGTGTGAAAAAATTACAACTTAAAAAAACTCACCATGCTACTTACTTAAAGCGGTTATTACAAATTGCACCTGTGCATTCACAGGGTTAATCCCCATTCACAAATTCGGCTTGCCGAAGTTGAAGTCTCCAGCGCGCATGTGCGGAGCGACGTCTTCGCTGCTCTGGACAATCACAGCACCACAGCGGCGCTGTGATTGGTCGGAGCGGCGATACCCGGAAGTAACCTTCCGGGTATCTGTGGAGAGATGGCTGCGGCTGAAGGGGGAGACGAGGATGGCGTCGGGGCCCCGATCTAAGGTAAGTGATGCATAATGAGCTAGTGTGCTAGTCATACTAGCTCATTATGGCTTTGTCTTGCAGGTGGTTTTAAAAAAAAAAAAAAAAAAACGGGTATACAACCACTTTAATACCTTGGAATGTCTACTTTCTAAAAAGGGGCCATTTGGGGGTATTTGTACTTTCCTGACTTACATGAAATATATAGTTTAGAGGAACTTTAAGTAACTGTCATACGGTACCAAGTTCTCTTAGCTGATCTGGCGATACCATATGAGGGATTTTCCAGGTCGTGTCCTTCAACTAAGCCTCCAGGCTCCATCCGAGAAGCCAGCCTTGCGCATGACCTTCCCCTGAAAGGGTTCTCCCCTGGGGTACTTCAGTTGCTGGGCCTCTCCATTCCATTGAGACAGCACCGGACCATTCCTTGGATCAGTAGACTCCGAAAGTCACTCGGACCTACCCCTGCAGTTACACTGCCTCGGGCCAGCGCGCCCCGAGACACAGGATGCATAGTTCCGCACCCCAGGCCAGGAGGGCCGTGAGGCTGGGTCAGGAGGACCCCCAGAACCACGTGGACAGCAAAGAACCAAGTTTTTGGTCATATGGTCATACCCCCCCCCCCCCAGAATGCACAGCGGGAGAGCACTCCCACTGGGCTGGTTCTGAGAGGCAAGTGGCATTTAATGCATCTAGCTAGACTGCTTTCTACTCTTGCCCGCGGTGACAGTGACACCCACGGTCAAGGAGAACCCAGTGCAACCCAGCTGGACTGGTACTGAGACCAGAAATTTTGAAGAATTATACTGAAGCCCAACTGTGGCTTCAGGGAACTTAATTTTCAAAAACAATAGCGCCTGCTTTATCGTATACTTGGCCCTAACTTGCATGGCCCCATGCTGATGCTCTTTCCCATTTGATGTGCTGCCACATAATCTCAAACACCTTGTAAGAGGTTTCTATCCCTATAACCTGAGGCTGTATGGGTCTTTTTCTGCTGACCGGTATCATTCATGTACTGCTCTCACAAAGCTTTGTGGTAAACAGTCACGTGTCTCTTGATGCATGTGGTACCCAAACGGCTGGTAGATTTCCCACGCCTGATATGCAACTAGGGTTACCACCTCATCCCTTTAAACCCGAACACATATGAATTACACAGATCGGAGGCTAATTTAATGCAGATAAGGCACTAAGTGAGTTTAATTACCACCTTGATCAGCCACAGAACCTGTGTAATTCATATGCGTTTCGGTTTAAAGGAATGAGGTGACAACACTATATGCAACAGGCAGTGGCTGCAAATCACTAGTGTTGTCTGCAGCAGATGCATGAAAAAAGCCTCAGAATGTCTGTGGAGGGGACCTGGGAAAACCTGTGCCTGCACCCATGGATCGTGTGATCTGGGGGAATGTGGAGACTGCTCTCTTCATTCTTCTACAATCTTTGGCACCCAGATATGTCCATATTATCATTTCTACCTTACTCCCCTTGAGCAGTAAGCTGTAGCTATAGGGATATCACTGGCAATTGATTTGTTCCTGCCTGTTAATCCCCCTATGCTCCAGGAGCGTGCTAACTTAACTGCTGATAAAATTAATCCTGTGCATCTACCTGCAGAAAGTTACTGATGGTGTGTTCAAACAATTAAACTGACTCCTAAATACCAGTTTTCAGGACAACAGTGAGATTAGCTGTAGATCAGGAGGAAGAAGAAAGCACATTAGCTGCTGCTGGTACTGTGCTACCCTGTGCTTGGGAGAAGGAGGAGGATGATGAGGATTCCTGCTCCTGCCTGCCTGCCTGCTTCTGGAAGAAGCTTCCAGAAATAGAGTGAGTGGTCAATCTTTGGGCTATGAATATTTATCTGACCTCAGACCTCAGGGTACCCAGAAGGTGTCTGGGGAAAAGATAAATATTTGGGAAGGTCTGTTCAGAGCTTTCTGTCCTGGGCTTGTGGCCCGGGAGGCAACTCTGTTACTTGGGATATGTTGCTGTTAGGCCTCAGCATGTTCTTAGCTAGATAAACCTGGATTTAAAGTGTCACTAAACCCACAATGGTAAAATAAGTCTGTATATGCAGTAAAGCATGCTTGTTATACTTACTGTGGTACCTGAGGGGTTAATCCTGCGCATTGTGTAAAAAAGGCTGTTTTATCCTGTCTTCTCTGATCGCCCCCTTCTTTTACTGACCCTAATCTATCTGCTGATAGAACAGAGCCTTGGGGCCACTCTGTCCATGTTCAGTTTGGTGTGTATTGCTAGAGAGTTTTTTTGGGGGGGGGGGGAGGTGGTGGGGGGCAGAGAGTGCATGTGATCAGCACAGGGCCAATCAGCACTGTCCAGATAGAGGGTCAGGAGTGCAGCCTCATCAGACAGTCCGAGGAGAATGAAAACGCCTCCTACAAGCTTTAACCAATGCTCAGCAGGACACTAATACAGTAGAAGTCAGAGTGCTGCTATATACTGCTGATGAGAAAAGGTATATACCAATTTATATTTACTAGTAATTGCATTTATATGTTTAGGTCCTGGGTTTAGTAACACTTTAAAGATATTTGCTGGAAGACACTGCCATAGGGAGCTGGGCTGAAGATGGATTACCTTTTACTGAAAAGTGTTGCATGGAAGCTGGTTGGACATTGTGAGTAGGATGCTTAGACTCCAGTTGTGCCTGTGCTTTGGGGGTTAGATGCCACAACATACAGGGATATACAAGGTAATACTGACATATAATCACACACATAGTTGATGGACTTGATGGACTTGTGTCTTTTTTCGATCTCACCTACTATGTAACTATGTAACTATGACTGTGACTGCCATAGGTGTGCGCAGCCTATTGCAATATGGCGTGCACCCCAAAGCTCAAACACACACTACCGATCATTCACGATGTTCATCCCCTCAGCAACAGCTGGCAGGAGAGGAGAGGAGGGAATCCGGCAGGGCAGTAGGGGGTATCTGTGCTGCACAGGGTGATTAGCGTGTGCCTGGGCACACCTGGCAAACCCTGTGCGCATGCCTATGGTGACTGGGTTTACAAAGTTACAGATAGAATGGCTGTCCCCTCCATCTCCAGAAATATTTTAGGCTAGGACCAAAAATATTCCGCTTAATAATCTTTCCTTCTGTATATCTGCTGCCGTTTTTGGAGTATTCTGAAACTCATCGCTCTCTCCTGTTCAATTATTGCAAAAAAAAGGTACAAAAAAGACCCCCCTCCCAGACTGTTTGTTTGTTGGTGTGCTCTGGAACTGGTGTCTGGGCCTGGAAGCCTCTGAATGGGCAAGGGACCTAGATAACTTCCACCTGCATCTTCAGAGGTGAGCGCTATATGTAGGGGCTCATCCAGGATATCACAGTAGTTCACCTGGATCACTTCCACCTGCCCCTTCGGGGGGGGGGGAGCTACACATGGGGGCGCATCCAGTAAATCCCAGTAGTTCATGCTTCTGTTGCCTGTAGCAACTGACACAAGATCGTGGATTTTTGCCTATGTCTGTTTGTGCTTATGAAATATCCAATGGAGAGCACAGGAGGGAGTTTCTACAGTGCCTAATCTGTGTTTTTCCTTGAAAGAGTTTTGTAAGGAAAACAGCTGCCAGTGAGCAGTCATTTTCAACTGGGCACTAAAAGGTTAGGATTAGGTGCCAGTATCAGTGGAGAAGAAGAGTGGAGCTGTAAGTCTGGTCACATAAGCTTAGTCTGCCAGGAGTGGAGAGAAAGACTGCTTCAGGAAAGATTGCGCACTGCCTTTTTTTTGGATGTCAGGTGGCGATGACATCGGAGAGTACTGTTTCCCCTGAATGCCCTGACCGGCTGGCTGACCTGCAGGACCTTATAACTGGTACTGGTATCCTTCTGACATGCCATGGGTGCTTGGCCCTAGCTACTATAAAAGGGTTGGAGCACTTGTGTCTGGTCTGTGGAAACTGCCGGAAGTTGACACAAGTGATCAAAGCGTGGAGCTGCTGTGGACACTGTGGAGCACCCATGCTGGATTTGCTGCCACTCAGTATGGTGAATGGGAGCTCGGGGTTCTGCACAGAAGCTTTGGAGTTCATTCTGTGGCTGTGGGTGGAAATTTGCTAGAGAGCCAGAACTGCCTATACCTGCCAATACTAGAGATGCCTGTCTGAGAGGAGCCAATGACTGTTGCTCAAAAAGATGGGCCCATTGGGGGTACTGATATTGGGTCATCTAAGCTTGGGGTAGTTTGGAACACTGGGAATTTGAGAGTGACCCAGGGCCACACCCTGAATCAGCAACTCAACGGTGTCACCTAGATACTGTAGTTCTAGGGGGCTGCAGCTATAAGAATCCTACAGGGAGCAGAGAAAAGATCTTTCCCCACCATGCACCACAGCAAAGTGCCTAATTCGTGAGTTCTTCTGGGATAGGTAACATAAACATGCAGCCCATTTCTCAAGGTTGCAGAGAATAGTTCAGAAGAAGGTGGCTTTGGAATAAGTTTTTGAGTATCCCAATGTGCCTAAGCTCATCATGGATGAAAGGAGAATCAGCAAGGCTGGTGTGACAATGGTGTGTGGGAGTATCTTAATGCCCCAAAGCCTCTCAGAAACCAACACTCTCCTGAGTTCTGTAAGAGGTACCTGAGTTGCAGAGACAGCTGAATCCTGGGGAGGTTCATTTATTTAAAAAAGTTGGGGATCCAGAAGGCTGGGCTTAGGAATCAGGTGTGTTCCATTAATCTCTGGGGTCCTGGCGGAAAGATGGTCGAGGTCCCTGATTGTTTTTGTGAGCCCTATAAGGTCTGTTACAGACTGCTGGGGATCTCTATTGTTTATAAACAGAACTGAACCCTTGCCTAAGTCAGATGGCAATTGTGTCTTTAAAATGACATGCCATTCCATATCTACTGCTGGATATGTAGAGAGGATCCTCTACTTTTGCAACAGACTGCTGGACTTGTATACAAATTATCGGTTGTGGTTGATTTTTTCATTTTTATACAACGCTCTGTTTTTTCTCCACAGTAGCTTGTGGATAAGAGTTATTCTTTTTTTTTATATGGACTAATGTGTTTTTTTTCCTACTGTTGAGCTGGTTATAGTTAGTATTTGTAGTGTAGACAGGATATGTTTTTCTGCTCTGTTACAGGTTGGCAAAGAATGTCTTCATGTCAAAATAACTGCATTTTAGCTCCAGTCATTCAAATATATTGATCTGTGTATATTGTACTTTCTGTGCCACTAGTGTGGTGGTAGAGTACTAGAAACAAAGTAAAGGACTTTAAGTGTTATACTCCAATGATATTCAAAGTGATGCAATGTTAATGCTTTGGATGATCATTTCTGAGTAAATGGTGCTTAAAAACTAAAATGGAATGGGTATGTTGTTTACTCCTTTGTTCTCTTGCAGGTAAACAAATCGGCAATTCAAGAGAAAATGTATTGCGCTATTTTTGTACATTGGTCCACTGTTTGCCAATAGATAGTTAGTGGCAGGGATCCACCTATAATGAGCTACTTAAAGTAAAAGTGATTTCGCGCATACGATAAAGCACACACCTACACGTGATAAAAACACGTGATAAACAATAAGTATAATAAAACACGTGATAAAATAAATAAATATATAAATATATAATAAATGTGACAGAATCAACAAATAAGTGCCAAAACAAGTGAAAGCAAAAGGGCACTGATTAAAGGTTAATGGAGTCCATAATAAATAAATAAATATGCAACAGTCCAGGCAAAGACAGGGAGTATAATAAACAGTCTCTGTCTATATAGTAGATTCTTCTGTTATTCACTACTGAGGGATTTAGGTGGTTACATAGTTACATAGTTACATAGTTAGCTAGGCCGAAAAAAGACACAAGTCCATCCAGTTCAACCATAAATAAAAAGAAATAATAAATAAAAATAAAATGTATATCGTACAATCCAATAAACCCCATATTATACCCACAGTTGATCCAGAGGAAGGCAAAAAAAAAACCAAAAGAGCATACTCCAATCTGCTACAGCAGGGGAAAAGAAATCCCTTCCTGATCCCCCGAGAGGCAATCGGATTTTCCCTGGATCAACTTTACCTATAAATGTCAGTACCCAGTTATATTATGTATGTAGCGGGGTTCTACCCCTTTTTCTGGTAGAGACTACATCTCCCACAATTCCCCAGGCCCCAGGGCTGCTGACTTCCGCCCGGGAGGCTGCTGGGGGAGATTATAAAAGGGAAGAGCGGAGACCGCCTCTTCCTCTTGGGACACTTCCTCTTCTGAGGCCTGACAGGACTGGCCTGCCTCTGCTGACAGAGCGTGTGACGCGGAGACTGCAGCCAGCAGAGACACCTGTGCGGACCGGAGCTGAAGGCCTGAAGCCTGGGCCTTGCAGCCGATGGAGTGAGACTCTCACCCCTCAGAGTCCACAGCAGCGGAGCGGAGACTTCCCCTTACTGTCGGTCGGACGGAGCTGATGACCGGAGTGCAGGGCTGTGACTGAGGAGGCCGGACGCCGCCATTGAAGAGACCAGAGCCGCCATTAGAGGGACCGGATCGGAGGACGGTACCCCAAGGATTGGTGAGAGAGCCTGTAGGCTCAATCCTGCATTGACACACAAGTTTTATGCCTATTGAACTGCCTAGGCGCAATTTACCTCAGAGCAGCAATGTTACTTTTTGTGGATTACAAATGACACCATTTAAAGCTACATGTGCACCACCTCTACAGATTTATTGCCGGTGAAGAACACTGTACTAGTACAAGGACTGAGCTCTATTACTAGGGATCAGGCCTGGTCCGTTAGGTAGGCGCAGATAGATTTATTGCACCTCAGGGGTGCATAGCAGACGGTCGCCACACTTGGCGCTCCGTTTCCCCATTGTTAGACTCATATACCTGTGTACATGTTTAAAGTGCATATTGCAGGGACCTGCTAAAGTATTGTAAGATATATGTTCAAATGCATGTTGCTATTCTTTTTCCTTACTGCAAAAGTAAAGCCAGTTATTCTTATTTCAGCAGTCTGCTTGTGAGTTTATATCAATTACACTTAGAGTATAAGCTAAGTTTTATGTGCATAGGGACGTACCCTTTGACTAACTGTGCCAGAGTGGGTAGAGCCAAATTGCCGGGGGTTGGTGGAGCTGTACTCAGGGACCCAAAACAAACCAGCGGCTCTCTTAACTGGGTGTAGCGCTACACGTGGGGGCTCGTAATCCGGGATCCTGAGTCAGCGGGAAAAGCCGCCAGAAGGTACCGGCATGGACCCAATAGAAGTGGGACGGTGGTCCGCAACATGGGCCGCTGACCCAGCCGCAGCAGCAGTCATTGAACTGCCAGGGATGTGGCAGAGAGAGGCAGTCAAGCAGCTCATAATGTCATTATCCCCATGCCAGAAGTCATGGATAATGGACATGAGAAATGATGCTGGGTACACATACGCCTTAATAGAATGGAAGGAAGAGACTCCAGAGCAGTTCAGGAGCCAGAGTATACAGGCACCGAATGGTCAGGCCTACCAAGTACTGCATGCGCTGCCGCGCAAGGGAGAAGGTTCTCCTATGAAAGCCATTCTATCCCCAAAGAAGGAGGAGCAGAAGGGCGCGGAAAGTCCCGCACCCACACACACTACTCTCAGTGCAGAACTGTGTGCTGTTCTAGGGGAAATTGTAACCCAGTGCAGAAGAGACCCCGGGGATTACCCAATGTCGGGATACAGGAAACTCCGGATGTTTTCAGGGAGGACACCTGTACCCTCGGGAGAAGAGGGATTTGAAGAGTGGTTAGATGGTGCCACGCAGGCCCTAGAAGAATGGGAGGTCTCAGAAGGCAGAAAGAAGCAAAGGATTGTTGAAAGCCTAAAAGGACCTGCCTTAGAGGCCATACGCAATCTGAAGACAAGCAAAAAGGATTGCACTGCCCAGGACTACATAGACATCCTGGAAGGTGTGTTTGGTGGGACAGAAAAAGTCACAGAACTTACCTATCAACTGGAACACTGTTACCAGAAGACAGGGGAAAAGCTGTCAGAGTACATGGGACGCATAGACAAGATCCTGCATAGGATTATCCTGAAGAAGGGGATAGATCCAGGGAAGGTAGATGAAGCCCGTGCCCAGCAGGTGATGAGGGGAGCCCAACCCTTGGACCCTGTCGCACTAATTCTACGTACCCGCCAGGATGGGAAGAGCCTGGACTACCCTGACCTCATCCGAATGGTCAGAGAAGAAGAGGCCATGTTGGAAGAGAAAAAGGAGAAGCAAGTGATGGGGTCTACAAAGTCTACAGTGGCCACGGTCAGGTCGGCCTTAACCCCTGAAAGAGACACAGAGGTAGATGCCCTGAAGTTGCAGATGTCCCAGATGATGGAGATACTGACATCTCTAGTGGCGAAAGAGACGCCCAGTCCCAAGAAGGAAACAACCAGGAGGGAATTGTTTCCAGCTGTTCCAGCACCAGCACCCCCACCTGACCACAGTGAGATGATTTGCTTTAATTGTGGAGGAATTGGTCATATTGCAGCTATATGTTCCAGTCCCAAGAAGAAGAAGGCAGAAAGCCGCCAGCCGGCGGGAAACGCCAAAGGGCCCCGGTGAAGGAGTCAACCGGGTGCCCATCACCTTCAGTGAGCTCCAAGAAGCGTAACAGGAAGAGAAAGCGAGGAGACCAAACCCCTCAGAAGGGGCCCAGGGATCCTCAAACAAGGTGCACTCCAGAGGAAGGGGGCAAGACCCCTCTGAAGAGACACAGCACCCCAAAGCAACAACCCTTGCAAGTGAGAGATAACAATATCCCTCAACGGGTTCATACTCCCAGTAAGAGGGAGAGGGTCAATGCATACCAGGCTCAAGAAAGGAGCAAGTGCAAATCAAGTGCTGGCAAAGCAAAGAGTCCAAAGAAGAGGACAGCATCAACTAGGCCCTACCCAGAGGAGCTAGTTGGTCCATCCCCTACTGTACCCATCCAGGTGGAAGGAGTGTACACGAAGGCCCTCCTGGACACTGGAGCACAAGTGACCCTGTTGTACAGGGACTTCTATGACAGATACCTGAGTCATCTGCCAATACAGAAGATAGAAGAGTTGGAGATAAGGGGATTGGGAACTCAGAGTTTCCCCTATGATGGATACTTACCCATCAGATTGACGTTTGACCCATCCGTAGCTGGGAAGTCTGAAGTGTTCGACACCTTAGCAGTGGTGTGTCCCCGCCCACCAGGAACCAGCAAGACGTCCCTGATTATAGGGACGAACACGGACCTAGTCAGAAGGCTTCTGACCCCCCTGGTGAAGAAAGAGAATCTTTCAGCTCCAAAGATCCATCCCATGCTGAAGGCAGCCTATCAGCGGTTGGTCCTAGAGCAGAAGACCCCAAGTGAGGGGATAGGAAGGGTATGGAGGCTTGGAAAAGAAGGAGCAGTGTTACAGCCTGGAGAGGTGACCTGCATGAGAGCCACGGTGAAACTTACTTGGGAGCAGCCTGGCCCCTTTGTGATGTTGGAACCTGACCCAATGGAGGGTCACTCAGGTCTGGAGGTGATACCAGAAGTAATTTCACTGAAGGACCTGAAGAAGGCTAAAGGAAGAGTCCCTGTCAGTGTGAGGAACCCCACGGAGCGGCCCGTGGAGATCCCTGCCAGGATGCTTCTGGGACAGGTGAGTCCTGCTGTCCCAGTTGGCTGGTCAGAAGTGAAGGGGACGGGTGAAAGTGAAGATGTTTGGAAGGAACTCTCCATGGAAAACCCTAACCTACCTGGAGCTTGGAAAGAGAGAGCCAAGGCCCAGCTGACCAGATGGGAGAAGATTTTCTCCAAAGATGAGTTTGATGTGGGGTGTGCGAAGAGTGCCACCCACCGAATCCGCATGCAAGAGGACAAGCCATTCAGAGAAAGAGTGAGGCGAGTCCCGCTAGCAGATCTGGAGGATCTGAGGGAGCAGCTTGCGGAATTGAAGAAGACGGGAGTGATTAGGGAGTCCAGAAGCCCCTACGCCTCCCCAATTGTGGTAGTCAGGAAGAAGAATGGGTCATTGAGACTCTGCATTGACTACAGAACTCTCAACAGGAGGACCATTCCTGACCAGTACACCACGCCAAGGATAGAAGATGCCTTGCAGAGTTTATCTGGAGCTAAGTGGTTCAGTGTGATGGACCTCAAGAGTGGGTATTATCAAATCCCCATGCATCCAGAGGACAGAGAAAAGACTGCCTTCATAACCCCAGTGGGATTCTTTGAGTTCAACAGGATGCCTCAGGGCCTATCTGGAGCTCCTGCTACGTTTCAACGCCTAATGGAAAGGACTGTTGGAGACATGAACCTCATAGAAGTCCTTGTGTATCTGGACGATGTCATTGTCTTTGGAAAGACTTTGGAAGAACATGAAGCCAGGCTGGAGAAAGTACTGAAGAGGCTCAGTGAAGAGGGACTTAAACTTTCTCCAGAGAAGTGTCGGTTCTATCAGTCTTCTGTGAACTATCTGGGACACATAGTGTCTGAAAAAGGAGTGGCCACAGACCCTGAGAAGCTGGAGGCAGTTACTTCGTGGCCAAGGCCCACAACAGTTACAGAACTTCGGTCTTTCTTGGGGTTCTGCTCCTACTACCGCAGGTTTGTGGATGGATTTGCCCGCATTGCCAAACCCCTCAACGAGCTGCTGAAGACAGAAGGAGAGGAGGATGGAATGGGGCCTAGGAGGTCCAGTGAATCAGTCCAAGACCAGTGGAATTCAAGGTGTGAAGAGGCTTTCAGAACCTTGAAGAGAAGTCTCACCACAGCCCCAGTTTTGGCCTACGCTGATCCCACTAGACCCTATGAGCTACATGTTGATGCCAGCCATGAGGGCCTGGGTGGAGTACTCTACCAGGAGCATGAAGACCAGCTACGACCAGTGGCCTATGTGAGCCGGAGCCTGACCCCCTCCGAGAAGAACTATCCCACCCACAAGTTGGAGTTCTTAGCCCTCAAATGGGCAGTTGTTGACAAGTTGAGAGACTACTTGTATGGGGCCGAGTTTACTGTAAAGACAGATAACAACCCTTGACCTATCTATTCACCACCGCCAAGCTGGATGCAACTGGACACAGATGGTTGGCGGCGTTGTCTGGATTCAATTTCAGCCTCAAGTACAGACCAGGGGCTGGAAATAGGGATGCAGATGCCCTGTCCCGAAGATCCCATGTCATGGTCGATGACTGGGAAGACTGGACCCAAGTGGCACCAGATGGAGTGCGAGCCCTTTGTCAGGGGGCTGAACTCCAAGCCAGAGGAGGATCCAGAGCTGAAGAGATAGGAGTTACCACAGTGGGAGTCCCAAAGTGTTACTGTGGGGTAACTCAACTGGCAGAAGAGTGTCTGCCGAAGCTGTCCAAGAAGGAGTTAAGGTGTGACCAATTGGAAGACCCCATGGGGAAATTGGTCCTGGAAGCCCTGGAAGACCAGAGTCCAGAGGGACTTCGCCTTCACCCTTCTAAAGAAGCTCGCCAATTGAGGAGAGAATTGGACAAGTTACAGGTGCATCAGGGGGTAGTCTACCGAAGGGGCCCCTCTGATGGACCAGAAGACAAGTGGCAGTTGTTTCTCCCGGAAAAGCATCGAGAGACTGTGCTGATTGCCTTACATGACCAGCATGGTCACTTGGGAGCAGAGAGAACCTTCCAACTTGTCAGAGACCGGTTTTACTGGCCCTGCATGAGGGCCGAAGTGGAGGAGTATTGCCATTCCTGTGCAAGATGCATTCAGAGGAAGACTTTACCCCATCAAGCTGCCCCAATGGGCCATCTGCAAAGTGAAGGCCCAATGGATCTGGTATGCATTGATTTTCTCTGCCTTGAACCCGATTTGAGCGGATTGGGAAATGTTCTGGTGGTAACCGACCATTTCACTCGTTATGCTCAGGCTTTCCCAACCAAGGACCAGAAGGCCTCTACAGTAGCCAAGGTACTTCTGGAGAAGTACTTTGTTCACTATGGACTGCCACAGAGAATCCACTCAGACCAAGGAAGGGACTTTGAGAGTCGCCTGATCAGGAAGCTACTAGATTCTCTGGGAGTAGAGAAGACTAGAACCACACCATATCACCCTCAAGGTGATGCCCAGCCTGAAAGGTTCAACAGGACCCTATTGAACATGTTGGGAACTTTAGAGACCGAGAAGAAGCAACACTGGAGCCAACACATTTCAGCTCTAGTGCATGCCTACAACTGCACCACAAGTGATGTGACAGGTTTTTCCCCTTACCGACTTATGTTTGGGAGAGAAGCAAGATTGCCAGTGGATTTGGCCTTCGGCATTTCTTTAGACCATGCCTCTGCTGCCTCCCACAAAGGATATGTGGACAGACTGAGGCGCAGTTTGAAGATAGCTTACGAGAAAGCTCAAGTGGCCTCTGACCAGAGAGGGGCCCGAAACAAGAGGAACTTTGATTTGAAAGTTAGAGTACAGGACCTACAGCCTGGGGACCGTGTACTGCTACGCAATCTAGGGATCCCTGGGAAACACAAGATTGCTGATAGATGGAGATCAGAGCCATATATCATCTGTAGGAAACTTCCAGGATTGCCTGTCTACAAGTTGAAGCCAGAAGGGAGAGTGGGGCCTTTGAAGACCTGGCATAGGAATCATTTGCTCCCACTCACTGAAGCAGTCAGAATGCCTCCAGTAAGAGATGTACCTGAATCTGTTTCCATTCTGGATACCCCCAGGCCTAACACTAGGTCTCAGACATCCCAAGATAGGGGTGGACAGGACCCCCAACCTGAAGAAGAAAGAGGAGAACTTGAATGGCTATGGCCTTCCTCAACTCCAGGAAATTCTGCCATAGATCTTCCACCTACTGAAGATGTGGAAGATAACACATTGAACCCAGAAGCCACAGAGTTTGTGCCACTCAGTGATGTGCCTGAGTGCTGGGAAGATATCCCTGGTCTCTACCCAGAACAAGAAGAAGATGTTCCAGAACCAGAGATGTTGCCAGAATGTGTTCCTGAAGAAGTTCCAAGAGAACAGAGAGCTCGCAGGAGTGTGAAGCCTCCCAAGAAGCTAACTTACCCCAAGATGGGAGAAAGTTCAGAGGACTCTGTTACCACAGCAAGGAGAAGTGCTGAGAGCCCTGACCCTTCCGCTGTCCATTTAGTGGAGGGCAACCCCAGCTCGCTCTCTGGCACAGTTAAGCAGGTCGCACACACTGAAGTGACCTGTAGACAGGACAGCTCCCCATCTCATGCCAATTGGTGGGAAGCTCCTCTGTCCAAATTATGTGAAAATGTTGTTCCCGAAAAAGTTTGTAGTTTGAACACTATCTTTGGGGACCAAAGATTTAAAGTGGGGGGAGTGTGTAGCGGGGTTCTACCCCTTTTTCTGGTAGAGACTACATCTCCCACAATTCCCCAGGCCCCAGGGCTGCTGACTTCCGCCCGGGAGGCTGCTGGGGAGATTATAAAAGGGAAGAGCGGAGACCGCCTCTTCCTCTTGGGACACTTCCTCTTCTGAGGCCTGACAGGACTGGCCTGCCTCTGCTGACAGAGCGTGTGACGCGGAGACTGCAGCCAGCAGAGACACCTGTGCGGACCGGAGCTGAAGGCCTGAAGCCTGGGCCTTGCAGCCGATGGAGTGAGACTCTCACCCCTCAGAGTCCACAGCAGCGGAGCGGAGACTTCCCCTTACTGTCGGTCGGACGGAGCTGATGACCGGAGTGCAGGGCTGTGACTGAGGAGGCCGGACGCCGCCATTGAAGAGACCAGAGCCGCCATTAGAGGGACCGGATCGGAGGACGGTACCCCAAGGATTGGTGAGAGAGCCTGTAGGCTCAATCCTGCATTGACACACAAGTTTTATGCCTATTGAACTGCCTAGGCGCAATTTACCTCAGAGCAGCAATGTTACTTTTTGTGGATTACAAATGACACCATTTAAAGCTACATGTGCACCACCTCTACAGATTTATTGCCGGTGAAGAACACTGTACTAGTACAAGGACTGAGCTCTATTACTAGGGATCAGGCCTGGTCCGTTAGGTAGGCGCAGATAGATTTATTGCACCTCAGGGGTGCATAGCAGACGGTCGCCACACTTGGCGCTCCGTTTCCCCATTGTTAGACTCATATACCTGTGTACATGTTTAAAGTGCATATTGCAGGGACCTGCTAAAGTATTGTAAGATATATGTTCAAATGCATGTTGCTATTCTTTTTCCTTACTGCAAAAGTAAAGCCAGTTATTCTTATTTCAGCAGTCTGCTTGTGAGTTTATATCAATTACACTTAGAGTATAAGCTAAGTTTTATGTGCATAGGGACGTACCCTTTGACTAACTGTGCCAGAGTGGGTAGAGCCAAATTGCCGGGGGTTGGTGGAGCTGTACTCAGGGACCCAAAACAAACCAGCGGCTCTCTTAACTGGGGGTAGCGCTACATGTACATTTAGGAAAGTATCCAGGCCTTTCTTAAAGCAATCTACTGAGTTAGCCAGAACCACCTCTGGAGGGAGTCTATTCCATATTTTCACAGTTCTTACTGTGAAGAAACCTTTCCGTATTTGGAGATGAAATCTCTTTTCCTCTAGACGTAAGGAGTGCCCCCTTGTCCTCTGTGTTGACCGTAAAGTCAACAACACCAAGTTCACTATATGGACCCCTTATATATTTGTACATGTTGATCATATCCCCCCTTATTCTCCTCTTCTCAAGGGTGAATAAATTCAGTTTCTCTAATCTTTCCTCATAGCTGAGCTCCTCCATGACTCTTATCAGTTTGGTTGCCCTTCTCTGCACTTTCTCCAGTTCCCCGATATCCTTTTTGAGAACTGGTGCCCAAAACTGAACTGCAGATTCCAGATGAGGTCTTACTAATGATTTGAACAGGGACAAAATTATATCTCTCTCTCTGGAGTCCATACCTCTCTTAACACAAGAAAGGACTTTGCTTGCTTTGGAAACCGCAGCTTGACATTGCATGTTATTATTGAGCTTATGATCTACCAAAACCCCCAGATCCTTCTCCACTACGGATTCCCCCAGTTGTACTCCCCCTAGCATGTATGATGCATGCATATTCTTAGCCCCCCCCTGCATAACTTTACATTTATCAACATTAAACCTCATCTGCCACATAGTCGCCCAATTAGACAGAGCATTGATGTCGGCTTGTAAATTGGAGACCTCCTGTAAGGACGTTATTCCACTGCATGGCTTGGTGTCATCTGCAAAGACAGAAATTTTACTTTTGATCCCAGACCCAATATCATTTATAAAGATATTAAAAAGTAAGGGTCCCAGCACGGAACCTTGGGGTACACCACTGATAACCTTAGACCATTCAGAGTAAGAATCATTAACCACTACTCTCTGAATTCTGTCTTTTAGCCAGTTTTCTATCCATTTACTAACCGATATTTTCAAGCCTGTAGACCTTACCTTACACATGAGCCGTGTGTGGGGAACTGTATCGAACGCTTTTGCAAAATCCAAGTATACCACGTCCACCGCCACGCCTCTGTCCAAGGTTTTACTTACCTCTTCATAAAAAGAAATCAGGTTTGTCTGACAACTTCTGTCTTTCATGAACCCATGCTGTCTTTTGCTTAAAATGTTTTTTTCCAGCAAGAACTCGTCTATGTGGTCTTTTATTAATCTCTCCAGTATCTTCCCAACTATAGAAGTTAAACTAACAGGTCTATAGTTACATGGTAAAGACTTTGTTTCCTTTTTAAATATAGGCACCACGTTCGCCCTGCGCCAATCCAGTGGTACTATTCCCGTCATTAAGGAGTCCCTAAAAATTAAATACAATGGCTTTGAAATTGTTGAGCTCAATTCTTTTAAGATCCATGGGTGGATGCCACCTGGTCCAGGTGCTTTATCCACCTTTATTCTGGTTAAACGCGTATGATCCACAAATGTGCTCACAGAACTCTCACCTCTACATAACTTGAAAACCGCATATGTATCCCAAATCTAGGAAGGCCCTTCTCCTCCGTTTGTCATCTAGGCTTGTTTGTATCACCTTGTGTTAGGATACCTCCTTATGGTGCCAAGTACTTGCCGTCTGGAATAAGTGATGAGCTCACCAACAAAAGAGGGGGGTAGGGAAAAAAATGCCTTCCATAGTGTAGTATGTAAAAATATTGGGGTATTTTATTGAATAAAAGTAAGATTGAACCCTTACACAAAAGTAAAAAAGTTAAAGCAAAGAAAATGGCGAAGTATCGCAAGGTAAACTTCCACTTCCGGCCACTCCCTACGTGTTACGTCATCCACATGACTTCTTCAGGGTAACCGGATTGGCTGTAGTGGGCTTGTTTATATTTGGTTGTAAACCGTAACTCGTGCGGCAGCCATCCGTCATGAAAATATATATTATTAATAACCAAATTTGAGACCCCACACAAATGGGCTGATAATATCAACCCAGTCGGTGTGGTCAATATCCATTTATTAATAGACTAAATATCCGGAGAAATAAATGAAAATACAGTGGGAGACTTGAAATGAACTACATGCCAGAAATGAAGTGGTCCGCAACACTGAGATATCATAAAACAGACTTAAAAGTTACTTAAAAAACAATTAAGATCAAATGGCCGCTGCACGAGTTCCGGTTTACAACCAAATATAAACAAGCCCACTACAGCCAATCCGGTTCCCCTGAAGAAGTCACGTGGATGATGTAATGCGTAGGGAGTGCCCGGAAGTGGAATTCTACCTTGCGATACCGGAAGTGTTGTGAGATTGGCGTTTCTTCACCATTTTCTTTGCTTTAACTTTTTTACTTTTGTGTAAGGGTTCAATCTTACTTTTATGCAATAAAATACCCCAATATTTTTACATACTACACTATGGAAGGCATTTTTCCCCTACTCCCCTCTTTTGTTGGTGATCTCATCACTTATTCCAGACAGCAAGTACTTGGCACCATAAGGAGGTATCCTAACACAAGGTGATACAAACAAGTCTGGATGACAAACGGAGGAGAAGGGCCTTCCTAGATTTGGGATACATATGCTGTTTTCAAGTTATGTAGAGGTGAGAGTTCTGTGAGCACATTTGTGGATCATACACGTTTAACCACCTAAATCCCTCAGTAGTGAATAACAGAAGAATCTACATCTATATAGACAGAGACTGTTTATTATACTCCCTGTCTTTGCCTGGACTGTTGCTTATTTATTTATTATGGACTCATTCCATTAACCTTTAATCAGTGCCCTTTTGCTTTCACTTGTTTTGGCACTTATTTGTTGATTCTGTCACATTTATTATATATTTATTTATTTTATCACGTGTTTTATTATACTTATTGTTTATCACGTGTTTTTATCACGTGTAGGTGTGTGCTTTATCGTATGCGCAAAATCACTTTTACTTTATTTATCTATTTGTGTGTTGTGTACACTATTAGATTTTGCTGCTGGTATTTATGTAAGATTTATTTATCTACATCATTTTAGCACTTTGAGCAGGTTTTTACACCGCTCATTCACCTCTAGCACTATTTGTGAACATTACACATTCACATTTATTTTGTTTGTAATTTTAATATACATTCCTAGTCCTTAATTTGAGTAGCGCGAAGGTCACCTGTACACATTTATAATGAGCTACTGATGTTGTATTACTCTATCCATAAAAGTACTTGTCATGGTATGGCCGACTTCGTCAAGTGACTAGACATGGGAACTGTCAAAAAATTTGTTTTGTTTCGTCCCGTTTCGTATATAAAAAAATTCGTAATTCGTAATTCGTGTACGAAATTCCGTTCGAATTCGTACGAAATACGAATTTCGTACGAATCGTAATTTTTTTTTCGAATCGTTACGAATCGTGAAAAAAAAAAAAAAAGCGCAGGGGTCCCCCAAATTCAATAACCAGGCCCTTCAGGTCTGGTATGGATATTAAGGAGAACCCCAGCCAAAAAAAAAAATTGCGTGGGGTCCCCCCCAAAATATCCATACCAGACCCTTCAGGTCTGGGATGGATTTTAAGGGGAAACCCCGGCCAAAAAAAAATGGTGTGGGGTCCCCCTCAAAATCCATACCAGACCCTTTATCTGAGCACGCAACCAGGCAGGCCGCAGGAAAAGAGGGGGGACGAGAGCGGCCCCCACTCCCGCCCCCACTCCCAGCCTGAACCGTACCAGGCCACATGCCAGCGATCAGAAAAACGATCGCTTAGTGACACTGGCAACTAGGGGCAAATCAGGGGGTTAAACCTTTATTGTCCCCATGTTGATGGGGACAAGGGCCTCATCCCCATGTTGATGGGGACAAGGGCCTCATCCCCACAACCCTGGCCGGTGGTTGTGGGGGTCTGCGGGCGGGGGGCTTATCGGAATCTGGAAGCCCCCTTTAACAAGGGGACCCCCAGATCCCGCCCCCCCCCTGTGTGAAATGTTAAGGGGGTACAAAAGTACCCCTACCATTTCACCAAAAAAGGTGACAAAAATGGTAAAAATTACAGAAGACGGTCTTTGACAATTCCTTTATTAAAATCTTCTTTCTTCTTTCTTCATCTTCTCCTTCCATCATCTTCTTCCATCTTCTTCTTCCTCCGATCCGCTTCTTCTTGCGCCGGTCTTCTCGTCCTTCTCGTCCGGCATCGGCGTCTCTTCTGGGCCGCTCCGCGCAATGGGAGGCTCCCGGTCTGTGAGGCTTCGCTCCGTCTGACAGGTCTTTTATAACGGAGGGCACCTGGTAACCCCGCCCCCCTCTGATGCACGGGGACATCATGGGGACTTCCCTATGGCTTTCCCCATGACGTCAGATGGGGGGCGGGGTCACCAGGTGCCCTCCGTTATAAAAGACCTGTCAGCCGGAGCGAAGCCTCACACACCGGGAGCCTCCCATTGCGCGGAGCGGCCCAGAAGAGACGCCGATGCCGCACGAGAAGGACGAGAACACCAGGGCAAGAAGAAGCGGATCGCAGGAAGAAGAAGATGGAAGAAGAAGATGAAGAAAGGAAGACCAGAAGAAAGAAGAAAGAAGATTTTAATAAAGGAATTGTCAAAGACCGTCTCCTGTCATTTTTACCATTTTTGTCACCTTTTTTGGTGAAATGGTAGGGGTACTTTTGTACCCCCTTACCATTTCACACAGGGGGGGGGGCGGGATCTGGGGGTCCCCTTGTTAAAGTGGACTTCCAGATTCCGATAAGCCCCCCGCCCTTAGACCCCCACAACCACCAGCCAGGGTTGTGGGGATGAGGCCCTTGTC
Source organism: Lithobates sylvaticus (assembly GCA_028564925.1). Classification (NCBI taxonomy): domain Eukaryota; kingdom Metazoa; phylum Chordata; class Amphibia; order Anura; family Ranidae; genus Lithobates; species Lithobates sylvaticus. The sequence continues at coordinate 138,711,576 of CM053037.1, read as the reverse complement.
CTCATCAACATGGGGACAAGGTGCTTTGGGGGTCTCAGACCCCCAAAGCATCCTCCCAATGTTGAGGGCATGTGGCCTGGTACGGTTCAGGCGGGGGGGGGGCGCTCTCGTCCCCCCCTCTTTTCCTGCGGCCTGCCAGGTTGCGTGCTCGGATAAAGGGTCTGGTATGGATTTTGAGGGGGACCCCACGCCATTTTTTTTTTTTTGGCCGGGTTTCCCCTTAAAATCCATCCCAGACCTGAAGGGTCTGGTATGGATATTTAGGGGGGACCCCACGCCATTTTTTTTTATTTTTTTTGGCTGGGGTCCCCCTTAATATCCATACCAGACCTGAAGGGACTGGTTATTGAATTTGGGGGGACCCCTACGCTTTTTTTTTTTTATATCAATGAATGACTGTTCTCTGTGTTACGGAGCCGACATTTCATTTGCCGGCAATAGCCGCGAGTGATTTTAAATAGCTTTTTTTTCTGCAAAAATGACACTTTGTCATTCGAATCATTCAAATTCATTCGAATTCATTCGAATTCATTCGTTATATCTGCTATAATAATTTCTTTCGAATTTGTTGAAATTCGATATTGGTAGTTGGATTCGAATAATTTGGAGCTGAAATTCGTAAACGGAATTTTTTCTGCAAAAATGACACTTTGTCATTCGAATTCATTCGAATCATTCGTTATATCCGCTATAATAATTTCTTTCATATTAGTTGAAATTCGATATTTGGTAGTCGGATTCGAATAAATTTGGCGACGAAATTCGTAAACGGAATTTCGTATTCCGTACAGAATTCGTATTCGAAAAAATTCGTACTACGGATTCGTAAATTCGTACCAATTTCGAAAAATTCATACGAATTACGAAGTGACAGCTACATAGAGTATATGCTGCTATACTCACTTCAAAGTTTTATTTTTTCTTCATGTAGAATGCCACATGCACTGTCACATTATCTAACTGTTATTGTCTACCTTCTTTACCCATTCACTGTAAAGCAAGATACTCAAGTCTTGAGAGCAAGAGAATTTTTGGTGTTTTTTCTGGCCCATGAGGACAGGGCCAGTTTTTGGCTCTACTGTACACAGTGGAGCAGCAATATATTTGTCAGGTTTAAGCCTGGTTGTTAATTTCTCCTGTCTGACTGCAGAGGAGACAGCTGTCCTTTGGACATTGTGAATAAGACCCTTTCCCTAGGCAGATGTGCCTGTGCTTTGGGGGGTTAGATGCCAGAGGTTGCTACAGGGACTATGACTGCTTTTACACCCCCTTCGAGGTGAACGATAGATCTATCCTTCTTTTTTTGGGGGGGGGGGGGGGGGTCTTGTCCTCTTGACTTACTGAATAGGTTTGGCGTTGTTTTTTATCAATGCATCTGCATTTCAGAGATTGACAAGCTCATATTTTTTGAAACTCTGTTATTTCTTCATGTTGCTTTAAAAAGTTTTAAATCAAAGTTCTAACCAACACCAATGTTTTTACAACAGTTTTTACTGGTAACTGACAGTACACCCAAAACTGACAATTTCTCTAAGCAGTGTTTGTAATTGTGAATTTGTTTTCGTTTGCCATGCCTTGCATGTTTAGTTTTAGTGCCGTAATAGCTATTGGTTTAAATAGCATTTCAAAAGTCTTAATCAAATCATTTTAAGCTCAGTGATGGAACTAGGAATTAGAAATTATGCTGAGAACGCTAAACTGTGTTTTTCGGAGCTGATGATTCCAGCCACCCAAGAAATATGTGGGCATGCTAATGTTCGAGACATAAATCAGAGTTATGGGAAAAGACAGCATCATAGGTACCTTATGTGGGTCTTATCATGAGGGAATCAGCATTGTACTGCAATTTTATGAAATACATTTTTTGAGTGTGAGTCTACCTAAAATAGATATTTCAGTTATGGGTCTTCAGATAAGAAACTTTGCAACAAAAAATATTTGCTTAACATAGAAATAAAGTCAAATCTTTATTTTCATTTTGTATAGTGTAAGAGAGATTTAAAACCCCATTTATTTATTTATTTTTTGCCATCTGTATCTTTTGGAAAGATTTACCTTCAGTTCCTGCCCCATAACCAAAACAGGAAGTGATGAGAAATACCTCCAAAGTGAGGGAATCCCTTATCAACAGGGTCATCTGAACTAATGTCACCATTGGAGGATTTCCTGTCTATTACTGTTCTAGGGACTCTTTCTTACTTACACTTTAGATGTTAGCGGTAACCAGGACAAATAGAGAGGGTGAATCTACATACTGCAATAAAGACCTGACATGTCCTAATCCCTTTCCAATCTATAACACGGGATGGATTCTGTTTCAATCAACAGTCCTCTTCTGTCTTTTTTATTTAGCAGACCCAAACGGACCCTGGAGTGGGCAGGTGCAAACAAACACAAGTTCGTAGGACTGCATGGACTTTTAGATCAGGTCCGCCTAAAAAACTCTTAGGTGGACCTGATCTGAATGCCCATCTAAAAGGAGCCTTATACTTTAGGAAAACCATACGGAGTGAGGCATGATGCCAAACATACTAAAACATAAATTCATTACATACACTTTAATCTCTAACATGCCCAATGCTGACTAGTATCATCCATACATTTTCGGGATTTGGCAATGCCTGCAACAAGTACATTTTATTTGTGATATATTTATTTATGTATGTATGTCACATAAATGTTAGAACTCACATCATACACAAATAAGAGTCCAAAAAGTATGTTTAAAGGTGGAGTAATATTTCATTTTGTATTTGTTTACACTATTTATTTATATCTTTGTATTAATATATGTCCATAATCTTTGTTTTTCAAATAAACCTTTAATAACAGGTTTCACTCATGACAAGGGATTCCCAGAGCACTATGAGTTTTCTAACTAGAAATAGGTTTCCTTTTCAGACAATGTATCTCTGATTGACACCTAGGAGGTGCTATCTGAAGTAAGGAGGAAGAGCTGCTTGTTTGTGTGTGTGTGTATGTGTGTTAATATCAGCTATTGAGCTTTGTAAACAGCCCCTGGAAAACATGTGAAAGGAGCTGCGACATTCAATTGTTGGCTACATATTAAAGTGTCTGTCCATCTAAAACCTCCTTATTTACATTTTGAATACAGTAAGGAAGTATAAGAAACCCTGTTGTGTTTTACTGCCCTCACTTGCTACCCCAGTGAAAATGGTTTTCCTAGCCAGAAAAGGGAAAAATCTGCAACAGGGATTCAGAAAGCAGTAAAAACAGTTAGAGGTTTTAATCCTTTCCCACTTTATCCAAATCTAATAAAAAGTTTGAAATGGATATACACTTAAAATGCAAACTATTTATGCAAATATATGTAATATTTCATGTTTATTTAACGGAAAAATAGGTACATTCCTTGTAACGCACTATTTTTGGTTTTCAGTGTAACCTCAATGGCGGAAAGCATTTCGCCTTCATTACGGGTGGACTATGAATTTGAAGATTATGAAATGGAGACACCTACGAAAAGTGTCACTGAAACATATTCATTTCATAAAACAAAATCAAGATTTTCCACTCTTGCTATAGCCAATAGTGATACTGTTACATCATCAAAAGTCATATCAACAGTTCTGACAAAGACTGTTCACCCATCATTTACACATGGCAGAAAAACAACATCTGTCACAAAGAAGAATTTCCCAAGGACAGAGAAGAACATCTTAACAAGTAAAGAGCTGCCACTTCAAACTCAGCCTGCAAGGCCCACCAGCCCATGGAAAGTACGATCAGTGACTCTTGTCAAACGAACTACCACCATGCCACTTCAGGCAGACAGTTTTACATCTGAGCCAGAGTGGGATATCGAGGAGGATTATACTCTAGCTGCATCTGCCTCCGAGACTGTGAGTACTTCTTCCATAAAGGTGTAGATTAACTGTAATGCCTGGGATGGAAGCAGTGGCGGCTGGTGCAAAAAAATGGGGGGGGGGGGGGCTCAAACAAACCCCTCATCAGAGGACGTTGTGAGACTTACCTACAAACGGTGCCTTCCAGCGGTCACGGCTCCCCTGATACCCGGCGGCTTCCATGTTAACCCGGGCTTCTTTCCGGGTTCCAAATCTTTAGCCACCTGATTAGCCAGAATGAGAAGCCAGAAACTGGAAGTGACGCTATGGAGAATATTGGTTCGCTAAAATCAAAAGTGGGATGGTTTGGGGGGCTTTAGGACAACCTAAAGCAAGCCAAGTAGAGCCTCAGACTTAAATCAAATGCTTGTAAAAAATGACTGACCTAATAGAAACCCATTAGTCCGGCGCCTCGCACAGTGCACACACATAACAATTCATTTTTAACCACTTGCCACCCAGGCCAATTCTGACATTTCTCTCCTACATGTAAAAATCATAATTTTTTTCCTAAAAAATTATTTAGAACCCCCAAACATTATATATGTTTTTTTTTTAGCAAAGACCCTAGAGAATACAATGGCATTCGTTGCAATTTTTCGAACTCGTTTTTTCTGGAAAAAAAAAACAAATTTGTGCTTTAAAAAAACAAAACCGTAAAGTTAGCCTAATTTTTTTGCATAATGTGAAAAACGAAGTTACGCTGAGTAATTAGATACCTAACATGTCACGCTTCAACATTGCATACACTAGTGGAATGGCGCCAAACTTCGGTACTTACATTTTTTTTACTGGTTACATGTTTTGAGTTACAGAGGAGGTCTAGGGCTAGAATTATTGCTCTCGCTCTAACGATTGCGGAGATACCTCACATCTACTTGCGAGCACACGGGGACAGGGGTGCTTTAATTATTTATTTATTTTTATTGTTAATTTTTCTTTTTTTTTTGTTTGACACTTTAAAAAAAAAAAAAAAAGTTTGATCACTTTTATTCCTATGTAAACATTCCTTGTAATAGGAATATGGCATGATCGGTCCTCTTTACAGTGAGATATGGGGTCAATAAGACCCCACATCTCACCTCTAGGCTCGGAAGCCTGAAATAAAAAAATAAAAAAAGATCTCAGCTTCCCAGCCGAGGCGGCGCCGTTGGTGTGAATGCAGAGGCCGGGCGTGACATCATAACATCGCATCCGGCCTCCAAACATCGCCGATCATAGAGACTCCGGAGACCATCTGGTCCGCTGGAAATCTCTATGGTAAACATCCGGGTTCAGAGGATCCTGTCTCCGACTCACCAATGGAATCGGTGAGTTGGTAGAAGCACCGGAGGGCGGCGGGAGGGGGGGGGAACGATCAAGTGGTGAAACAGACGCTATGATCATTCTTATGGTGTAGGGAATCGCCGGCTGAAAAAAAGCCGATATCTGAATGATGCCTGTATAGCTGCAGGCAACATTCAGATATACCCGCTAAAAGTCAAGGACGTCATATGACGGCCGGCGGGCGGGAAGCGGTTAAATAAATAATATGACTAAGATTTTTTAACTTTAAGATGTTAAAAAATGTTAGTCATTTTGGCAGTTATTTAAAAATAAATTGTTCTATGATTAGCTTTCTTATTTGCAAACTAACTTTGGGAACTTTGAGGGAGCTGCGCCCCTTCGCCTCTTATGGACCAGCCGCCACTGCTTGGCGACTTTCTCCATTTAAAGATAAACTCCAGACAAACAGCTTAATACACAGCTGAGAACTCACGCTCCTCGCCCAAATCCCCGCCCCCAACCACCCCAAACCCAACCCCAACCACGCCCAACCCCCACCCCCAGAAACACCTTCCTTAGAGGAGAGAAGTACAGCTGCACCAAATAATTGTATTAAGAGAAGGCTTAGAACTGCATATCACACAAGGTGCATGGTTCAGGAATGTGTAACAGACAATGTACAGGACTTCATAACACACAGGGCTCAGGAGTGTGTATTGTGCAGTTGTGAGCAGTGCATATCACACAAGGCGCAGAAAAAAAAAATCAGAAAACAGGATAGTACTTACATTCAATGTGAAGCGTCCCTTGTTCTCAGAAATATGGAGCATATAGTACATATAGCCCTGTGTAAAGAGTGCAGGGGTCAGGAATATGAGACACAGAGAGCAGTGGTAAAGCATATGTAATATGCAGTCCAGCATACAGAGTGCTGGGCTCAGGGGTATGTAACGCAAAACCCATTGTGTAGAGTACAGCATTAAGGAGTACAATCCAGAGGCCTTTAATATGTAACATACAGCACAGCATACAGAGTATAGCAATTCTAAGTATGTAATGTACAAGGTTTTACAAAATTCTTACCACTGGACCATTCACGCTGTGCCATACATTACATACTCTTGGTCACTAACGCTGTATGTTTTACTGTCCCCCAGCAAATTTCCCTAGTCTTCTCCCTCAAGTATCCCCCCAAAAATAACCATCAAATCCTCCCTTCTGCTTATCTCTTTGCTTATAAAATCAAGATAGTGCTGCGCTGTAAATTAAGTAATGTGCAAATATGCAGAATAAAGGGCAAAGGTGCTCAGTAGTAAATGCACTAAAAATAGATAATACTTGTGATATAAAAACATATATAATAAAGATATCCTTGAAAGAATAAATATAGTAAATGCATCACATGTTAATCTTATTCCTCTTTAGATGAAAACATGTGTTAAAATATCTTGATAAAATATCCGTATAAATATAGGCAAAGAAAAAAGAAGAGAGAAATCCTTTTCATAAGTGAAGAGATAAATGAACTGAATGTGTTCGTGGAAAGTCTTTAACCACTTTAGCCCCGGACCAATTTGCAGCCAAAGGACCAGGCCCCTTTTTGCGATTCGGCACTGCGCCGCTTTAACTGACAATTGCGTGGCCGTGCGACGTGGCTCCCAAACAAAATTAGCGTCCTTTTTTCCCCACAAATAGAGATTTCTTTTGGTGGTATTTGATCGCCCCTGCGGTTTTTATTTTTTGCGCTAAAAAACAAAAATAGAGCGACAATTTTGAAAAAAATTCAATATTTTTTACTTTTTGCTATAATAAATATCCCCAAAAAATATATAAAAAAAACATTTTTTTTCCTCAGTTTAGGCCGGTACGTATTCTTCTACATATTTTTGGTAAAAAAAATCGCAATTAGCGATTATTTATTGGTTTGCGCAAAAGTTATAGCGTTTACAAAATAGGGGATAGTTTTATAGCATTTTTATTAATATATTTTTTTTTTACTAGTAACGGCAGCGATCAGTGATTTTTATTGTGACTGCGACATTATGGCGGACACATCGGACATTTTTTTACACATTTTTGGGACCATTGTCATTTATACAGCAATCAATGCTATTTAAATGCATTGATTCCTGAATAAATGACACTTGTAGGCTTAGCATGGACTCCACATATATAAAAAAGGGGAATTTATATTATATGCCACATCCTATATTTGAGAAAAAAGAGGGACGATCCCCTATGGGTTGGACTTTTAAGGCATGAAAAACTTTTTACCCCAAATTGAGAACTAGATAGTATATATTGAAAAAACATTTATTACAAAAGATTGATATATAAAGTATTAACATACATAAAAGTATATATATAAAAATAAAAGAAAAACTGGAATTTTCAAATAGTACTTGAATTGCAAGGTACAGAATGTGAATGTATCTCATAGAGGTTATCTATACCCGACGCGTTTCGGAGATTGGTAATTCCCTCCTTCTTCAGGGGTGAGAGTATAACAACATTCCTATTGTATAAAAAAATATAATAGTAAAATAGTGTGTCAGGATACAAGTACCTATACATATAGTAACAGTTGCAAAAAAGAAAAAATTGTATAAACATAAATTTAAATATAATGGAAAAGGGACTCACAGTGAATCAAAAGACCGTATACAAGAGCATTCCAGGTTGATTTAAAAACAGCGGCTGGGAGGAGGAGCTTCTTCACCATATGTTATCCTGAGAGATATTGTTTAACAGGAAACAGATACCCATCAACAAGGAGGGGAGCCAGGCATCCAAAGGATGGAGGTATGCCGCAAATTGCTCCAACTGTTGAAGTTTTTGTGTATGTCACGGTGAGAGAATGGGAGGACGCCAAGGAGGCACACTGGGGTCGGATAACAATGTGAGAACCCTATTAAAATAGAGCAAATATAGACGTGTATGAATTTATCAGTCACCATAAAATGGAAGATTCCTATTTAAGGATAAGTTGTGCACTTATAAACTGTTTTAAATACCTGTTGGTGTATCTTGGTTGACTGCACCGCTGATCCTAAGATCTTTTTGCTGTACAGATTGTACTTGAACCGATGGTTCTAAAAGAAAGAATAACCAAAAATGTCTATAGTAATAGATTATTCCCAAGGTGATCATCCCCCCCAGGGCATATATTGACGCATGTGGGAGTATTGTTGCATATTTCTTTGAAAGACCAAATGTGTGGCTAGTTGGTATAGCAATGAATATTGTCCTTAAGAGAGACCAAATATATCATATATTTTTCTTAGATCTTAAAGTGGAATCAAAAATGGGGTATGTAGAGATGAAATATTGGCAAGAAAAACTTGTGTTATACCAGAGCCCATTGGGGCTGAGGGATACACACTATGGCGCCTATATATATATAATTTCTATACGTATGTATTTTATTGTAAGGATTTATTTTTCCATTATTTTTTTCATTATCTTTTTATATATTTTCCTTTTTTCCTTGGTCTTTCCAATCTAACATCTGCTATATACTGACCCACGTCTATATGCATTATGCTGTATCATATTCATTGACATATTTTAAACATGTAGCAAAGATAGAAAGCATATGCTATCATAGTGTTTAAATGGATCCTATTTAGACCAAAGATCTCAGTTTTTAATAGAGAGCAGGCATTAAAATATGACAGCCCAACTGTGTCTTAAAGACTGGGAGATTGTAATGTACCACAGGGATGGGGATAGAGTTCAATTTAAAATCTAAGTGCTGAAAAAAGTTTTCTTTTACCTTTTGAGAGTATCTGTCTGCTCGTCTCCTCCTCAACCCGACAAGTGTAGGTATTGAGTGGAGCGAGCATTGTGTTATATACTATCCCCTGCCTCTCAAACAGCTGTTGGAGATACAGCTGATTATTGAGAGGCAGGGAAGCGGATAGGGCTCTCTGACCCCCGAGTGCTGCGCGCGCATCCGGGTCCCCGCACACCAATGAATGGTTGCGAATCGTGACCCGGACCCGCCTACAGCTCCGGCACGTCATGCTTCATCAGCGGACAGCACATGTCCGCCGGGTGAAGCAAGATGGAGTCCCGGCGTCAGAGACTAACGCCGGGCATTCCTAAATCGCTGCCTCGTCCATCTAGAAGTGGGCGGGGGGCTGGGCGTGCCGGGTGGCCTACTGGGCGTCCCCCATCGCCGCGAACTATGGATGGGAAAGTAATTAATGGTTGTAGGTGGTTGAAACTCCTTCCTCCAGGCGCTTCACAATGAGAGGCAAGATCTAAAGTATAAATGTGGGAAAAAGAGAGAAAAAAAACATCAAATAACAAATAAACAAGTAGCGAATATATGGCCAGTAGCTGTACATGTGTAAGGACAATGAATTATATATAGCGGTACCACATTAAATTTGTGAATGCATGGTAGTAGTATACATTCCATTGACATGTGTAATTCCAAAACAGATATGGCAAAAGGATAATACTTGAAGATACAGAAAAGACCAGACATGTATAAGATTGGCACAAATTTAGCATACAAGATCCCAGATAGATATAAAAAGGGGATATTAGGAGGAGGTTTATGCAGTTTTCAATGCATCGCATGCAACCTTAGTTGTAACGTTTATACGTCACTAGCCATTTAGATGGAATACATATCACAATTCCATTGTTCGAGAGAGAAATCCAATTGTTGTAAATATTTTGTACTAGTTCATAGTCATATTGTATATTGTTTTGTGTGCATATGAGCGGTGCAGCACATATTTTTTTTAAAAAATTTGTTTTTCAGACATAAGGTAGATGAGAGAAGTGGGGGGGGGGGGGGGGGGGGGGATAATTTTGTTTCTTTATCCTTACAGAGAATATACATTTCTTTGATGGAGGGAGGGAAAAAGAAATAGGGGAATGGACGATAGACATATAGTCTAATTTTAGCCAATTTTCAAAGTTATTTTTCCATCCCTCCGGATGAGAAACCCTCCAAAAAGGGTTTGAACCATATAGCCTCATTGAGGCCCGGGGCCTGAGTTGCTTTTAGCCTGAAGATCCAGCGTGCTTCTAATTGGAGGAGGGACTTATTCCAGTCACCTCCTCTTGGGTTTGGATGGATGCGGTCCAAAATGAGGAATTTGATCCTCGGAAATTTGCCCGCGTGAACAATGGTTGTGTGTCTCCCCAGTGGGAGATCTGGATCACAAGCTTGCATGCTAGTAATATGTTTATACGCTCTTTTCCAAAATTCCAACTTCGTCTTCCCTATATAGAAACATGAGCAATCACATTGTAACAGATATATGACCCCTATCGTTTGGCAGTTCGCAAAGTGTTTCGCCTTAAAGATCTGACCATCTGGTAGTTTTGGATTTTTTTCGTATACATTTTTTTTGTTTAAATGACACTGGCAGTGAAAGAGTTAACCACTAGGGGGCTGGGAGGGGTTAGGTCTGTGACGTGTGTGTTTTTTTTGACAGTAGGGGGCGTGGCTGTCGTCTGACGTCACTGAACGGCTTTCCCAATGACAGGGAACAGCCGATCAGTGACAGGCAGTGTAGGAAGCGCGGGGAGATGTTTGTTTACACAGACCTCTCCCAGTTCTTCAGCTCTGTGACCCGATCACGGGACACCAGCGGCACACGCGTGACCCACGGCTGGGCAATTTAAAGGGGACGTACCTGTACATGCTTTTGCCCAGCCGTGCCATTCTGCCAACGTAAATGTGCAGGAGGCGGTCGGGAAGCGGTTAAAAAGTAAAGTGCAGGATGGTGACTGTATAATAATATCAGTAATAAAGTGCTGGTGGTCACTTTCTGCAATGAAGTCCTGGAGGACTTTGACTTCTTGTCTTCTGTGCAGCGTGATATGTGGATGTCCCCTTACCTTACCACTGTAAGGTAACAGCATGTGGGTATATCTTTCTTATGGAACCAGTGTGTCCCCTGGCAATCGTCCCAGTCTGGCATCTGCAATCAGAATCCCCTTTTGTGTGTTGTTTTGGTAACAACAAAGTTTACCAAACAGGCAAAAATAAAAACGAGCAGCAAGCTTGCCCACGTCACTTCTGGTTTCTCGTGTTCCCGACGCGTGTTCGTCACAGTCACGTGACTTCATCAGGGAATAACTGGAGGCATTAAAAGTGTCTTTTTATATGTGTCTTAATTTGTATATGTAGCTGCCATTTTCTTGTAGCTCCAGTCGCCGGAAATGGAACGGCGGCCATTTTCAGATAGCTTCGGTCGTCGGAAGTGGAGCGGCAGCCATTTTTTGGTGGATGTTCAACCATAACAATGTCAACATCCATTTAGAGGCCATTTTCCAATGGCTCAGAAGCCGTAAATATGCCGGCGGCCATTTTCTTGATAATATTTGGCCGTAATACATAAACGAACGGTGTTGCATAGTAAAGGGTTCTTAATTTTAATACTGAGAGACACTGTGAGCGATAATTAGCTCGTAGCCATAGTGAAATACATATACCTGGCAATCAATAGATGACTGACAAGGCTTGAAAATGAAAATATAGATAAAAAGCCAATACGGTAAAAATATTATATTAAAAACAAGGGTTAAAAAAATGGATAATAAAAGCACAGTGTGATACCAGATATGGGGTGAGTCACACACAGAATGACCCCGGTGTACGATATCAGTTGTACGATCAATAAAAAATACACAAGCACCGGAAATGGCATTGGCAAATAATTATACATAATTTAAGTAGAGATGAATGCAGAGGAGAACCTATATGAATAAAAGAATATGAGAATAAAATGTGTTAAAAATCATTAATAAAACAGTTAAGATCAAATTCTATGTTAAGACCCCAGGGTGTGAAAGTGTCCAATGTAAAAATCTATTTTGATTCTAATTGACTCAGCATTCTAACTTTGTGACCCCCACGCCCATGTTTCACATAGGGTTCTATTCTCCAGAATTTTAATTGTGTGGGGTTTTTGTTATGACGAGTGACAAAATGTTTCGATACGCTGTGTTTGTCAAAGCCTTTGATTATATTTTGCACATGTTCTCTTATGCGTATTTTAAGGGGTCTTTTTGTTCGACCTATATATTGGAGTCAGCAACTACACTCCATGGCATACACTGCTCCTTCTGTATTACAGCAGATAAATTCTTTAATTTCATACGAATTTCCTGTACTCGTTGAGGTGAAGTCCTTTTTCTTTTCATTTGGGCATTTTGTTTTAACGCATGCATAGCACCGTTTGCAGGGAAAAATACCTTTACCGGTAAGGAAGGTTAGGCCTCTACCTGGAGGATCCAGAATACTTTTCACGATTTTGTCACAAATGGTAGGGGCTCTTCTGTAGACAAATTTTGGAAGACTGGGAAGGATATCTTGCAGATGTTTAGACATTTTCTTAATGTCTTAAAGCAGTATTAAACCCAGAACCAAAAATGTATAATGCCCTGTACACACTGTCGGACATTCCGACAACAAAATCCATCAGATTTTTTCCGATGGATGTTGGCTCAAACTTGTCTTGCATACACACAGTCACACAAAGTTGTCGGAACTTCCGATCGTCAAAAACGCAGTGACGTACACCACGTACGACGGGACTATAAGGCTTGATTCACACCTATGCATTTTTAGTGCTTTTTGCATTTTGCAGATTTGCTCTACAGAACGTGTTCCATAGGATACCATATTAAATGGGCTGTAGTGCAATTCTGCAAAATGCAAAAAGCACTAAAAAATACATAGGTGTGAATCAAGCCTAATAAATAATGGGTTGCTAAACTAAAGAGGAAGTTCAGTAGCCATTAGCAAATAGCTTCCGTTTAGTAACTTATTCTGAGCATGCGTGGCACTTTGTGCGTCGGATTTGTCTACACACGATCAGAATTTACGTGATCGGATTTTGTGTGTCGGAAATTCTGATGGAAAAAGTCCGATGGAGGCTACACTCAGTCGGAATTTCCGACAGCAAGCTCTGATCGCACATTTTCAGTCGGAAAGTCCGACCGTGTGTATAGGGCATTATACTGCAGCTTACCAATCATTAGTGGCTGCATTCGTTTTCTTTTATTATGCTTTTTTTCCTCTGTTTTTATCTAGTGTTCTGGCCAGTAACACACCTCCTGTATTAGGGCTCATGTACACAGGGCAGTTGAAAAGCTTTTCTCAATGCTGAAAACTTGACAACTGGAAAACTGACAGCGAAAAACATTAGTTTTACAGCTTTTACATACTGAGTTTATGTGAGTTTAGCAGCAGTTATGAGCATTTGAAGTTAGAAGTGTTTTTTAAAGATAGCCTAAGGAGACCCTCCCAAATGCCCACAATGCATGAAAAACAAGTAAATTATTAACCATTTCTGTGAGAGAAGAGAGAGCAGTGTGCTTGTAGATTGCTGTCTTATTTTTTGTGTTTTTACTATGGATCCGATTATGAGCATGTGTGAAGAAATGCTCCTGATGTTGATGTTGCAGAACCAGAGTTCGTTGCTACTGGACTCATCTATTGATGCAGGCAACATGCAGGCAGGCATGTGGTGAAATTTGTGTTTTTTCAACATTTTTATATGTTCAAAAATTATCAGAAAAATTTTCTCCTTTTAACCACTTCAGCACCGGGCGATTTTAACCCCTTCCTTACCAGAGCACTTTTTGCGATTTGGCACTGCGTCGCTTTAACAAACAAAATTGACGTCCTTTTTTTCCCACAAATAGAGCTTTCTTTTGGTGGTATTTGATCACCTCTGCGGTTTTTATTTTTTGCGCTATAAACAAAAGAAGAGCGACAATTTTGAAAAAAAAAACACAACATTTTTTACTTTTTGCTATAATAAATATCCAATTTTTAAAAAAAAAAAAAAAAAAAATTTTTTTCCTCAGTTAAGGCCGATCTGTATTCTTCTACATATATTTAGTAAAAAAAAAATCGCAATAAGTGTATATAGATCGGTTTGCGCAAAAGTTATAGCGTTTACAATATAGGGAATAGATTTATTGCATTTTTTTTTTACTAGTAATGGCGGCGATCTGCGATTTTTTTCGTGACTGCGACATTGCGGCGGACACTTCGGACACTTTTGACACATTTTTGGGACCATTCACAATTACACAGCGATCGTTGCTATAAAATTGCAGTGATTACTGTGTAAATGTGACTGGCAGGGAAGGGGTTAACACTAGGGGGTGCTGCAGGGGTTAATATGTTCCCTATGTGAGTGATTCTAACTGTGGGTGGAGGGGACTCACAAGGGGAGGAGACCGATCGGTGTTCCTCCGTACTGGGAGCACACCATCGGTCTCCTCTCCACTGACAGGACGTGGAGCTGTGTGCTGTTTTCCCGGGCAATTGCGGGTGCCTGGCGGACATTGCGGCCGCCGGGCACGCGCACCGGGTCCCGAGCGACGCCGGCGGCGCGCGCACGCACCCCCTAGGCGGCCGGGAATGGTAGGACTTCATATGATGTCCACCTAGGATGGTAGGTCCACCTTGTGGACGTCATATTACAATGGGTGGGTAATGAAGTGGTTAAAAAAGGTTAAGGAAAATTTGCACCTGAATCGCACCTGAACCGGTGAACAGAAAGCACAGGACACTGGACTGCAAACCGCACCGCAGATATGTGAACCCAGCCTAACAGGTGTTCTAGTTTATCTCTACTCTGTTCAAAACTAAGAATAAGGTTTGTCTTTAGTTATACTTTAAAGGAAATCTATGGATACAGCATAAACTTTCATTTTATAACATTAGTATTGTAATAATACAAACAGTAATTATATTTGACAATCCAATATAAGCTTACTTGAAAGATCTCCTTTTATATTGTGAGTTCTGCCTGTCTGCTGGCAATCTGTAAGGAAAGCCCTGCTGGGCCTAGTAGTTCCTCTCTGCTGCGATCGCGTGTGCGGGCTCGAGCGGGTGCGCGGGCTACTGCGCATGCGCGGAATCGAGCGGGTGCGCGTGCGCGGGCACGGACGGGCGCGCGCACGGTCACTGGCGCCGGGCGGGCTATTTAAACCAGCCATCTCCATACAACCCTTGCTGCCTGATCTACAGCGTCCCGCTTGCTAAAGTCCTGAACCTCTCTGTCTCTGCACCTGTGACCCGGCTTGTCTGTCTACCTGCTCTGCTGTCTGCCTGCCCCGATCCCGGCTTGCCCACGACCATCCTCTTGCTTATCCCCCCGGCTTATCCGCAGTGTGCTCCACAGTTACCGAACCCGGCTTGTCTGACCATTCTGTGCACCTGTCCTGAAGTGCTCTGTCTGTCTGCTGGTTCCTGTTGTCCGCTGCATGCTGGTTCCTGTTGTCCGCTGCCTGCTGGTTCCTGTGACCACTTACCGGCCAGTTCCTGTTGTCTGCTGGTTCCTGTCACCTGCTGTCTGCTGGTTCCTGTTGTCCGCTGCATGCTGGTTCCTGTTGTCCGCTGCCTGCTGGTTCCTGTGACCACTTACCTGCTAGTTCCTGTTGTCTGCTGGTTCCTGTCACCTGCTGTCTGCTGGTTCCTGTTGTCCGCTGCCTGCTGGTTCCTGTGACCACTTACCTGCCAGTTCCTGTTGTCTGCTGGTTCCTGTCACCTGCTGTCTGCTGGTTCCTGTTGTCCGCTGCATGCTGGTTCCTGTTGTCCGCTGCCTGCTGGTTCCTGTGACCACTTACCTGCCAGTTCCTGCTGTCTGCTGGTTCCTGTCACCTGCTATCTGCTGGTTCCTGCTACCTGTTGTTTGCTGGTTCCTGTCACCTGCTGTCTGCTGGTTCCTGTCACCTGCTGTCTGCTGGTTCCTGTCACCTGCTGTCTGCTGGTTCCTGTCACCTGCCGTCTGCTGGTTCCTGTCACCTGCTGTCTGCTGGTTCCTGTCACCTGCTGTCTGCTGGTTCCTGTCACCTGCTGTCTGCTGGTTCCTGTCATTCCTTGTCAAGTCCTGCTGACCCATCCGCAGCTGTTGATCCTGCCAGACACTCGTGCCTCCTTTGACTTCTGCGCCCCCTGTCTCCATTATCAGGGGCTGCAAGTCTGGAAAGTAAGAGAGGTCTCCCACTGCAATCCGGACTCACCACTAGGTACGTGACACAATCTCTTTCCACAACTTCCTGGATTCCCTGTCTGCTTTGCAGCTTTGCCTCTGCTGTTTACTTTCCATTTGTAAGGACTACATATCCCATGGTACCTTGCTACCTGCAAACAGTGATTCCTGTACTGATTCCACCTCTTGAAACTCCTCCCCTCAGCTCCTCTGTAGTTCAGAAGGCAGGCTCTATGACAGTGGTTCTCAACCTCGGTCCTCATTACCCCCAAACAGGCCATGTTTTGGTAATTTCTCTTAGATAAAATAGCTGTCCAAATTACCAAGCCATTGACACTGATTTAGAGCACCCGTGCAAGATCAAGAAAAACCTGAAAACATGGCCTGTTGGGGGTAATGAGGACCGAGGTTAAGAACCACTGCTCTATGAAATGTGTTACAAGGGAAATATCTGCGCTAACCAGTGAAACTTGAATTAACCAATATTAATTTGTGTAAACAACAAATAAGAAAGAGAATCACTTCAACCTCTTCTCTGTGTGAAAATACAAACAGATGCTGCAATTAAAGAAACCTGAATATAGGGTTTGCATATAAGTGAAAGAAAACTTCAATTGCACAACCTGGATGAATCAATGAAGTGAACAAATAAGCCACTGGAATACAAACTTCCGTGCCCAGACTAATGTGCCATTCACCCTTACTGAAAAAATCAATTAAAAAAATTTATGAATAAACAGTGATAAATAATTATTAATTAATAAGAGTGTCCCTGCTGCACAACTCATAAAGTAAAGAAAAATATTTGGATTAAAGGTCTATACGACACACAGGTCAAATAGACCTAAAACCTAGATGCATCAATCAATTAAATAAAATAAAAAAATAAGTGAGTAAGTGAGTGAGTGAGCCGCCAGAAATGCAAACTTCTGTGGCCAGACTAATATGCCATTCACCCGTACAAAATAAATAAATAAACCAATAACCAATTATGAAAATGTAAAAATAATTTGTGACAAATAATTAACGTAATAATTAATAAAAGTGTCCATACTATATGTAGCGGTCACACTTGGACAAGTGTGTGATATGCGTGGAAATTTAGTTTTTTCCCTCAGAACAGTAATGGGGTTCTGAGGGTTAATTGTACAGGTTTAACTTTGGCATCAGTTTGGCTGGGCTGGACTAGGGTTCTGCCTGGTCATGGGTGCAGTGAGGCACCCATGACAGGCCTAGAATCAGGCCTGGTTGGACGTCTTAGGTATCAGTCTTCCCCGTAGCCAATCAGTGGGCGCGTCTGGCCCCGTTGTGTAGTCTGGGGAAGGGTACTTAAGGTGCTGAAGTCACGTGTTCGGGGTTCCGCCGCAGTCCTGCTTCCTGGTTCTGGACCGGGGTAGCCCTGCGGGGGGGGGGGTCCCGGGCCTAGGAGCGCTTGCTGTCCCGCAAACATGGTCAGTTTGACTAGCCCCATAGACCCGCATGGTCTGGGGCAGGGATCCGTCTGTTCCCGAGTCTCGGAGCCGGTTAGCCCGAGGCCCAGTAACTGAAGGAGGATTCAAGGCGTCCCAGTGTGGTCTCGGTATTGGAGGGACACAGCAACTCGTACAAGTGACCAGGGGAAGACTCTTCGGAGGAGGGCCAACAAGCTGGCATCTCAGTAAGAACCTGGAAGCTGAGTTGTATGGACACTAAAGAATCCACACTTCGACCGTACTGCCAAGGAGACAGAGAAAGTTCCAGGTACTGTGTGAAAGGTTCCTATTCACCTTCGGTTGCAAGTTTATTCTGTGTCAGAGACTTTTGCAAGTTTCCGGATCTCATTGTTGGCTACCAAACCTCTGGCTAGAGGTTTGTCCGGCATTGAAGTACCCAGCTGCGAGTGGCTACTCTCTGGGTTGATTAGAGACATTCTGTGGATGTCAGCATTTCAAGGTGCCTGAGTTTCTTCACCCTTGCCCTATATTCCTATCTGAGACTGTGTTATGTTGGATGTTACCACTGCAGAATAAAAACCTTTGAAAGGACTTTTTATGTGTCAGCATCTAAAGTTGTTGGGTATCAACCCTGGGAGCCCCTGGACATTCACCGACAAGCCAAGAGGAGGTAACTGGTAAGCCCAAAAGTCAAGGCTGCCCTCAAGGGGTTATGGCCGCTACATATACAACTCATAAAGTGTGAGTGAAATGTGAAATGTGTGACACATCTACCCATAGGGTATAGGGACTACGTATAACAGAATTCAAGAAAGTATATGTGTGGGGATCTTCACAAGGTAAGTCTACAAATTTCAGGATCATTCAGACTAATAGAAGTAGGCTAGAAATATATGAAATACAATGTGGAAATGATTATATGATTTTATATTTTGACCACAGATACACTTTAACATTTAATAACAGAGGAAAAAAGAAGAAAAGAACCTCTGCGTGCAGACAGATAAGTAGATTTATTAAACACAAAAAGGCAAAAAATAGGCACTTACATTTAGTGGATAAAAAACAGGCACACAAAGAGTTTCTAATCTGGGATGATGCCGCAGATGTCAAGCTGAGGGGCCACTAGGGTCCGCTGCCATGGGCTGGGGATGGAGAAAAAAAGAAGCCGACTGTGTCCTTCCAAGATGGCGCTGAAGTGCAGCGTGGTCAGCAGATAATGTGGGATGACGTCACAGGGACACCAGAAAAGCATCATGTTTCTGAGCATGCGCCGTGCCCCCTATGGGCATGCTGATTAAGATCAGGCTGAGAAATTAGTGTGCCTGATAAAAGAGCGCGCATGCCTATAAGGGATACAGCGTTTGTTCAGAAATGCACCGATTGCTGTTATCCTGGTAACATCATCCTACATAAGCTGTGGATCACGCAAACGCTCCGGTGCCATCTTGGAAGGACATGGTCGTCTTCCTTGTTTCTGCATCCTTGTGACAGCGGATCCTGGTGGCCCCTCAACCTGACACATGCGACATTGTCCCAGTTTAGAAACTCTTTGATGAACCTGTCTTTTATCCACTAAATGTGAGTGGCCATTTTTTGTTTAATAAACCTACTGTTTGCACTTAGAGGCACTTGTCTTCTTTTTCCTTTGCCATTACATACAAAGCCTGCTTCTGCTCAGTGAAGAGCCTGCCCTAGTGATCTGACAATATTGGACTTTTATGGATTAGACTTTTTTAACCTCTTTCAGCCTGCGCTATAGCCGAAAGACAGCTACAGCCTAAATTGCCGGGAGGGCATCCACGTACGTCCTCCCATGCATGTGCTGCCTACCCACCCCCTGTGGGACGTGGGTGGCACGCTCTGAGATCAGCGAGTCCATAAGACTCGGCTTATCACAGATTAGAGAGAGGAGCCAATCCACATCATTGGCTGACAGCTGATCACGGGATGTAAACAGAAGCCGGTAATTGGCTTTTTTTCCCCTCACGCTGACAACGTGCAGCCTCATCAGTGCCTCCTGATCAGTGCCCGTCAGTGCCGCCTTATCAGTGCCTACCAGTGCAGCCAATCAGTGCCCATCAGTGCAGCCTCATCAGCGCACATCAGTGAAGGAGAAATATTACCTGTTTGCAAAATTTTATAACAAACTACATGAAAAGTAAATTTTTTTAGTTTTTTTTGTTTGTTTAGCAAAAAATAAAAACCCCAGTTTCATATGGGTACATTGTAGCAGGAGTGCGCAATTGTCATTCAAAGAGTGACAGAGCTGAAAATTGGCCTGGGCAGGAAGGGGGTTTAAGTGCACAGTAAGCAAGTGGTTAATAGACTACATATTTTTACCTGGTGGCTCCCACATTCCTCCTTCTAAACACTTTAACATTTAGTACGTACAATCTCCTTTCAATTTATTAAACCATAATAAATCATTCCTTTATATCCATTTCCAGATTACAGGTGGTGTATACGGGAAGCTTGCATAGCATCACAGTCTTTGAGAATGGTTAAAAAAATGACTTAAACAACATGACTCATTTGTTCCTTGTCAGCCCTCATGTAGCAATCAGTGACCTTATTTTGACAACAGAGTCATGTTGTTTCCAGTGCTGGAAAATGAGGCACCATACAGCTGTCAACAGGTACCTAATACTCTGCAGTTTTTTTAAGAACTAACATATATTCTAGGAACCACCTTTAAATGGGAGAGCATTAAGGACACAGCTACTTCTTCTTGTTAAGGGCTTTTCCTGACCTCATTTATTAAAACAAAGTTCGAGTTCAACACATGGGTTTCCCTTGCAGTGTTTTTTGAGAAAAAAACAAATGTTCATCAGCCTCCTGACTTACACTTTGACCTCAATCCTCAGTTCTAGATCGTTCTCTGTCCCCTACAGACAGTTTTTCTCACACAAACTCAATGCACACAGCTATAAGTTCCCTGCTGTACTAAGGCCCTTTCACACTGGGGCGGGGAGCCGCGGCAACGGTAAAGCAGCGCTATATTTAGCACTGCTTTACCGTCGTTTTAGCCGCGGAATTCGGCCGCTGGCGGTGCTGTTTTACCCCCTACGAGCGGCCGAAAAAGTGTTAAAATCCCCCGCAAAGCGCCGCTGTAGGCGGTATTGCGGCGGTATTGCCGCGAAATTACCGCGGTATACCATTGAAATCAATGGGTAGGAGCGGTATAGGAGCGGTGAATACACTGCTCCTATACCGCTCCAAAGATGCTGCTAGCAGGACTTTTTTTACCGTCCTGCTAGCGCACCGCTCCAGTGTGAAAGCCCGCCGGCTTTCACAATGGAGTGAATGGGGCCGTTTTTTTCAGGCGGTGTACAGGCGCTATTTTTAGCGATGTACCGCCTGAAAACCGCCCCAGTGTGAAAGGGGCCTTACTCCCACCTGCATCCTAGGTGGAGCCTTCCTTACTCCTGGCAGAGACCTGCTCTTTGCACCAGGGTGAAGCCATGGACCATAGTTGCATCTCTAATAAAAGCCCTGTACACATAGTTACATAGTTACATAGTAGGCGAGGTTGAAAAAAGACACAAGTCCATCAAGTCCAACCTATGTGTGTGATTTTATGTCAGTATTACATTGTAACACAACTGCACAATCAGTGTGCTGGTTGTTTGCAAAACCTGGATCTATAATTGGAGACATCCTACTTCCCAAGTCTCTATGAAAACTCTGGGCTACAGGTCCCGAACAAAGTTTTACTAAACTCAAGGAACCTGATAATCCATTTACGTATGCAATGGACAAGCACCCTGGAGCCCTTCATCCCCTTACTTTTGTTTGTTTGGAATGAGCAGTGCACATGACCACTAATGCATACTACAAATACCATAGTCCCATCTCAGGAGTGAGCAAGAGAGGGTGGCTATATTCCTACATACAGTGGGACCATGGAACGTAGTCACCCCCCTAACAGGAAATCAGATCACAGCAGCATATAGGGAGTTTGGAGAGTTGGAGGTGGCAGAGAGCAATAGAAGGCACTTGTTTGAGTTAAGAATACATACTTGAGTAGAATTTAGTGTCACTTTAAGGCCCCATGCACACGAGACGCTGTTAAACGCGTGTTCAGAGGCAGTTGGACACTTTTTTTCAACTGCCCCTGAACGCATGCAATGTTATCCTATGTGTCCATGTACACAGTCTCATTTTTTCCCGTTTTTATGAAGTTGCGTTTAACCTTGTTTTTCCAGAAGCAAAAAAATGGGTTCAGACACTTTGCTTTTCCACGTTTCAGATGCAAAACGCGGCTAAACGCGGCACCCGCATTTAGCCGCGTTTGCGTTTATAAGCGTTTTTAAAGGAACCCAATTTTTTGGACCAGAAAACTCAGAAATATGATGGTAAACCATAAAAAATACTAAATAAATTGGTTTAAAATGTCGTAATTACTTTAGATAGTTCATAGAGCATATATACTCACTGATGCAATGCCATAAAAAACTTTAGTTTTTTAGGTGGCTTAGACAATGAGGAATGCCTCCACTTCTTTGCCCCAACCCTTCATCCAATTTCTAATCTAATCAGTGACTCCACCTAGTCTGACCAAAGCATAGCAATGTCTTTTTTTTACAAAGAAAAACCTGCATACCAATGTCTAGTCAGCCCCAACCCCCCACCATTTTTGTGAAATATCCAACGGACATTCGCTGTGCCATCAACGGATGGGTCCAATATCAACGAGCTTTGACTCTGGACCTCTCACGCAATTTGCGACGACGTTGCTGCCTCATCAACAGCAACATTTCCTGACATATATTCAATATGGGATCCATTTCCAAAAAAAAAAAACACAGAAAGAGAGGCAAATACAAGTGTACAACTGCTCTCTCTGCTGCTGCTGCTCACTCTGATCAAAATGGCAGAAATAGTTAATAATACATGCTTTCTGAGCTTGGGGAGGGTCTATATGATGTTATCTTTACAAACGCTTGTAGACCCAAATGCGGTAAAATGTGGCTAAACGTGGCATTAAAACGCGTCAAAAAACGCGTTTTTAATCGCAGGTTTCTGCTTTTTAAAACATGCGTTCAGCAGAGTTTGCATTTGCGTCTCGTGTACATGGGGCCTAAATGTAACTGTAGTCATTTATGTAATTATCCACATGATTAAGGTCTTGGTCTAGATTCCTGGTGCCCAATACACAGCACAAGGCCTGCATGTGGCCCGCTGGCAGTCTGTGTGTGGCCCATCATCTGTTGGGCACCAGGGAGAAAAGCACCTCAATGCTGACCACACACAGGCATCTGGTTCAGCAGTGCCCAATCAGGAGTGAAAGACCAGTGCCATGGAAGTCGGCTAAAACTTTGTTTTATTATTGCATGTAAACAATAGTCGACAAATCAAACGCATTTCGGACATCAGACCTTAATCATGGCTAACAAATAAGTGACACAAAACAGCTTAAATAGTGTAGACTAAATCACAAACCCCAAGGGTCACTTTTTTTTGTTTTGTATGGATTACATGGAGGTTTGCAGAGACTTCCCAGAGACATAATTCATATGAACATTTCACACAAGTCATTCATTTTATATAGAATTTACACAGTATATACTGCATATAAAGCTATGGGATTAAAAACAAGAGTGTGCGATATACAATTGTAGCACCCTCTCGCTTAGTGTGCTAGGTCCTTTTTCTGTAGTGTAGGTAAATTGTTTGGCTTGTTTGGGTGCGGAGCACACCCCCATAGCGACGCCACTCAGCCACTGACACCCCCCCCCCCAATGTGTGGCACCCGGGTCAGACTGGCCCCCCTATTGGTATGCCCCCGCTTTGATATGCACATCATTCCAATTTAGGCCAACATACATTTTAAGTCAAAAATGCTTTTAGAAATATTTTTCCTGTTTAACCCATTCATTTTTTTTACCTTCGTTTTTATAGCAATGCATTACAAGAATTCACAAAACCTTTTTACATTTGTGAATAACTTCACCATGCTTTATACTGGAAACATGCTTTAAGCAAACCTTGCAGTACAAGTAAAGTGCTTACTTACTTTGCTCTCCCCCTATACCAAAAACATGCAATTAAAAAAAAAAGGCATAAGGAAAAAAAAAAAAAGTTAATTTAATGTACTTACCTTTCCCTGGCTACAGGCTTTTATTCAAGTATGAAGCTTTTTGGCATGGTGGGGCATAACAAAATAAATA
Source organism: Lithobates sylvaticus (assembly GCA_028564925.1). NCBI lineage: Eukaryota > Metazoa > Chordata > Amphibia > Anura > Ranidae > Lithobates > Lithobates sylvaticus. Next base: position 138,687,856 of record CM053037.1, on the reverse strand, counting down.
AGCTGAACTCTTATTTATAGTGCGAGGTCAGGTCCATTTTATAAAAGAAACACAAAATAAAATTTGGATTTTTGATGAATTATAACCTACCTTAGTTATCTGATTCAAGAACAAATATTGGCTATCATAATATTCATGAAAGTCGGGCTCAAGATGACTAAGCTGGCCATAGACCAGTACAGATTTGTTTGAAACATTTCCAGTGGTTTGATTTTCCAGTTGTTATTGGGATGAAATCAGCAGTCATTTTTCAACCATAGTGATGGGAAAATTAAAAGGAGCAGATGTACATATTTTCTTGGCCAACAAATTTTTAACTGGGGATGTGGTGTTCGTTCAGAAAAAAAAAATAATATTGTAAGGTGCATACTCTGGGCACAAAAGACACCTGTCTAATGCATCTGAGTGCATCAAGTTGCAGGTCTGAATGACATTTTAACCACTTCAGCCCCAGAGGATTTTACCCCCTTCCTTACCAGAGCACTTTTTGCGATTCAGCACTGCATCGATTTAACTGACAATTGCATGGTCGTGCAACGTTGCACCCAAACAAAATTGACGTCCTTTTTTCCCCACAAATAGAGCTTTCTTTTGGTGGTATTTGATCACCTCTGCAGTTTTTATTTTTTGCGCCATAAACAAAAGAAGAGCGACAATTTTGAAAAAAACACAATATTTTTTACTTTTTGCTATAATAAATATCCCATTTAAAAAAAAAAAAACTAATTTTTTTACTCAGTTTAGGCCGACACGTATTCTTCTACATATTTTTGGTAAAAAAAAAAAAATCGCAATAAGCGTTTATTGATTGGTTTGTGCAAAAGTTATAGCGTCTACAAAAATAGGAGATAGATTTATTGCATTTTTTTTTTTTTACTAGTAATGGCGGCGATCTGCGATTTTTTTCGTGACTGCGACATTGCGGCGGACACTTCGGACACTTTTTTTTTTTTTTGCTCTTATCTTTTTTTTTTTTGCCACGTCAGCTCAAACTTTCGCATAGGACCTGAATCAACTTATACCGTTCATCTCTGTCCTAATCGGTCGTCACATCATTGTGGCATTACTTGCTTTAACTTGTAAAAAACACATTAACACAAAAAGAGAAGGAAAAGAAAGGCTACCTTTCCCTCTGCTCATTCCTTATGTTCATTTTCCCCCCTACCTCCCCGCCCTCCCTTCCTCCGCATCACCCCGACGCCGCGCCATATTGCATCTGGTTGTATAGACATATGCATCCCCTCGGGATCTAAAACTGAATCCTAACTGCTTCGGCATAGCTCCAGGTTTTTTTGAACTTAAGCCAACCTTCCCACTTTTTTTTTTCCAAATCCCCCTTCCTTTCCTCAGCCCTGATTCTAAGGGACTCCATCTGGCGTATGTCTTCCACCCTATCAATCCATTCCCATATTAATGGGCTTTCGAGGTTGCCCCAGTTCCTAGCTATCGTTCGCTTGGCGGCATTAAGAAGGTGGGGTACCAGTGTCCTCTCGTATTGTTTTATCTCCTCTCTGGTACCATGCAACAGGATAACCCATGGATCGTTGTCCAGTTCACTTCCTGTAATTTCCTTCACATACCTTAATATTTTTGACCAATAGGTCTTAATTTTTCTACATTCCCACCAAAGGTGGGCCATAGTCCCTTTATCATTACAGCCTCTCCAGCATACAGCCGGGGCCCCTATTTGAAACTTACTTAACTTAGCGGGGGTAATGTACCACCGTGACACAACTTTGTAGTTCAGTTCGGCTGATCTGATGTCTATTGCAGACCTGTGGGTTAATTTCAATATTTTGCCTATCGTGAGTGCGTCTACTTTTGTGCCCAATTCCCTCTCCCAATTTTGGATGAATGGCGGTATCCCCATATCGTTCCCATCTATTAATAGATTATATATTTTGGAGATCATTTTTTTTCCTTTGACAGCCGTAAAAACCCGCTCCAATCGGGTCAGATCGTCCCCTGGCCTAATCGGTTGGGGGAGGCTGCTTACGAAGTGGCACAGTTGCAGATATCGCCATTCATCCATCTTGAACAAATCTCCTTTATTACGTAATTCAGTGAGTGAAAGTATCTTACCTTTTTGCATTATGTCTTTCAAACGTGTGCCCTCTTTTTTAACCCATCCCCCTCCCACTTTTACCCTCCCTGGCTGAAAATATTCATTATTTTTAAGTGCTATTAGTGGTGAATTAAACTCTCCATTTAAGTGCTTATAAACCCTGTCCCAAATTCGTAATGTGTTAGTGGTTATAGCATGCATGTTCTCGCCCAGGGACCTGTGGAGTGTTGGGTTCCATATAAGGCTACCCAATTGCAAGTTACTTAGTGATTTTTCTAATTTTACCCATCTTTTATCACTGTGATCCAATCCCCACACTGGGATTCTAGATAGAACCGCTGCGTGATAGTAGTTTTCTATATCGGGGACCGCTAAACCACCCTTTTTTTTTTTTCTTGTTTTAAGGTACGGAGAGCGATACGATGCTTCCTGTGTCTCCAGATAAAATTCATAATTAAGGACTTTAACTTTCTTAGATAATTTGCCGATAATGGGATTGGTAGCATCTGAAATTTATAGGTGATTAGGGGTAAAATCATAATTTTTACTGAATTAATTCTCCCCAACCACGAGATGGGTCTGTTATTAAACTCTTTGCATTTTTTAGCGATGTCATCTAACAGGGGGAGGTAGTTGGTATTAAACATTTCCTTCAAGGACCTAGACAGAGTTATTCCCAGATACTTGATTTGTTTCTTCCAGGGGAACTCGAATCTCCCCTGCAGGCTCTGCTGATCCGAGCTGGGTACGTTAACATTCAGGACAAACGTCTTTGAAGTATTGATTTTAAAATTAGAGATCTCCCCATATTGCTTCAGGATTTTCATCAGAAGTGGCAATGATGTCTGTGGATTTCCTAGGAAGAACAGAATATCATCGGCGAATGCCGCCAATTTATGTTCCTCGTCGTCTGCTCGTACCCCGTTAATACCCGGATGTCCCCTTATTGTAGACAGGAGAGGTTCCAAGGTCAGTATAAATAGGAGGGGGGACAACGGGCATCCCTGCCTAGTACCATTTTCCATGAGAAACGGCGAGGAGGTCAGTCCGTTTATTTTTATCCTGGCTGTTGGGTGGGCGTACAGCACCCCTATTTTTTGAATGATCTTGGGACCGAAACCCATGTGGGTTAGGGTTTGGAACATGAGTCCCCAGTCTACCCTGTTGAACGCTTTCTCTGCGTCTATCGACAGGAGTAGACCTGGGGACCCTACCCTCCTGATTTTATGGATTACCAACAGCGCTCGGACTCCGTTGTCCCGTCCCTCTCTACCAGGGACAAACCCCACCTGGTCGGGATGGACCAGTGTGCTCAAGTGGCCCCTGACCCTCTCCGCCAAAACCTTCGCATATAATTTAGTGTCGGCGTTTAGGAGCGAGATTGGCCTATAACTCGAGCACACTGATCCATCCTTCCCCTCCTTTAGGATCATGGTTATGTCCGCAGTTAATGACTCGGTCGACATTCCGAAATTCGATCCCAGTCCATTAAAGTATGCACACATTCTGGGGATTAATATCTCCTGGAAAGTTTTATAATAAACATTTGTAAACCCGTCCGGGCCCGGGCTTTTACCCTTCGGAGAGCCCATCAATGCCCTTTTAATTTCGTCTTCCGTGAAGGGGCTGTCCAGCCCCTCACTTACCTCCCTCGAAAGTTTTGGGAGACCTGCTCCGTTAAGGAATCTTTCCCCGTTCTGGACCCTATCTATTCTGTTCCCCTGCGATTCCACCGAGTAAACGTCTTCTAAATAAGCTCTAAAAGATTCAGCAATGTCCCTAGAGAGGAACTTAATGTCTCCGTTTTTGTTTCTTATTTTTTCAATATAGTTACGAGTCTTTTTTTTCCGGAGAGTTCTGGCCAAATGTTTTCCAGATTTGTTACTCCAAATGTACCTCTCTTTAGCCACTATATCAAATGTTTGTTTTAATTGTTGTTCTATCAGATCTTTTAAGTCCTCTCTAAGGGAAATTATTTTTGAATAGAGATCCCTGTTTGGCTCAGTGGTTGATTTATGGGTCTGCTCTGCTATTTTTATTTCTTCTACTAGGGCATTTTTTTTTATCCTACCTTCTTTTTTCTTCCAGGCTCCCTTTGTGATTAAAATCCCTCTTATATAGGACTTGTGGGCATCCCAAAGGGTTGAACCCAGAACCTCCCCATTATCATTGATTTCAAAAAAATTTTTTATTTCGTTTTTAATTTGCTCTACTACTTCTTCATCTTGGAGCAGTTCCTCATTCAATCTCCAGCTGGGTGAAGGAGCCTGTAATTCCGGACATTCCAGAACCATTGAGACTGGGGCGTGATCCGATAAGGAAACAATCTCTACCTTCGTTTCCTTAACTCTTTCAAGGAGAGCATGATCGATTAAAATATGATCCAGTCGGGAGTACGTCCCATGTACGTGGGAATAGAAGGTAAAATCCCTATCTTTAGGATGTTGTATCCTCCAAACATCGACCAGCTGGTTTGACCTTAAATTCTGCTTAATCATTTTAAGTTGTTCCTTGTTTGTCCCCCGGGCACGGGACGTACTGTCGAGTTCCAGGTCCATACAAAAGTTCAGGTCCCCCATCAATATGACATATCCCTGTCTAAAGTCTCTTAATTTGGACAAAATCTCTTTTAAAAATTTAATCGGTTTTATATTTGGGGCGTATATGTTTGCAAAGGTATATTTATTGCCACCAAGCGAGCCCCTCAGGAACAAGAATCTGCCTTCTGGGTCCTCCACCCTACTCTCAACTTGGAAGTGTGTGTCCCTTGAAAATCCTATGGCCACCCCCCTTGCTCTGTTGATGATAGCATCGCCATAGTACCAGGATGGGTAATAACTCGAGGCTAATTGAGTGTTGGACGTGTGGGAGAGGTGTGTCTCCTGGAGGAAGACCACCCCTACCCCGTATCCCCTCAATTCCTCCAGGATCTTTTGTCTTTTGCCCCGGAGGTTGAGTCCCTTTACATTATAGGATACAAATTTAATCAATGTCATCCTGTCTCTATGGCGAAGTTTTTTATGTCGGTGGGCATGCAGCGTCGGAGTGATGCGGAGGATAACCCACCCTCCCTCCTCCCCCATCTTCCCCCCTCCCCCCTCCCCCCTCCCCTCCCCCTCCAATCCTCACCCCCCCCCTCCACCCCTCCCCTCCCTTCCCTCCCTGACCCTCTCTAGGGTCTCGGAGTCGTTGGAGGCCATTCAGATGTCTGACCTACCACGACTCTCCTAATATCCCAGGTGGGGTGGGGCACTGAGTGACTGGAAAATCCAGCCATTCTCCCGATAGTAATTTATAATCGGGGAGCAGCGAGCGATGTGCCCACGGTTCACAGCTAACCTGACCCTCGTTCGACCTATACCGAGAGAAAAAAAAAAAAAAAAAAAACCAACCACCCATCTCAGCTCCCTCCTCCCGCGGACACCCCCCACCCCTTCCCAATCTCCCCGAAAGGGGTTTAGCCATTCTCTCCCCTATCTGCCCATCCTGGCAAATCCGGGACCTGAATGCCCATTTTACTACAGAACTCTGGCAGCTCCTCCGGAAAGCGCAATCTGGCCGAGCGCCCGTCCTTGTTCCCGATCAGGCATGCAGGGAACCCCCAGGTGTATTTTATATTCGCAGATCGCAATGCTTCTAATAGGGGTCTCTGCTGCCTGCGTCTTTCTAATGTCTGAGGGGACAGGTCTGAGTAAATTTGGACCTCAATGTCCTCGTATTTCAGGGGGGGGGGGGGCTTCGATATAATTTTGCCCAGATTTCGGCCTTGTCCTCATAATGGCAAAACCTAACAATAATGTCTCTGGGTCTGCCAGATCCTGCTATCTGCCTTCTGCCAAGTCGGTGGACTCTCTCAATATTGGGAAAGTCTTCCCGTCCTCTTCCTATCAGAGGGTTGAGTATTGAAAATACAGTGTCCCTTAAATCTTCTCCTTCCTTCTCGGGGACCATTTTCACTCTGATGTTCTGTCTCCTGTTTCTGTTTTCAATATCTTCCAGCTTATATTGGGTGTCCCGTTGACTTAGATGTAGTAGTCTTATCTGCTCCTTCAGCTTAAGAGTTTCGTGTTCCTGGGACTCCACCCTATTCTCAACAGATTCAACCCTTCCTAACAAGTGGCCCCAGTCTTCTCTAAGAAGATGGAATTCCCCTTTAATGGCATTTTCCATCTTCTGGAGCATTTCCTCCATCTCATTTTTTGTAGGGCACTGTGCCCCCGCCACCTGTTCCGAGGGCCCACTTTCGTTCGTCTCACTTTCCACCGCCTGTTCTGATAGAGTCTGATCGAGTGTCACATCCGCTCTTTTTTCTTTGGCTTTCTTTTTATCCGTCATAGCTTTGGGTTGATGGTCCAAATTATGCGGTTGTGGGCTAGATCCAGATCTCATATATTGTTTTATGTCACTAGCCGCTGGTTTGGGGGTTTTGGGGGGGGGCTTTCTTAGATGGTTTATCCATATTTCCTTTGGAGAGTTTTCTAATTCTCCTCCCCAGTTTGCTGGGAGGGGTACTTCCACAGGTTGTTTTAAGTTACTCTCCGACTTCCACCCTGCCTTCGCCTGACCCAGCTCCTAGTCCTCTTCTTATCACTCCTGTTAGCGGGGGTCTATCCCAGGTATTTTGTAGCTACCCTCGTAGCCGGTACGTCTTCGTCCGGGGGTTTGCCTCACAGCCCCTGTGCACTTCAAGCTGTGGGAGCAGAGCACCCCCCGTTAAACTATCCACAACTACCTTTGTCCCAATGGTGCGACCCATCCAGCGCCCCAGGGGTGTATAATGCGTGCCCCTAAGAAAGCACAAAAGAAAGGGGACCTCCCCCTCCTCCCTCACTACAATCCACGGCCAATCCCCGGCACTGGGCCCCCGGAGAGTAAAAAAGGCTATATGGGCTGACCGGGGCTTTTGGGAATTTTCCGGGATATGTCCCTCAAGGGGGGTATAAGGTTGTGGGTAGAAAGATACCGGGTTGGTATAGTATACTAGGACAGTTTTACCCACGCCAGGGCCTTGATGGAGAGGATTGAATCGGACAAGGAAGGCAAATCATACAGCTCAGAAGTTACCGCAGGAATGGGCAGTGATTATCCCCGCCACTTTTTATTTCCCTGTCATTTTTCTATCCTCTTCTTTTTGAGGGGGTAGGTTTCTCCCCTAGTGGTGAGACAGGTGGGATCTACAACGTTGCGGGCTGGGATCCTAGATCTCCTTACTCTGATAAATTTACAAAAAAAAATAAGTGCGGTGTACTGTATTAAGTTTGCAAAGAATGAACACAGTGCTCTATCAAGGCCAATCTTCTTATCAATTGAGGTTCAGTTGTTCCTCTTAGGTACTGTTTTCCCATTCCTTGCATACTCAGAGAGAGATCCTTAGTCGACCCAGGTGTAGGTCCCTCATGCAGGTTTATATAGTATGAGAGGCAACAGACCCCCTACTTCAAGGGGAAATAAAAGAGCGGCAGCTGGCAACTGCAGAAATATCAATCTTTCTTTGGAAATCCAAAATATAATACATGCAACATACCCTTTAGACTGCTAGTCCAGTTATAAACACAGGGATTCCCGAGCCAGATTCCTCCTTAGGGGGATACAAGCTGATCAAATTGCAAGGAGATCCTGCTTACCTTTCGCCGCTGGGTCAGGGAGCTTTCCCCACACTGAAGGGGTTTAATGGCTGGAAGTACTCACGATCCTGGGGAGAACCCCATCGGACATCCGAGTGCAGCTTTCGCCGGGGTAGGAGAGCGTCGGGAGTCAGGGTCGGCAGTAGATAGAGCTTGCCGTAGGGTAGAGAGGGGTTATCCCGGTATAGGTCGCTCCGGTGTCGGTCAGCTGGCCCGGCTCTTTGCTAGGCGTCTCCCGAGCGTGATACTGTCGCTCGGAGGTGCACGGCGCGTACCTTCCATGGAGCGCCGGCGTCTACCCTCCTCGCGGTCAGCGTTGTCTCAGGCCGCCCGCTGCATCAGGCCCCTCCCCCCGTGCGTAGCTACGTCCACACGTCCTGGCGCATCCCCGGATCTGCACTGACACTTCGGACACTTTTGACACATTTTTGGGACCATTCACATTTACACAGCGATCGTTGCTATAAAATTGCACTGATTACTGTGTAAATGTGACTGGCAGGGAAGGGGTTAACACTAGGGGGCGTTAATGTATGTTCCCTGCGAGTGATTCTAACTGTGGGGGGAGGGGACTCACAAGGGGAGGAGACCGATCGGTGTTCCTCTGTACTGGGAACACATCAATGGGTCTCCTCTCCACTGACAGGACTGCTAAGCACGCGCATCGGGTCCCGAGCGACGCGCCCCCTAGACGGCCGGGAATAGGAAGACGTCATATGACGTCCACCCAGGATGGGAGATCCACCTTGTGGACGTCATATGACAGTTGCCTGTATTGAAGTGGTTAAGGGCTTTCAGACAAAATGAGTCAACTCACTGATGGCATAAATTTTTTTATTTTTCTGAATTTCCGCACAAATGTTGGAACTAAATTCTACTGGTGTATGGCCATATTAAACAAGAAGTTTTGGCTGTACTTCTCCTGTGGATCACAGGAGTGCAGTTCATTCTGCACCCCTGTGACCAGTTTTTAGCAGACAGTTGATGTCGGCTGACGTCACAGAGCCGGTCCAGCCTCTGGCAAGATCGCAACAGTGAGGTTGGGATCCACCCACATGCCTGGACCAGCACCCGGCTCAGCCTCTCAGCAAGCCGATGAAAGCCTGAGCCAGGTGCTCCAGTGAGCGAGGGGAGGGGGAGCAGACAGTCACCAGCTCTCTGCTCAGGGAGGCCTGAGAACTGAGCGATCAGCAGCGTTTAATTGCTTGGTTCTCAGTCTTAGAACCGATGGTGGACAGATGCAGCATCGGACCAATGCTGCATCCACCTAGGTAGGTATGATTCTGCAAAAAGTCACAAGTTATGGCCAGCTTAACACTGGCTTAACCATGTTGAAATTCCCCTACCCCCATTCATTAATATACACCAAAAGGTGAGAGACTAAAGCCCCGTACACATGGGCTGAATATTGGGCGGTATTGGCGGGGGCAATAGAAATCGACCAACATTTGGCCCGTGTGTAGCAGCCGGTCCAACAGAACCCGGACGAACGTCTGGCTTCTGTTGAAGGGGCAGGACTGAAAAAGGTCTGCTGATAGGCATCCGATCAGCGCTCTCAATGGCTGGGAGCACCGACCAGCCACTCAGCGGGGAGATCGCTGTACTAACATAGGATTGTCCACTCCCGAGCCCTTCAGTTTTTCTTTTGGTTCAGTCAGTTGGGTTGAACGAAAAAAAAACTGGTAGTGTGTACTAGGCTTTAGAGAAAGTAGCAACTGTTAATTCTGCACCCTGCCCTGACGTTTTATAATCTTTGTTATGCTTCCACACAAATCTCAAAATACCTGCTATTCTAAAATCAAGATTCCCACCATATTCTAGACATCTGTACTTCTGTACGGAATAAATTGGAGCTATTTTTGGGGGTAAAATGTTATTTGGCTATGGTAGAAAACTATGATGACCCTGAATGTTCCTGTTGAATTAAAAGAATAGTGTGTTTTCAATGAACACACATTTTCTATTTATTTTTGCAGTGGTTACCAAAGTAAATCTGTGTTAATACCATGGGCAATATTATATTATATCTTTTTATGTGACAACACGGAAGAAATTACACTTTGCTACAATGTAAAGTAGTGAGTGTACAGCTTGTATAACAGTGTAAATTTGCTGTCCCCTCAAAATAACTCATCACTCATCATAGTGTCTAAACTGCTGTCAACAAAAGTGAGTACACCCCTAAGTGAAAATGTCCAAATTGGGCCCAAAGTGTCACTATTTTGTGTGGCCATCATTATTTTCCAGCAATGCCTTAACACTCTTGGGCATGGAGTTCACCAGAGCATCACCGATTGCCACTGGAGTCCTCTTCCACTCCTCCATGATGACATCACAGAGCTGGTGGATGTTAGAGACCTTGCGCTCCTCTACCTTCCGTTGGAGGATGCCCCACAGATGCTCAATGGGGTTTAGGTCTGGAGACATGCTTAGCCAGTCCATCACCTTTACCCTCAGCTTCTTTAGAGGTGTGTTTGGGGTCGTTATCATGTTGGAATACTGCCCTGTGGCCCAGTCTCCGAAGGGAGGGGGATCATGCTCTGGTTCAGTATGTCACAGTACATGTTGGCATTCATGGTTCCCTCAATGAACTGTAGCCCCCCAGTGCCGGCAGCACTCTTGCAGCCCCAGACCACTCTTGACTTTGTATTCCTCACCTGGTTGTCACTACACTCTTGACACCATCTGAACCAAATACGTTTATCTTGGTCTCATCAGACCACAGGACATTGTTCCAGTAATCCATGTCCTTAGTCTGCTTGTCTTCAGAAAATTGTTTGCGGGCTTACTTGTACATCATCTTTAGAAGAGGCTTCCTTCTGGGACAACAACCATGCAGACCAATTCGATGCAGTGTGCGGCGTATGGTCTGAGCACTGACAGACTGACTCCCCACCCCACCCCTTCAACCTCTGCAGCAATGCTGGCAGCACTCATACCCCTATTTCCCAAAGACAACCTCTAGAAATGACACTTCTTTGGTCGACCATGGCGAGGCCTGTTCTGAATGGAACTTGTCCTGTTAAACCACTGTATGGTTTTGGTCACCGTGCTACAGCTCACTTTCAGGGTCTTGGCAATCTTCTTATAGCCTAGACCATCTTTATGTAGAGCAACAATTCTTTTGTTCAGATCCTCAGAGTTCTTTGCCATGAGGTGCCATGTTGAACTTCCAAGGACCAGTAAGATAGTGAGAGCGATAACACCAAATTTAACACACCTGCTCCCCATTCACACACGAGACCTTGTAACAGACACCGGGGAGGGAAAATGGCTAATTGGGCCCAATTTGGGCATTTTCACTTAGGGGTGTACTCACTTTTGTTGCCAGCGGTTTAGACATTAATTGCTGTGTGTTGAGTTATTTTGAGGGGACAGCAAATTTACACTGATTAACAAGCTGTACACTCACTACTTTACATTGTAGCAAAGTGTAATTTCTTCAGTGTTGTCACATAAAAAGATATAATAAAATATTTACATAAATGTGAAGGGGTGTACTCACTTTTGTGAGATACTGTACATAATACAAGGTTTTTAAAAAAACAAAAGCTATTACTACAATTATTTACATCAAGCTGATCACTTTTACTTGTACAATATATGTCAAGAAATCATTGATAGGACTATATATTTGTGTGTTTATATTCTTATTTCCTTTGTCTTCAGAGTTGCCCTATATCTGTAAAAATCAAGGCTCAAAATTCATCTTGGCTAAAAGAGAAATTTCTTTCCAAAATCACCATATTTATGGATAATCATCACATCAATAATCGTGAATGGGTCAGACTCGGACACTTTAGTCCTCCGTATGGCTGGATGGAATTAAACTACACAGGTATTTATTGGTTAAACTGGATGGACTTGTTGTGTCTTTTTTCAACCATATTAACTTTGAAACTATGTAAGGTAATTCATTTTTCATATACGAATACATTTTAATACTTTATTTTTCATATATATATATATATATATATATATATATATATATATATATAAAGTCAGATTAGAGCAAAATTTTTCAACAAAAGGTCAGATCAAACAGGGCCAAAACTAGGGGGTGGGGGGCGGGGAGGGCATATGCCCCGGGCGCCAACTGAAGGGAGGGGATCGCCGGCACCCCAGCCATAAGAACAAGTCCCTTCATGCCATTGAGCCATCTGAAGTCTGTGTATAGAGAGGGGAGTGGCGAGGATGGAGGTAAAGAAGAATGTCCAGGGTGCAGAGTATACAGTTAAAGAGTAGAAGAAACACAGAAGCAGAAGGAATAGGAGGATTTATGGTGGAATTACTACAGAAAGGGGGGGCCTAATAATATGGGGAGGGCAGGATCCATGCTCGTGCATGTGGGTTGTTTTTTTTTGTTTTTTTGGGGGGGGGGGGGGGTGGAGGATTTATACTGGCAGAGGGGGGATAAAATAATTTATAGTGACCCCCTGATCCCTGCCTCACTTACTTCTGGCCCCCCTGAACTCTGCACCACTTACTTCTGGCCCCCCTGAACTCTGCACCACTTACTTCTGACCCCCTGAACTCTGCACCACTTACTTCTGAACTCTGACTTACTTACTCCTGACCCCCTGAACTCTGCCCTACTTACTCCTGACCCCCTGAACTCTGCCTCACTTACTCCTAACCCCCTGAACTCGGCCTCATTTACTCCTAACCCCCTGAACTTTGCACCACTTACTACTGACCCCTGAACTCTGCCTCTCTTACTCCTAACCCCTAAACTCTGCCTCACTTACTCCTAACCCCCTGAACTCTGAATCACTTACTCCTGAACCCCTGAAACTCTGCCTTACTTACGCCTGACTCCTGAACTCTGCCTCACTTACTCATGACCCCCTGAACGCTGCCTCACTTACTCTTGACCCCTGATCTCTGCACCGCTTACTACTGACCCCTAAACTCTGCCTCATTTAATACTGACCCCTGAACTCTGCCTCACTTAGTCCTGACCCCCTGAACTCTGCCTCACTTACTCATGATCCCCTAAACTCTGCCTCACTTAATACTAACCCCCTGAACTCTGCCTCACTTACTCCTCACCCCCTGAACTCTGCCTCACTTACTTCTGACCCCTGAACTCTGTCTCACTTACTCCTGACCCTTGATCTCTGCACCACTTACTACTGACCCCTGAACTCTGCCTCACTTAGTCCTGACCCCCTGAACTCTGCCTCACTTACTCATGATCCCCTGAACTCTGCCTCACTTACTACTGACCCCCTGAACTGTGCCTCACTTACTCCTAACCCCCTGAACTTGCTGTGACATACCTAGCCGGGACAGAGGCTGCTGGAGGGGACTGAATGCGAGCCTATTACCTTGCGATTATGGGCCCTGGCATTTGGGGGAACAGTGCTCTTTGAGCTGCAAGCCTGGGACCCTGAGCTGGTGTTACTTGGATTCAGGTCCATGCTGGCCCCCCAATACACATAGAATCTGTATATGTATTTGGCATATTAGCAATACACTGAATGACACTGTTGGGACACAAGCTGTCAGATGCTAATGTCATGAACTCCAGCCAGCCTGTCTGTTGTGTAAATGAGTATAGTCTGGCTTGTAGGAGTGTTTTACCTATTGTTGTGTGTGCTAATTAACCCTGCAATTGAATGAAGGAGTCAAGTGTTGATTAAGATAATTAGCTCATGCTAATTAAGTTAGGTCTTAGTCATCTGGCTGTATAAATTTGTGTGACATGTCAAATAAAGTTCATTCCTGATGTACCCTACCCTGGTGTTGTCTGGTGACTGGGTGAGCTAATGGGTCTTGGATTGTGTGGTACCAGACAGAGGAAGCATTTACGGCGGACATCTTGAGTACGAGGTCCGTCACACTTGCCTTACTTACTCATAACCCCCTGAACTCTGCCTCACTTACTCCTGACTCCCTGAACTCTGCCTCACTTACTCCTGACTCCCTGAACTCTGCCTCACTTACTCCTGACTCCCTGAACTCAGTCTCACTTACTCCTACCCCCTGAACTCTGCCTCACTTGCTCCTGACCCCTGATCTCTGCACCACTTACTACTGACCCCTTAACTCTGCCTCACTTACTCCTAACCCCCTGAACTCTGCCTCACTTACTCCTGACCCCCTTAACTCTGCACCACTTACTCACTTACTCCTGCACATTCACTCACTGGCCTGAGCTGAGTTCACAAGGAGCCCTATATACCCCGTGTACAGAACTAATACACTCCATGCACAGTCATGCACAATGCACCTACCCAATACATTTAACACACTTAATACATAATAGCACAAATATAACCTATGCACATTGAACTCATGTATGCAGTGCCCATACACTAACCCACATACACCAAAACTTTGAAATGAATAATATAGATATTATTATTACCTTCATATGGCTTATTTATTTATTACACTTGAATTCTCTCTCTGGGCAGGGGGTTGGAGGGTGTGTGAATGGGGAACTTCTCTTTTGGGTCGGGTCGGTCATATAATTTCTAATTAGCTCATTATTATGTGTTTCAGTGGTTCAGCAGGTGGTTTCTGCTCTTCCGCGGATCCCAGACCAACAACTGCTTCTCGCTGAGAAGAATGAGGACAATCCAATCTGCATTAGCTGTGCTGTGGTTGGGAATGGAGGTATTCTCAATGCATCAGGTCTAGGCAGGGAGATTGATGAACATGATTACGTATTCCGGTAAGCCCTTATATAAACAATAAATAAATAACCAATAAACCTTCTTGTTTTCTTAAAAAAAAAAAAAAAAAAACCTTGACCTATTCTTGTAATAATGGAAACCCAAACGTATATGAAAAAGGGGTGTACCTCATGTTAATCATCTGGCCTCACATGTTGCCATCTCATTGTACAATTTAGATTTAGACCAAACTGTACAGAAAATGTGGAGTTGATTTACTAAAACAAACTCTGGTGCAGTGCTGCATGGTAGCCAATCAGCTTCTAATTTCAGCTTGTTTAATTAAGCTTTGACAAAAAAAATGGATACTGATTGGTTTCAGATTGGTGCTGCACCAGATTTAGCAATCTCCAGTTTTATTAAATCAACCCCTGTGTAAGTGCACATGATGCCCATACATTTTGGATAAGGCTGTGTGAAAAAAGTGAGGAGAAAATTGGATACAGCCTTATTTTTAATTAGAATTGGATACAGCCTTATAATCCACTCATAATACTAAAGTTCAACTGAATGTATAAAGCAGAAGCAGGAAGATGCTTTCACTGCAGGTCCTTGGGTACAGCCTTCTCTTCAGCAAGGACAACAACGAGCAGCACATTAGTAATATCACCAAATGTCACTCCAAATCTCGTTGGACCAGCAGGCAGAGAGCAGCAGTGCCTTGGATGCTCTCATACTGTAGTTTACTGTTATAAGCCTTGAAAGGCTAAGTTCACCTTTGTCGGTCACCTACAACACTTACCCTGGGCAGTGCTTCCCTCCTGGCGACAGGCAGTGTCCTCGCTGTGTGACTCCTCCTCGGCATCATAGCGGTGTCCTCACCGCACATCTCCTCCTCCCTTGGCCAATAGGGTAGCTTCACCTTTCGGACAATCTGGAAACAGGTCCTGATTGACTGGGAGTCAGAATCAGTGTTACAATAGCGAATATCCATTCGATATTGTCACACAATTGGGTGGGCTCGGAGCGCAGTGCTTTGCTCCCCGAGCCCCCCTTTTTTGAAGTCTATTAGAGCCTCTGGCTCTAATCACGTGCTTAACCCCCCCTCCCATTGGAATCCATGCATCCGGCGCTCTGCATGTAGATTACGGGGCCGGACGCATGGATGACCTGTGTGCCCCTTAAGGACAGGTCGCCACTGTTCTAGATGATACCTATAATATAACAAATCTTTACTTTTTGAAATCAGGTCCACTTTAAAAGTATACTCCATTCAAGTTTAAAAACTGAATCATTAGATGCAAACTGTACATGGATCACATCCAACCTGCTCAGTAATTCAGTATTGCATCCGGGCATTATTTAACCACTTTCCATCCCAGCCATTATAATATGACGCCCGCAGAGTGGCTCTCCCATCCTGGGCGAGCGTCATATGACGTCCTCGGCTTCCCGGTGTTGTAGGGGGCTCGCACACTTTGTCGGGTCACTCGAAAACAGATGCGTGTGCCCGGCGGCCGTGATGTCCACCGGGCACCCGCGATTGCTCGTCACAGAGCAGGAACAGATTCATGTTCTGTCAGGGGAGAGGAGACCGATCGTGTGTTCCTAGTATATAGGAACACCGATCAGTCTCCTTCCCTAGTCAGTCCCATCCCCCCACAGTTAGAATCACTCCCTAGGTAACACATTTAACCCCTTGATCACCCCCCTAGTGTTAACCCCTTCCCTGCCAGTGACATTTACACAGTAATCGTGCAGAGGAGTCATCCACGATCTAAGACTAACCTTTCTAGCCCTGTAAAGAAGAAATCGCTATACATACCTTTTCTGAAGGCGCTCCGGCCAGCAACGGCTGTGAAATTTAAGGATCTGGTCATGGAACTTGGATTCTATGGAGACATCGGTGTTATACGTCTGTTGATGCACGACTAGACCCATTTGGGGGCCTATTTTTAAGGTGAGAGGCTAGCACACACAGGGTGGGGATTGGAGAAGGATATCTAAAAGCTATAATTTTACCTGCAATTGGACTCTCCCTTTAGTTTCACTTTTTTGAACAAATTTTTATTTCCAAAGAGACTATTGCATAGTACCTTTAGATACTTTGGATACACTTTGGATCACTTATCCTCGTATTGTTTTGTTGACTTATAATTTTATTTGAATGCCATTGTATTGCACTGTTTTGCACATTGGGAAGTGAGAACATTATCAGCACTTTATCATTAGCACTTTATACCTAAGGATTGGTTTTGAGTTATTTAATGAACATTATCAACACTTTACTATTAGCACATTATACTTAAGGATTGGTTTAGAGTTATTTAGCGCTGCTTCACCACATTTTACATTTTTTCCTAGTGGTGAACTGTCACTAAGTTATCCCTTGGTCATAGGCAAGCAAAGCACCTTGCTGCCCCCTATATCCAGGCTTAGGGTGTGATCAAAAGAAGTTACTCACTCAGTCCCTCTATAGTGAATCCTGAAGTCCAGGTGGCTGCTGCACAGGCTTTCTGCTATACTGGCCCGATCTTGCCTGTTAGGGTAGCATCAGCTAAGCCTAGCTGAGGCTGGAAAGGATCTGAGGCTTCTGTTGCTCCTTGTCTCTTTCTGGCTTTCTCCTGTCCTGTCTTCTGCCCAGAGGCAAAGCCACCCAGCACAGGGGTCCCCTCCAAGCAACTGGACCCTGGACTCTGCTGCCACATGGTCAGGCTCCAGAACATTTATGAACAAGAGTAAATATTTGGTGTTCTAAAGTGAGAGCCGTCACATAAGGCTGTTTCCACTTGTTTTTTACCTGTTTTTACTTCCGTCTTTTTACCTGTATTTCTATTGCATAATTATTGATTATATATATATATATATATATATATATATATCAGCGCTGCATGTATTATATGTAAGGTGGGCCCATCAGTACAGTCTCACCTGTGCCCATCAATACAGCCTCACCTGTGCCTATCAATATATCAATACAGCCTCACCTGTGCCTGTCAGTACAGTCTCACCTGTGCCCATAAATACAGCCTCACCTGTGCCCATCAATACAGCCTCACCTGTCCCCATCAGTACAGTCTCACCTGTGCCCATCAATACAGCCTCACCTGTGCCCATCAATACAGCCTCACCTGTGCCCGTCAGAACAGTCTCACTTGTGCCTGTCAGTACAGTCTCATCTGTGCCTGTCAGTACAGTCTCACCTGTGCCTGTCAGTAGTCTCACCTGTGCCCATCAATACAGCCTCACCTGTGCCTGTCTGTAATCTCACCTGCACAGAGGAAAGGTCGAGCTGGCCGATCATCAGAGAGCAGGGATTGCCCATTGTAACAGCTTTCATTTGAATTGCTGGGTTCCCTGCGCCACTCACGTCACGCAGTCCCGCCTCCTCATCCTGCGCTGCTCACGTCACACAGTCACGCCTCCTCGACTGGCACCTTCCGGCTTTGGATTGGTGTTCTGTCAAATGCGCCGGGCGAAGAGGCAGGACTCCTAAGCATAGAAGTATTAACATGCAGTGCAATTAAGTGAATAAAGAGTCCATAATATGATGCAGCAAGATTCTATATTAGTTCCATGGTTAGTGAGATGAGACAGTTCAAAGAAAGTTGCTGCACCAGCGGGTTGGGCCACACAATGTTGAGCTCAATTCAAATCAAAGAAAGAAAAGAAAGAACTTCCATATCGTAATCCCATTTAAAACATTTTATTGTTTTTCCACACAAACCCTCTCTTTAACCACCTCAGTACAGTGCATTTTCACCCCCTTCCTGACCAAGCCATTTTTCAGCTTTCAGCACTGACGCACTTTGAATGACAATTGCGCGGTCATACGACACTGTACCCAAATGAAATTGTTATCACTTTTTCCCCACAAATAGAGCTTTCTTTTGGTGGTATTTGATCACCTCTGCGTTTTTTATTTTTTGCGCAATAAACAAAAGAAGAGCGACAAATTTTAAAAAAAAAACTATATTTTTTACTTTTTACTATACTAAATATCCCCAAAAAATATATAAAAAAATATTTTTTTCCCTCAGTTTAGGCCGATACGTATTCTTCTACATATTTTTGGTAAAAAAAAAATCGCAATTAGCAATTATTGATTAGTTTGCGCAAAAGTTATAGCGTTTACAAAATAGGGGATAGTTTTATAGCATTTTTATTAATATTTTTTTTTTTTACTAGCAATGGCAGTGATCAGCGATTTTTATTGTGACTGCGACATTATGGCGGACGCATCGGACATTTTTGACACATTTTTGGCACCATTGTCATTTATACAGCAATCAATGCTATTTAAATGCATTGATTCCTGTATAAATGACACTGGCAGTGAAGGGGTTAACCACTAGGGGGCGGGGAGTGGTTAACATGTTCCCTGGGAGTGATTCTTACTGTGGGGGGAGGGGACTCACAAGGGGAGGAGACCGATCGGTGTTTCTCTGTACAGAGAACACACCATCGGCTCCTCTCCTCTGACAGGACCGTTGATCTGTGTGTTTACACACACAGATCCACGGTCCCGCTGTGTTACCGGGCAATCGCGGGTGCCCAGCGTACATCGCGGCCGCTGGGCACGTGCATCGGGTGCCTGGTGACACGGCGAGAGCGCGCGCTCCCGGCGGCGCGCGCCTGCTCCCTGGAGTGCACAGAAGGGGAGGACGTCATATGACGCCCTCCCACGCTGAGAGCTGCGCCGCCTGGCCGTCATTTGACAGCCGGCGGTCGCAAGGAGGTTAAGAATTGCACTTACAAGCACACAATTGCAAACTGGCATATCAAGATAATAAAACACAGCAGTGGATCCAACGGATCAAACGGGATCAAACGGGGATAGCGCAAAGTCTCCTACCACTATTGGCTGTGTTTCCCAGCAGTGGTGAATGCTTGTGTCCCCGAGCAGCGTGCTGACGTCACTAATGGGCGTCGCAAAGCCACAATCTGACGCGTTTCATCATCCACAACATCATCTGAGGGCGTGGCTTTACGGTGAGATGTACCATCCTTTATACTCCAACTAACCAGGGGAGAATTAACCCCTGGTGTTGCACGGCTACTGATCACTGTCTGGATATCGCTATCCGGACCAGTGGATCATAACAATGGACAGGCCCCCAGACCAGCCCAACACACATGCACAGACATCTTTGTTCCATATAGGTGATGTCAGCGTCTGAACTACACTGATATCAACATTCATTATGCATCATTTTGATACCTGCTATATTGCAATTTACAGAAATAAAAAAGAAATACATGAAAAACCAAATATCCAAAGACGATATTTAAATTTGCGTTATATATAGGGAAATAATATATAAAGCGACACATATAGAGCTATATATATATATATATATATATATATATATATATATATATATATATATATATATATATATATATATACAGTGGTGTGAAAAAGTGTTTGCCCCCTTCCTCATTTCCTGTCCCTTTGCATGTTTGTCACACTTAAGTGTTTCGGAACATCAAACTAATTTAAACAATAGTCAAGGACAACACAAGTAAACACAAAATGCAATTTGTAAATGAAGGTGTTTATTATTAAAGGTGAAAAAAAATCCAAACCATCATGGCCCTGTGTGAAAAAGTGATTGCCCCCTAAACCTAATAACTGGTTGGGCCACCCTTAGCAGCAACAACTGCAACCAAGCGTTTGCGATAACGTGCAATGAGGCTTTTACAGCGTCCTGGAGGAATTTTGGCCCACTCATCTTTGCAGAATTGTCCTAATTCAGTTACATTAGAGGGTTTTCGAGCATGAACGGCCTTTTTAAGGTCATACCACAACATCTCAATAGGATTCAGGTCAGGACTTTGGCTAGGCCACTCCAAAGTCTTCATTTTGTTTTTCTTCAGCCATTCGGTGGTGGACTTGCTGGTGTGTTTAGGATCATTGTCCTGCTGCAGAACCCAAGTTCGTTTCAGCTTGAGTACACGAACAGATGGTCGGACATTCTCCTTCAGGATCTCTTGGTAGACAGCAGAATTCATAGTTCCTTTTATCACGGCAAGTCTTCCAGGTCCTGAAGCAGCAAAACAGCCCCAGACCATCACACTACCACCACCATATTTTACTGTTGGTATAATGTTCTTTTTCTGAAATGCAGTGTTCCTTCTACGCCAGATATACTTGGACACACACCTTCCAAAGAGTTCCACTTTTGTCTCATCGGTCCACAGAATGTTGTCCCAAAAGTCTTGGGGATCATCAAGCTGTGTTGTGGAGAAATTGAGACGAGCTTTGATGTTCTTTTTGCTCAGCAGTGGTTTTCTCCTTGGAACTCTGCCATGCAGGCCATTTTTGCCCAGTCTTTTCCTGATGGTGGAGGCATGAACGCTGACCTTAACTGAGGCAAGTGAGGCCTGCAGTTCCTTGGACGTTGTTGTGGGGTCTTTTGTGACCTCTTGGATGAGTCGTCGCTGCGCTCTTGGGGTAATTTTGGGCGGCCGGCCACTCCTGGGAAGGTTCACCACTGTTCCATGTCTTCGCCATTTGTGGATAATGGCTCTCACTGTGGTTCGCTGGATTCCCAAAGCTTTGGAAATGGCTTTATAACCCTTTCCAGACTGATAGATCTCAATTACTTTCTTTCTCAATTGTTCCTGAATTTCTTTGGGTCTCGGCATGATGTGTAGCTTTTAAGGATCTTCTGGTGGACCTTACTGTGTCAAGCAGCTCCTATTTAAGTGATGCCTTGATTGTGAACAGGTGTGGCAATAATCAGGCCTGGGTGTGGCTAGAGAAATTGAACTCAGGTGTGGACAACCACAGTTATAGTATGTTTTAACAAGGGGGGCAATCACTTTTTCACACAGGGCCATGATGGTTTGGATTTTTTTTCACCTTTAATAATAAACACCTTCATTTACAAATTGCATTTTGTGTTTACTTGTGTTGTCCTTGACTATTGTTTAAATTGGTTTGATGTTCCGAAACACTTAAGTGTGACAAACATGCAAAGGAACAGGAAATGAGGAAGGGGGCAAACACTTTTTCACACCACTGTATATAAGAGGCAACAGTACACAACCTCAAGATCTTATTCAAAGTAAAATTGGGCCATTAATGTAGAAATTTTTAAATTTAAATTTTAAGAAACAATTTAAATTATCTAAGCAATCACAGGCGAGTGGTGGATCTATTACTCACAGTCGTGATGCTGCAGTAATAGAAAGAAGTGAATAAACTTAAAATTTTAATTAAACAGAAACAATTTAATTACTCAAAAATCTCATACGGCCAAATAGCTACAATCTCCTTCTGTTAAAACGTGTCTCTCCCCTATAGCCTCCAATATCGTGAGATAGAAGAGGTATACATATTAAGGGTCTGCTAATTGAAACCACTAAATAAATACATTGAAAATGTTATTACAAGAAAAAATTTAAAAATTGGAAAAAATTTTAAAAGCTCCTAAAAAACTTACCGTATATACTCGAGTATAGGTCGACCCGAATATAAGCCGAGGCACCTAATTTTACAACAAAAAACTGGGAAAACATATTGACTCGAGTATAAGCCGAGGGTGGGAAAATGCAGCAGCTACCGGTAAACAATGCCCATTCTGCAGCCTCACTGTGCCCAGTAGCAGTCACACTGTGCCCAGTAGCAGTCACACTGTGCCCAGTAGCAGTCACACTGTGCCCAGTAGCAGTCACACTGTGTCCAGTAGCAGTCTCATTTGCCCAGTAGCAGTCACACTGTGCCCAGTAGCAGTCTCATGTGCCCAGTAGCAGTCACACTGTGCCCAGTAGCAGTCACACTGTGCCCAGTAGCAGTCTCATGTGCCCAGTAGCAGTCACACTGTGCCCAGTAGCAGTCACACTCTGCCCAGTAGCAGTCACACTGTGCCCAGTAGCAGTCACACTGTGCCCAGTAGCAGTCTCATGTGCCCAGTAGCAGTCTCCTGTGCCCAGTAGCAGTCACACTGTGCCCAGTAGCAGTCTCATGTGCTCAGTAGCAGTCACACTGTGCCCAGTAGCAGTCTCATGTGCCCAGTAGCAGTCACACTGTGCCCAGTAGCAGTCTCAATGGCCCAGTAGCAGTCACACTGTGCCCAGTAGCAGTCACACTGTGCCCAGTAGCAGTCACACTGTGCCCACTAGCAGTCACACTGTGCCCAGTAGCAGTCTCATGTGCCCAGTAGCCATACCTTTTATTAGTAAAACAGCATGCGTCTGCCACTGTGTAATTCATTCTGTTCGGCTGTCCATTGAAACAAAGCCCGCCCCGCCTCCTCCTCGTCTGTGATAGGCGGAACACTCATACAGTTTCCCAGCATCGTATCAGTCTTTCTCTATCACGGACGGATGAGGAGGAGGCGGGGCGGGCTTTGTTTCAATGGACAGCCGAACAGAATGAATTACACAGCGGCAGACACATGCTGTTTTAGTAATGAAAGGTGTCTCCCGCCGTGTAATGCATTCTGTTCGGCCGTCCATGGAAACAAAGCCCGCCCCGCCTCCTCCTCATCCGTCCGTGATAGAGGAAGACTGATACGATGCTGTATGAGTGTTCCGCCTATCACAGAAGAGGAGGAGGTGGGGCGGGCTTTGTTTCAATGGACGGCCGAACAGAATGCATTACACGGCGACAGACACACTGTTTTACTAATAAAAAAATATGGCTCACGCGAGTATAAGCCGAGGGGGAGTTTTTCAGCCTAAAAAATGGGCTGAAAAACTTGGCTTATACTCGAGTATATACGGTAATTGAATCAAGGATAACCTATGGTAATATGCTAATCTTTCAATAAACCTAATAATCACTGATAAAACAACTGACGTCTAATTTTAAGTTCATTCCGTTTGTCAGTGTGTTCATGAGGAGTCTTGGTTATGGAACTTTTTGAAGTGTAAAGACACACTATGATATTTAAAACTGATCGATATATTATACAGATGTTCGGATATCTGTTTTTTTAGGGTTCTCTTGGTGCGTCCCACATACATCAAATTACAAGGACATTGTAGGACTTACACCCCATGCGTAGTATTATATGTTAAAAATTCTGTAATTTTAAAAGTTTTATTGTTTCCGGTAGAGGTAATGTCAGGGAAATGGCCGTAGGAGAACTGGCAACAGTGCCAGTACTGGTAATGGACGATTCCAGCACATTGCCATGGGCACTAGTGCAAGAAGTGCGAAAGGGCATACGCAGGTCCGCAACGGTGCTAACATGCGAACACGCATGCGCAATGGCGCTAATTGGTGAACGTGCATACTCACAATGTGACAGATGCGGCCACTTACTGGCCTATATAAGACTGCTGCTGAGCCCATCACATTGCTGGATTGTCGTCACCACCGGATCTACTCTCCTGTACCCATCTGGCAACCTGTGCTTCTTTGGGCACTACACCTTCTGTACCATCTTCAGGGGTGTACTGCACTTAGCCGCAATGGGAAACCCTCTCGGCACTTCGGCCTCCGACCAGGTACGTGACAGGTAAATTCGGACAATTAACCTGAAAGCAGGTATTACATCTCCTGCAGGAAAAACACCCTGCACGGTCCCAAAACATGGATGGTCTAGTACGTGTATCAAGCACCTTGACAACTCTGTCCCCAAAATTAAGTGCTTTCCTATAAATAAAAGATGTTTTTCTGGGAGTGATTAAATTAATGTTTTGTCCATTCGTAAAATGTGCCAATGGCATTTAAAATTTTTCTCAATCTCTCTGTACTGTCCATAAAACTGGGACCATGTCCACCTCTTGGTCCATTCATGCCTGACATTCCTCTTCCCCTACCCCCTGCCCCTTTTTGAAGGTTGAGGAAGAGGAATGTCAGGTATAAATGGACCAAGAGGTGGACGGCAATATAATAATATCCAGTATCAACTCATAACAGATCACCCCATCCTTTTTTAGGGTGAGGGAGGAGGAACTTTCAGGGCTATAGAGGCAATCGATCCTTCAGGAGAAGACCACAGGGCCCTTCAATCCCCCCTCCCAATCAGCAAGGTTGGTGGAAACCCCCACCCGAGGAGATGGAGTACCAATACCCATCAAATACCGTAAGAAGGAAAGGAGAGGGTGTAGGGCAGGCCGGAGGAAACAAATTAAACAACAAAAAAGGGAGGGAGATGGAATAGTGGCATATATAATTTGAGTAAAGTTGACTTAACCCATAAGGAGATGAACATTTTGAATTTGGCCCTTAAATGTTTGACGTGTATATGGATATACACAAATATGTAAGAAAAATGTATCTAAAGAAATATTTTGTGAATGTGGGGCATATGAATGTTAACATAGTAAATAAGAATGTGATAAGTGTAGGCAGTGGTCTAAAGAATAAGTCGCTCTTTAACCCTGCCAATATGGATGTTTTAAAGAATTTCATTTTAAAAGATTTATTGAAGACGGTATAGAACAACTGGAGGAAAGGAATAATATTATAATCCGTCCTGCATATAAAGGAGGAGGGGTTGTCATTTTGGATAAAAGCTTCTATGACACCTGATTGGAGGGTATGTTATTAGATGAGAACACATACGTTAAGCTGCGTACTGATCCCACTCAAATTTACCATAAAGAACTATAATGTTTGGTGAATATGGCATTTGAAAAAAATTTCCTAAATAAAAAAGAAAACAAAAATCTGTCACCAAGTTTCAACAGAATTCCTACAATCTATACATTACCTAAAGTACATAGAGATAGCAAAAATCTCAATACCTTGATACATTCCTACAAGCAAGCGTTTTAACCACGAAAGCTTATTTAAGGGATACTAAAAATTTCCTACAGATGATTAGTGGAATTAATTTATCAGGGAGAATGGATATCTTTTTGGTGACGGCAGATTGTGTCATCACTATACACTATCATAGAACATGACGCTCTGCTTGCATTAAATTGGGCCTTGAGTAAAAGGGATGACTTACCATATGAACAGAAGGTGTTTTTGGGACAAGCTTTAGATTTTTGCCTGTCCCACAACTACATCTGGTATAACCAGCAATTCTATTCACAAAAAAGAGGAGTCGCGATGGGCTCTAAGTTTGCTCCCAGCTTAGCGAACCTATTTATGGGGGAATGGGAGGATAAAACCGTATTTGCTACAAAAAGGCATGGCTTGCTGTTTTACAAATGGTACATTGACGACCTGTTCTTCATTTGGGAAGGAAGCGAGAGCTCCCTACATGAGTTTATGGCTGAACTCAATTAGAATAAAAACAACATCAGACTAGAATATGAGTTCAATAAGGAACAGATCCACTTCCTGGATGTAAATATTCTGAGACAAGGTAATAACTTGATCACTACGGTTTATTTCAAACCTACAGACAGAAATAGTTATGTTCCTATAAATAGTGGGCACCATCCCCACTGGTTAAAAAATATACCAAAAGGTCAGGTAATGCGAGTAAGGAGAAACTGTACCACAGATACAGATTTTTATGCACATCTAAAATTAATTAAAAATAGATTTTTACAAAAAGGGTACAACGAACAACAACTCGATGTAATTATACAAGAAGTAGGAGAGGCCCCACGTCAATCCTGTTGTTTAATGGATAAAGATCATAAGGGGGATTTGAAACAGGAATTGGGGTTCATCTCCAATTTTCATGGACAGTACAGGGAGATTGAGGACATAAACGCCATTGGCACAGTTTACAAATGGACAAAACATTGATTCTATCACTCCCGGAAAAAAATAATTTTATTTATAGGAAAGCACCTAATTGTGGGGACAGAGTTGTCAAGAAGGTGCTAGATGCACCTACTAGACCATCCATGTTTTAGGACCGTGCAGGGTTATTTTCCTGTAGGAGGTGTAATACCTGCCTACAGGTTAATTGTCCGATTAGAGGTTTGACCGAATTTACCTCTACCGGAAACAATAAAACTTTTAAAATTACAGAATTTATAACATGTATTATTACACATGTGGTGTACATCCTACAATGTAATCCTACAGGATAAAACATCAGTGATTATTAGGTTTATTGAAAGATTAGCATATTACCATAGCTTATCCTATGGTTATCCATTTTTTCTTGTAATAACATTTTCAATGTATTTCTTTTGTGGTTTCAATTAGCAGACTCTTAATATGTATACCTCTTCCATCTCACGATATTGGAGGCTATAAGGGAGAGACATGTTTTAACAGAAGGAGATTGTAGCTATTTGGCCATATGAGATTTTTGATATATTAAATTGTTTCTGTTTTTAATTTTAAGTTTATTCATTTATTTATATTACTGCAGCATCACGACTGAGTAATAGATCCACCACTCTCCTGTGATTGCTTATTACATTCAAATCGTTTTTTTTTTTTTCATTTACATTCTAATTTTTAAATTAATTTCTAAGTTAATGGCCCAATTTTACTTTGCATAAGATCTTGAGGTTGTGTACTGTTGCCCCTTTACTCGGCCGGCGCTGACATCGCCTATATGGAACACAGATGTCTGTGCATGTGTGTTGGGCGGTGTGTGCTGCGTGTCTGAGGGCCTGTCCGTTATTACGATCCACTGGACCGGATAGCGATATCGGGACGATGATCAGTAGCCGTGCAACACCAGGGGTTAATTCGCCCCTGGTTAGTTGAAGTATAAAGGATGGTACATCTCGCCATAAAGCCACGCCCTCAGATGATGTCGTGGATGACGAAACGCACCAAGGTGTGGCTATACGACAACCATTAGTGACGTCAGCATGCTGTTTGGGGACACAAGCGTTCACCACCACCAGGAAACACAGCTGATTGTGGTAGGAGACACTGCGCTATCCCGTTCGATCCGCTGCTGTGTTTTATTATCTTGATATGCCAGTTTGCAATTGTGTGCTTGTAAGTGCAATTCTTAAAGAAAGGGTTTGTGTGGAAAAACAATAATTTTTTTTAATGGGATTAAGCTATGGAAGTTCTTTCTTTTCTTTCTTTAAATTGAATTGAGCTCAGCATTGTGTGACCCAACTCGCTGGTGTAGCATTCCTGGGAGATTGGAGACAGAGTGATTAAAACCACGGTTGTTGGCATATTGTACAGTTGATTCTGGTAAGAATCTATTTTGAAGGGGGATGTGTGTACCCCTAGTCTACTTCACGTGTGGAGGTGTTGGTGACAGTGTATCATCTTAGGAGTGGAAACTATACCTCTTTCTTTGGACTGTCTCATCTCACTAACCATGGAACTAATATAGAATCTTGTAAAAGAATAAAATCTGGTTACGTGTAGCCAGCAGGTTTGCAATGTTCAAAGAAAAGCACCTCAGTGACTGTTCTATATTATCACACTGTGACATGCAGAAAGATAGTTCGATCCCGACCACCTGTTAAATTGAAGGCTTACCAGATGGCTATATACATAGGGCACTGTAAATAAAGCCTGTAGTTATCCAGATAGGCGATGGCTGATAGGACTAATCCACCCGGGAGAGATCACTCAAAGGGAAAAAGGGGAATCACCACACCATCCGCTCCAACCAGAAATTTCCAGCCAATTCCAGAGCCATTTGTGTATCTAGAGGAACATTTGAAGACCTGTTTTTTTTGTGGTGTGTTGTGTAGCTTGTGCTAGGTAAAAATGCTGCATAAGCTGTTTAGGAAAAGCAAGGCTGCAGAGGTTTCTGGTGGCCAGACGGAAGTGTGCAGCTTACCTATGTGGGCCAGAGACATGAGTGGGAGCCTCTTGCTAAAGAATTTGAAAAGTATGCTTCTCCCTTGAATAAGACTTGGGGTTATAAAGTCTTGGATCATTTTGTAGATTTTAGACTTAAGGGGTTGGATAGAAGAGAAGAGGACAGTGTCCACAGTGGGTTGGTACTTCCTTCATGCTATCTATACTAAATCACAAAGGAGGGAGAATGCAGAGGCAGAAGTTAACGTATTAAAAGACCAGCTAGCAGTTGCTTTGGAGTTTGTTTGTTCAACTGCTAGTTGGGCTGATGATTTGCAAGAGCGGTGTGCAGCCCTCATGACCAAATCAATTAATGCCTTAAGGAAAAAGAAGTGCCGAAAACCTGTTAGTAAAGCCAGGGTACAAAACTGGGATTGTGAGGATGTGCTCTCCTCAAATGATAGTGAGGATGAGGAGATAGAGTTTGATGTTTCTGATGATGATTATCAGATGGGAAAGAAAAAGTGTACCAGACCTCTCATTTCTAAGCATAGGAAAAGCAACATGATAGAGAGGATATGGCAGATAGAGAAGTGCATTATCGCAAACCCCAGAGATGTGGAATTTGAAGAAGTACGGGAGCTTACACAAACAGAACTCCACGAGCTGGCAAAACAATACAAACTAAGGCCTGGGGAGCCCCTATTGAGTTGGCTCCTACGCTTGTGGGACGAAGGAGCAGTCAGTGTTTTGTCAGATAAGAAAGCATTGGCTATGGGAGTGTTAACTCATGATCCACAATTGGGTCAGGCCATGCGAAAAGCCCTAAAGTTTAGTGTGAATTTTTCACTATTAGACCTCGTGAGAGATGGAATAGTCCGAGTATATGCTAGTCCTAGTGACCTGGAAAATACCTACTCCTGGAGAACAATAGGAGAGGGTATTTCCAGGTTACGTGAGCTGGGTTGTATAACAGGATTACATACATTTCCAGAATGGATGGGTCCAGATATGGAACCCTTTACGTCTGCTCTATGCTCTAGGCTGATGAAATCTGCACCATTTAATCTCAGGGCTCCTTTATTGTCTTTGCTGGGAGGCCTGGGATTAAACAGCAAGATTCATGAAGCCACTACACTTTTAAGCCAGTTGGGGGAGTTAGAGGAGACTAAAACAAAACCTGTCAGGGCATTAGATAAAGGTCAAAGCCAGACAGGAATAATACAAGCAGAAAAAGAACAGAGAATAAAGGGAATGGGGTAGAGAAGACAGGAGGTGAAGAAAAAACCAGGCTAGTTATCTATAGGAAAGAAATGTGGGTGGACCTATTAAAGGCAGGAGTACCTAAAGATGAGATAGATGTGATTTCTACTGCAGAAATGCTGAAGAGGTGGAAACATTTAGTGGGTAAAACTGTTGGGGTTGGGAACACCACTCCTAGTGAAGATAACATCAGCCTAGATTTTCCCAAAATTGAACATGAACTCAAACCCAAATCCTTTTATCCTGGGGAGGAGTTAGAGAGAATACACTTTTGCACGGAAATCCTTCCTGTCACAGAGGAGAATTGATTTATGTAGAAGGTTTGGAAAGACAAACCACACCAGCAGTTAGGACACGAGTGAAATTGGCTATTGGCAAGGGACCAGGATTTTGGACAAATGTTTTGGTATCAGAGGTACCCAAAAATATTCTTGGGGTGGATGTACTTCAAGGTCAGTCAGATAAAGTGTATCTGGTAAGGGCGGTGAAGGCTGTGGTCAGAGGTCATGTGAAATGGACCCCTGCCTACATTCCTCCACCAGAGAAGCCAGTCTGTCTCAAGCAGTATAGACTGGGCGGTCTTTAAAGACTGTCAACTTGGATGCCCATGTGGAAGTCAATGAATAGATAATTCATGGAAAGGTGGTGTGAGGCAAGGAAGTCTGGGACTTCATCTGGAAGGAAGCTCACTCCCCTACCATAAAAGGGGGGCATGTTGACGCACATGTGCCCCTGGTCCCAGACTTTGAGAACTATAACAGAGTGGCAGAAGAAATTGCCAAAGTGAAAGCAGTTGTGGCAATTGATCCTGTCTTGATGAACTTGGCCAATTGGGCCCACAAGCAATTTGGACATTTGGGACAGAAAGCGACATATGAATGGGCACAGGAAAGAGGATTGCCTATATCCATGGACTTGATAAAGACTGTAATAGGGAACTGTACAGTGTGTGGAGAAGTGTGACAATGGTCATTGCAAAAGTACTCTACCAGATCGATTAAGAAGGGCAAGAGACCTGCGGAGATCTGGCAGATTGACTTTATCAGTCCCCTGCCCCGGGGGGAAACGATGGACTGAGATATTGTTGTCCTGTAGTGGACACCTATTAAGCACTTTTGCTTGTTCATCCTTGCAAATGTTCTGATCAAGCCGCAACGCTTCAACTGCTCCAGAAACTTGTTGTTGCTTATGGTTGTCCCAAACAAGTCCAAAGTGATAATGGCTCACACTTCACTGGATCAGCAGTACAGCAATGAGCCAAAGACTCTGGAATGTACTGGTTGTGCCACATCTCATACCATACACAGGCAGCTGGTTTGATTGAAAGGTACAATGGGCTATTGAAGGACCAGATAGAGCCAGGTACCAGAGCAGAGCCATGTACAGAGGAGAGCCAGGTACAGAGGAGAGCCAGGTACAGAGGAGAACCAGGTACAGAGGAGAGCCATGTACAGAGCAGGGCACAGCCATGTACAGAGGAGGGCACTGTGTCTATGGCTGTGCCCTCTTGTGTACATGGCTCTCCTCTGTACATGGCTCTCCTCTGTACATGGCTCTCCTCTGTACATGTCAATCCTCTGTACATGGCTGTGCCCTGCTCTGTACATAGCTCTCCCCTCTGTACCTGGCTCTCCTCTGCACCTGGCTCTCCTCTGCACCTGGCTCTCCTCTGCACCTGGCTCTCCTCTGCACCTGGCTCTACTCTGTACATGGCCCTCCTCTGTAGCTGGCTGTGCCCACCCTGTGTAGTTAGGTATAGGCCTGCATACATGGCTGTGCCCTCCTGTGTAGGTAGGTATAGGTCTGCGTACGTGGCTGTGCCCTCACGGGTAGGTATAGGCCTGTGTACATGGCTGTGCCCTCTTGTGTAGGTAGGTATAGGCCTGCGTACATGGCTGTGCCCCCCTGTGACTCCCATGCACCTCAATAATCGCTTATCTTTAGATCTCATCATCATCATGTTAATTACTTTACATCTCGTATGATAAAACCCCCGTATTCTTTATTCACTCTCCATGTATCTTGTTTGTTTATGTGCGAAAGAGACGGTCGGAAGATCTTACAAGGGATGTCAGTGTTACCGCTCAGGCACACTGCTGCGATCTCATTTGGAGTATTTGATGGCATTCTTTTAGTCTGTGAGGCAACGCAGGCGAGCTGCGGCAGCGAGAGAAGTTGGTGCATTTGACCCTGTTTACATGAGACTCTGACGTGCAAAAGAAACCCCTTCTTGTGCACGTGCTCGCGCATGGGCAATACACCCACCTATACTTTTTAAAACAATATAAAAACTTTTAGCTTTTTTTTCTCTGCATTTTGCCATACCTCCCAACATTTTGAGAGGAGAATGAGGGACAACTACTTGCAAACGTATGTAGGCATAGGACATGCCCCCATGAATGCCCCCTAAAAAATGTAAAAGCCAGCAGCTACAAATACTGCAGCTGCTGACTTTTAATAATCGGACACTTACCTGTCCCAGGGTCCAGCGATGCAGGGCTCTGCTCGCGGCGCCGGCATTCTTACTGTGGGCACCCACTGCGCATGATACCCTGCGCAGTCATCTGGGACACGTGATAGGTCCCAGGTGACTGTGCGGCACCGAGGGGAAGTGATGTCAGTGCCCAGGCACTGAAGGAGGCAGACTACGAGGGACCCCATAGCAACAGGCATTTAGAGGTGAGTACATTTTTTTTCTTTTTGCAATTATTTTAATTTTTTTAATGATTTTTAAGCAATTTTTTTTTTTTGGGTGGAAACACCACTTTAAATCCACAAGGACCTAATTTTGCCACTCCTATTCCTTTATATTGGCTTTTAACATTCACAACTGCAGCAATTTTGAATTTAGAAGGTTTAGCACTGGGAAACACTTTTTGAAAAATAAAAAGTGCATTTTATATACAATTATATGGATCAGACAAAACCCCCTACGTGGTGGCAAGAAAGTAATTAAATGAACAAATAATAAATAAACTGTAAAAAAAAAAATGAAAAAAAAATTGAAAAAAAATGAAAAACACCCCATAAAAAATGCTTAAGGTGAGCACGTGTATGTAACATCAACAAGTATTGTCGCAAATGTCGGACTGAGAGCAAAAATCCTAGGGCCATAGTTTATGTTTAACTCTAAACCAATGACCTGTAAAGGCTTTAAGATCAGTTCCTATCAGTGGCGGGTTGTGCTCACTTTTCTTGGGGGTGGGGGGGGGGCGCGGCTCCCCTCCCAGCCAACCATTTGGGGGGGGGGGTTTACAGTAATTTCTAGCAATAATGTGCAAAAAATGAAAAATTAAAACATTGCCCTGGCAGAAAGTGGTTAAAGCTGAACTCGAGGCACAAAAACTTTTATTTAGATATATTCTTCAATAGCCACAAAGGATATAAATCCACTTTGTGTGCACCAAATGCCTTTGAAAGCTAATTTATTAACTTGTAAATGTAGAGGTGACATCATCACTGTGCTGTACATATCCTGTGCAGAGGGCAGAGCTGAGGGAGGGACCCAGCAGGTCCCACCTACTACAGGCTGCCTGCAGTAAACTACAGGAGGGTTGGAGACTAGACCAATCACCCTGCACAAAGAGAGAGAGCAGCAGTGACTGGTCTTTATTACAGGAATCTTCTGCACAGAGGCAAAGTTTACATTTGAAATCGGCACAGATCTGGAAGAAATGCACAAAGCACACCAAGATTCAAGAATACACATGCCTTCTGTGTTTAGATAATATTTGTTTATCCTGGAGTTCAGCTTTAAACTTTACATTAGCTTTTACTTTCAATCTTTTTTATTGGTTTTTGTTCAAAGTACAAAAAGGAAGGCTACAAAAGCAATAACCAATATGCGGTCAGACATCATATACGGTCAATGATTATCCTAGCCTTTAAATTCAAAGTATGCCATCCAGTTGTGCAATTACTGTTAATATGTACTCATGTCCATTATCCCTCTTTGTTCTTAGTGTCAATGGAGCAGTAATCAGGGGATATGAAAAGGATGTGGGAGTGCGGACATCATTTTATGGATTTACTGCTTTCACCATGTTATCCTCCCTGCACTTGTTACATAGAAAAGGGTTCCCCAGAATTCCACAGGACAAGGTAATGCCTGATAAGCAGGAGGGCCAATCTAATTTCTTTCTTTACATTCTGGTTTTGAATAGATGGGTTATGGATAAAAAATACTACAATTTTTTTTTTCTAAAGTGACCCTGTGCTTTGCCTGTGTGAGGCAAAACAACCAGTATATTTAGGGATTTGTTTAAAAAAGATCGGCACTGCAAATGTCTGTGCATTTTTACAGCTGTCATGAATGAATGCTGCTGTCCAAAGATGCCCCCTGTGCTCATTCATCCAGAGTGGAGGCACCCTAATGTAGGAGGGGTGTTACTGGTCAGATCACTAGCTGAAAACAGAGGGAAAATAGCACATGCAAATCTGAAAGCAAAGTCAGTATTTGATTATTACGTCCTTGATAAATTCAAACATATGTAGGAGGAATAATGGAAGCACAATCAGACATGAGCATATTGTGAAGCACTATGAAGCTGAAGTGCACAGATAATCATTATATTCAAGTTTTCTCCTTGAATGTACAATTTATATGTAAATCCTCAAAGTATCCCTGTAAAGGAAATAATGTTCATCAGGCACCTTCCCATGGTTTGCATATGAGCATTAGGACCATCCACATATATAATCTCACATACCGTATGCAAATCGAGTTGTAGTTACGTAAATGAAGGTGCCATAGCAATGCTGTAGTTAGTAGTAGCATTGTGTCCCGGTATTATGTCTTCCATGATAAAAATAAATTGCAGACATACAGTGCTAAAGTGCTCAAATTCTATTAACGAGATATCGATAATTGTATCTTTTTATTTATTTTAATATATATATATTTTTTTAATTAATTCATATTTAATTAATTTTTTTAACTAAAAAAACACATATATTCCATAATAACGTGTGTTTTTTTTGCCCTATTTGCATAGAAATTACATGCACTTTCACTTGGTATTTACCCAGTGGGTATTTTGTTATGGAAATTGTTTTATAAATATAGCCAAAAATCTGTAGCACCCAGGAGTCCATACTATTTTACATGTGGGCAATTGTTATACGTTTGTCCATATTTGTGCTAATAAAGATACTAATGTTTTATATTTTACTTGTTATCATAATCATAAAGTTTTATGGGATTCTGTTCTAGATTTTTCCCTTATATATTAAGTCAGAGGATTACTTATTACTTATATTTCTACTGATAAGTTTATATTGCTGTCTGTATCCTTATTATGGAGAGGTTTCCTTGTGCTTTTTGTCCCCAGAGAGAGACAGCAAGAAGTACAGTGCCTTGAAAAAAGTATTCATACCCCTTGACATTTTCCACATTTTGTCATGTAACAACCAAAAAGATAAATGTATTTTATTGGGATTTTATGTGATAGACCAACACAAAGTGTAGCATAATTGTGAAGTGGAAGGAAAATTATAAATGGTTTAACATTTTTTACATGTGAAAAATGTGGCGTACATTTGTATTCAGCCCCCCTGATAGTCAATACTTTGTAGAACCAACTTTTGCTGCAACTTTTGCTGCAATTACAGCTGCAAGTCTTTTTGGGGATGTCTTTACCAGCTTTGCACATCTAGAGAATGACATTTTTGCCCATTCTTCTTTGCAAAATAGCTCAAGCTCTGTCAGATTGGATGAAGAGCGTCTGTGAACAGCAATTTTCAAGTCTTGCCACAGATTCTAAATTGGATTTAGGTCTGGACGTTGGGCCAATCTAACACATGAATATGCTTTGATCTAAACCATTCCATTGTAGCTCTGGCTGTATGTTTAGGGTCGTTATCCTGCTGGAAGATGAACCTCCGCCCCAGTCTCAAGCTTCTAACAGGTTTTCTTCTAAAGCCCCATACACACGGTCGGAAAATCCGACCACCAAATCCATCGGATTTTTTCCGACAGGTTTAGTCCAACACTGGTGTTGCATACACACGGTCGGACAAAGTTGTCGGAAAATCCGATCATTCTGAACGTGGTGACGTTTGTTGCCTACGACGGGACTACGTAGAGGCTAGTAGCCAATAGCTTTGGTCTTGTAATGTGATCTGAGCATGCGTGGCACTTTGTCCGTCGGAATTCGCTACACACGATCGGAATTGGTGTGATCGGACTTTGTTGTCGGAAATTTTTTAGAGCTGGAGATACAACTTTGTCCGTCGGACAATCCGATGGAAAATGTCCGATGGTGCCTACACACGGTCGGAATTTCCGACAACATTGTCCGATAGGACAGAATCCATCGGAGAAAAAGGAAGTTCAGTAGCCAATAGCTTCCGTCTCTCGTACTTGCTTCAGAGCATGTGTCGTTTTTGGTCCGTCGGAACAGCATACAGACGAGCGGTTTTCCGGATAGGAATTGGTTCCGTCAGAAATATTTAGAACAAGTTCTATTTCTAGCTCCGTCAGAATTTTTGAAAAAAAAAAGTCAGATGAGGCATACACACGATCAGAATATACGATGAAAAGATTCCATCTGACTTTTTCTGTCGGGCATTCCGCTCATGTGTACGCAGCAAAATAGTTGTCCTGTGGACAGATTCTCCCACATGAGCTTTGGATCTCTGTAGCTCCTCCAGAGCAGTGATGTAACTAACGCAATTAAAGTAAACAGCGTTACGTAACTTTAGAGGGTAACGAGTAATGTAACTGATTACTCTTCCCCTGATTACTCTTCCCTTCGCGGTTACTGGGGTCTGGAGCTCCGGAGCGGCGGCCATCTTGGTGCACCCATCGGTCGTGGTTCCGGCCTAGCTCTGGAGCGGCGGCCATCTTGGTGCACCCGTCGGCCGCTTACAATGTGATTGCTCCGTCAAATGACGGAGCGATAACTTGTAAACAAACCGGCGCCAAGATGACACCGATTCCTCTCTCCCCTCCCCTGTGTACAGATCTGTACAGTGGAGGGGAGAGATCGGCTGCCATTACTCTGCAATACGCTGCCAATACTCTGCAATACGATGCCAATACTCTGCAACACGCTGCCAATACTCTGCAACACCATGCCAATACTCTGCAACACC
This sequence comes from Lithobates sylvaticus, assembly GCA_028564925.1. NCBI lineage: Eukaryota > Metazoa > Chordata > Amphibia > Anura > Ranidae > Lithobates > Lithobates sylvaticus. The sequence continues at coordinate 138,651,586 of CM053037.1, read as the reverse complement.
ATGCCAATACTCTGCAACACCATGCCAATACTCTGCAACACCATGCCAATACTCTGCAACACCATGCCAATACTCTGCAACACCATGCCAATACTCTGCAACACCATGCCAATACTCTGCAACACGCTGCCAATACTCTGCAACACGCTGCCAATACTCTGCAACACCATGCCAATACTCTGCAACACGCTGCCAATACACTGCAACACCCTGCAACACCCTGCCAATACTCTGCAATACTCTGCAATACCCAGCCATAGTCTGCAATACACGGTAATACCCAGCCATACTCTGCAATACACGGTAATACCCAGCCATGCTCAGCTGTACCCAGCCATACTCAGACAATATTACAGTTGTGGAGATGACGTGGATATTACAGTGGGGGAGATATGACGTGGATATTACAGTGGGGCTTTATGGTGGTGGAATTTTCACAGGTTTTTGAAAATTCAATTATTATTTGCTGATCCGAAAAATGATCCGATCCGTGAGTTTGGGGAGGACAGATGTACAGAGGGGGAACAGATATATGTGTGTAGGGGGGGGGGGGGGACAGATGTGTAGTGGGGTACAGAGGGGAAACAGATATACGTGTTGGGGGGGAACAGACGTGCAAGGGGGTACAGAGGGGAAATAGACGTGCAGGGGGAACGCGCCCCTTGCTTACAGTAATACTAGACCCGCCCCTAAGAATATTTAAAAAAAATGTCAGTTGCTTTGCTGAGTAACTAATTACTTTTCCAATGTAGTAACTGAGTTACTAACTCAATTACTTTTTTGGGAGAAGTAATTTGTAACTTAACTAATTACTTTTTTAAAGTAAGATGACCAAAACTGCTCCAGAGTTATCATGGGCCTCTTGGCTACTTCTCTGATTAATGCTCTCCTTGCCCGGCCTGTAAGTTTAGGTGGAAGGCCATGTCTTGGTAGGTTTTCAGTTGTGCCATACTCTTTCCATTTTCGGATAATAGATTGAACAGTGCTTTGTGAGATGTTCAAAGCTTGGGATTTTTGTTATAACCTAACCCTGCTTTAAACTTCTCCACAACTTTATCCCTGACCTGTCTTTTTTTTAATCCAGTAATTTTTTTATTGAAAAGATTTTTTTCCCCTTAATACAGCAGAAAAATAAAAAAACACAATACATACATATTATCCAGATACAACCTCAATACACATCATATTTTATAAACCATAAACACACCAAAAAAAAAACAACCCACCCCCCGCTCCAAAAGAATGCACTCCCCCCACTCCCAAGCTCAGTCCTCTCTCTGAATATCCCCTCTCATGCTATAAAACTCCTTTCAAATCGGGGGCCTAAAACCTCTATCCATCTTCTCCAAATAGCCTCAAATTTCCCTTGGCATCCTCAATGTAGAAAAATGCATTTCTCTTTTAAAATGGTTCCTTTTATTTGGATTCTCTATTCCTCCACTGTTGGTGGGTATACGGAAATCCATTTTTGCGCTATTAGCTTCCGTGCTTGAAATAGACTTCTCGCTATTGTAATATAAACACACTCCGAAAAGCTAGATTCCTCCATTATATTTAACAAGCAAATGGGTCTAAAGGGTCTAATAGCAATTTAATTCCGAACAGACTATTGATAGTGTTAATTATACCCTGCCAATATCGGTGGAGTTTGGGACATCTCCATAGAATATGTATTAAGTTTGCCGGTCCGTTATCCAATGATCGTCCGACAATGGTCCCAGGTCTCGTTCCCACTGGGCCCTTGAGGAAATATCTACCGATTTTTTAAACTTATTATACAGGTTCCCATAGAGTCGTGATATAATACCTTGCTTATGCCCTCTATCCTTAAATAATGATATCATTTTAGAATGATTAAATTTAAATTCAAAAGAGCAAGCCTGAGCCTGTAAGGCATGCCTGAGTTGCAAATATTGGAAAAAGCTCTGCCTTGGAATTTCAAATTCATCCATTATTTGAGTAAAGGATTTTAGACTATTATTCCAAAACAGTTGCCCCAAATAGCTCAACCCGTGTTTTTGCCATAGCTCGAACCCCCCAATTTCTGCAATTCCTCACAATTTGCATTATTCCAAATTGGGGTATGGCAGGTATAACCCGTGATATTAGTAATATTTTTAATTTCTTGCCAAACTTTATCAAAAAGTTTACCTGTCATAAATTTTTTATTCCTTCGCAGATTTTTTATCTCCAACAAGGAGATCAATGTATATTCCCTGCATAGCAGTAATAGCAATACAATGTTATCCAAATAGAGGAATTATGAAGGATGTACAGTAACTGTGGAGTCCAAATCATTTTTAAGAGATTTGCTCTACCAATCACTGTTAGTGGAAGTTTACACCAGCTTCAGGAAATTATCCCTAAATTTAACCACTTTCCGTCTGCCATATAGCAAAATGACAGCGGCAAAGTGGTTTCAATATCCTAACCAGACGTCATATGACGGGGGGGTGTGCATCACAGCCATCGTTGTTGAGGGGTGTCAGTCTGACAACTCCGATCTAGGTAAAGAGTCTCTGATGGACACTCTTTACCACGTGATCAGCCGTGTCAAATCACGGCTGATCACAGTGTAAACAGGAAGAGCCGGTGATCGGCTTTTCCTCACTCGCGTCTGTCAGACGCAAGTAGAGGAGAGCTGATGGGCTGCTCCTCTCATGGGGGGGGGGTCTGTGCTGATCGATTATCAGTGCAGCCCCCCCGAGGATGCCCACACTGGACCACCAGAAGAAAAAAAGAAATCCCCTATGTGGTGGATTTTTAAGGCACGATAATTTTTCAAAAGATTTAGTAAAGTGTTTTTATATTTTCAAAAAGTATTTATTAGAAAAATATATAGAAAGAATATATAAAAACAAGGAATGTTTGAAACACATCTAAAGCTTATACACCGTCCTATACATTATGATACAATACAGTTTGTACTTTGCACCCGATGCGTTTCAGAGTACTAAATTGTCTCCTTCTTCAGGGGTATTTAGCAAGAAGAAACTGTATTTAAATATTATGACGGTATGGTTTAACATTCCAGTAGTTATCTTTTTTAAAAAACATACAAGAGTACAAGTTCTTTCAAGTTCTCATTCGAGAGACCCCCAGTGGAACACGTATGAATGCCGGACCCAAAATGGGGAGCCTGCCGTTGACCCAACACCCCCTCCTCCACAGGAGGGAGGGATAACCAAAGGACGGGGGGAGCCTAGAGACCCACTGGGGTCGGGAGGAGAACAGCCCTGTTGATGGTAAAAATATTCCCGCACAGTGAGAGTGGGTGGAAAAATGTTGGACCACAGCTTGAAGAACAAAGATTTGATGTGACCACTGGTCTCGACATCCAGACACCAAATGGACCACCAGGGATGCCACTAGAACCACCAGGGATGTCACCACCAGGTATGCCACCCTAGACCACCAGGGATACCAATCAGTGCCCACAATGGATGCTAATCAGTGCCCACAATGGGCATCGCTGATTGGCAGGCATTATTGTTTGGCACTGGTTGGCATCCAGTGACATACATTACAGTACATCAGTGCCACTTATCAGTGCCCATCCATGCCCATCCATGCCGCCTATCAGTGCCCATCCGTGCCGCCTATCAGTGCCCATCTGTACCGCCTATCAGTGCCCATCCGTGCCGCCTATCAGTGCCCATCCGTGCCGCATATTAATGCCACCTATCAGTACCGCCTATCAGTGCCCCATCAGTGTCGGATATTAGTGCCCATCGTCAATGCCACCTCATCAGTGCCACCTCATTGGTGGCACCTCATCTTTGCCCATCAGTGCCATCTTATCAGTGCCCGTCAGTGCAGCCCCATCAGTGCCCATCAGTGAAGGAGAAAACTTACTTATTTACAAAAAGTTTTGTAAATCAAAACAAAAAAATGTTTTTTTCAAAATTGGCGGTAATTTTTTTTATTTGTTTAGCAGAAAATAAAAATCCCAGAGGTGATCAAATACCACTAAAAGAAAGCTCTTTTTGTGGGAACAAAATTATAAAAATTTAGTTTGGGTACAGTGTAGAATGACCGGGCAATTGTCATTCAAAGTGCGACAGCGCTGACAGCTGAAAATTGGTCTGGGCAGGAAGGCGTATAAGTGCCCTGTATTGAAGTGGTTAAGCAATAATGGTTTAAGATTCAAATCAACATAATCTCCCACGTTACAAGTTGCCTCAATCTCCAAGTACTTGACTTTATGCTTTATTTGAATTTGGGCGGCTTGATCTTGTAAGGAGATATCTGCATCGTGTAATGGCATTATTTATACAGTAGTTTCAGCCAAGATAAGAATCCTAGACCTAAACCAAAGGCAGTTAGTACCGTCCATAAATATTCCCATTCCACCATATCAAAAGCCTTCTGGGCATCCAGGGACAATATGGCATCAGTTCCTCCATTATTCACAGGTAGAGCTGCATGTTTAAAAAAAGTCTGTGAACATTTGTTGGCGCTGATCTTGAGGGGATAAACCCTGTTTTATCCTTATGAAAGTGTTGAAATATCTAGATAACCTATTTGCTAGTACCCTAGCTATGATCTTAACGTCTGAAGTAAGGAGAGAAATTGGGCGGTATGATTCTGGTTTTAGTGGATCTTTACCTGGTTTTAAGATTACTATTATTATTGTTTCCTTCATTGATTTAGGGAGTTCCTGTGTAATATATGCTTCATTTAATACTTCAAGAAGTTCTGGGAGTAGAATCTGATCAAATTTTTTATAAATCTCGGCAGGCAATCCGTCCATCCCTGGGACCTTAATATTTTGAATTTGAGTCACTGCTTCTTCCAGCTCTACTAGGGTTATGGAATTATCCAGGGATTCTCTTTATTTTAATGTCAATTTAGGCATACCTAGCTTATCTAAAAATTGTTTACTTTGATTTATCCCAGATTCATAAAGCAGGGTATAGAAATCCACAAATCTATTCTGAATACTATCTGTGTCATATACCATCCTTTATATCTTTAAAAGGCAACTATACTTGACGGGCCATCTTGATTACCTGCTATCATATCCAACATATGTCCTACCTGTTCCCCCATTTCATAATGCTTTTGACTCTGAAGAAATCAGCTATTCTCCGCTTTTACTAAGGATACATTTCTATATATCTTCTGAGCTTCCTGCCAGGCTAAACGCCTATCTTCCGTAGAGTCTAATATAAACTCCTGTTCCACCTGATTGACTCTTTGCATTACTTCTTCCTCTAGTTGCCTTGACAATCTTTTAATTTTGGAAATTTCTTTAATTATCAGGCCTCGTAAGTAGGCTTTCATAATGTCCCAAACTACTACCATGGAAGTTACATAGTTACATAGTAGGTGAGGTTGAAAGACACAGGTCTATCAAGTCCAACCTATGTGTGTGATTATATGTCAGTATTACATTGTATTTCCCTGTATGCAGAGCTTTTTTTCTCAAACAATAGGCGCTGGAACTCAACCACGACCCCCCAAAACCCTCCACCCACACACACCCTCCAAATCACATCAAATAGTGGGTGTGGTCCGTCAAATTTCCCAAACATTAGGCAGGTCTTAAAGAGGAAGTAAACTCTCCCACTCTGCATTGCATTGCATTACATACAGAGTGCAGAGTTCGGGAGGGGGGGGGGGGGTACGCACAGAGTGCAGAGCTGTCACTTGTAAACACAGAAACCAGACTTCTGTATTTACAAGTGATTGTGGTGAGCAGCCCCCCCCCCAAGGGTCTGAGCCAGAGGTGGTTCCCCCTGAAAAAAAGGCCTGCCTGTATGTTGCGGTCATTCAGGTGCTTATCTAATAGTTTTTTGAAACGATCGATGCTCCCCGCTGAGACCACCGCCTGTGGAAGGGAATTCCACATCCTTACCGCTCTTACAGTAAAGAACCCTTTACGTAGTTTAAGGTTAAACCTCTTTTCTTCTAATTTTAACGAGTGGCCACGTGTCTTGTTAAACTCCCTTCCGCAAAAAAGTTTTATCCCTATTGTGGGGTCACCAGTATGGTATTTATAAATTGAAATCATATCCCCTCCAGTGTTGCCAACCGTCAGTATTTTTATTGGCAGCCGGTAACAAACAGGCAATTTTCTTCTGCCAGTAAATGTCAGTAAAGGTAAAAGGTTGCCAGTAAAAAATATGGCTGTGACACGCGGCTTGGTCCGGAGGCCGGCTGAGAGCATCCGAGTGCCTGCTACGGTGTGATCGGGTGGCTCTGGCAGAGGCGGTGCCTGAGCATGTCGTGTGATGTCATGGTTCAATGGAGCCAAGCAGAGCGGCTAGAGCCTCGTGTGTGGGTCTGCGTCGGTATGGAAGCAAGGCAGGCTGGGACCGGGACAGTCAGTGCTGTTTAGACTGGAGTGGACTGGAGGGATCACTGGGCTTGGGGAGAGACTGTCACTTTGACTCACTAGGTAACATGTTGTGTCAGTGAAATGTCATAATCATCTGTGCACACTGCTATTAGTGTCACTGTGAGAATTTTATGTGTGTGTGCCGCCCATTCTAATTTCTTGCCCTCCTGTCTCCTGTCCCTGAGCTACTTACTATATCGAAAATAAAATAAGAAATATGTTTTTTGCCTTATTATCTACCTTAAATCATATTGCTAATTGCATATTGTATTTGTTTATAACCTAAATACTCAAATTTGCACTTAAAACTGTAATTTTGTAACTTTTGGAAATGCCAGTAAAAACTTGGCCGTGTCAGTAAATTTTGGGTGTTGTGTCAGTAAATTTCAATCTGGCAGGTTGGCAACACTGATCCCCTCTCAAGCGTCTCTTCTCAGTTCAGTGCTCGCAACCTTTCCTCATAACTAATTATTATCTCTAAAGAGTCCTAACAAAAGTAATTCTATTCGATTCTCCTCTGGAATCAGGGTAAACCACTGAGGATTAACTTCCCATGGTGGATGAAAAAGTTGTTCCCCCATTTCCAAATACAGAATCAAAGGAGAATGATCAGAGAGTCCCCTCGGCTCGTACTGAATTGATCTTCAGTACCATTTCCCAAGGCTAGGTCAGTTCTTGATAGTGACCCATAGGTATTTGAACAGCATGAGTATTCTCTGCGTATTGGATGTCTACATTTCCACACATCTACTAGACCCATCTCCTGTATCTGGCTAGCCAATCTTGTTATACCTCGTAATCTTTATATTACTCTGTCTATCGTCCTCCTCCTTTAATACGTTATTGAAATCCCCCATTAATAAAATTGGGAGGTCCAACCATTGTGCCATTTTTTTCAAAGACATCATCCTTATATAGAGGAGGAATATACCCTGTTTCCCCGAAAATAAGACCTAGCATGATTGTCGGTGATGGCTGCAATATAAGCCCTACACCCCAAATAAGCCCTAGTTAAAGTCCTTGTAGGTCTTATTTTCAGGTTAAAGCTTATTTTCGGGGAAACAGGGTAGTGCTTATTTGGGGGGTAGGGCTTATATTGCAGCCATCACCGACAATCACGCTAGGTCTTATTTTCGGGGAAACAGGGTAGACATTCACCAAAACCACATGGGACACATGCAGGGGACCCATTCTGGCCGACTCCGAAGTCACGTCAGTACCATATATTGTCTAGGGAGGAAGAGGGGGGGCTGACCCAACCCCCCCCCCCAAAAAAAAAGTGGAAAGAAGAGAGAAAACCACCACCCCAACCTAAATATCCCTGACCTGTCTGGTGTGTTCCTTGGCCTTCATGATGCTGTTTGTTTACTAAGGTTCTCTAACAAACCTGCGGGGGCTTCACAGAACAGCTGTATTTATACTTAGATTAAATTACACACAGGTGGACTCTATTTACTGATTAGGTGACTTCTGAAGGCAATTGGTTCCATTAGATTTTAGTTAGGGGTATCAGAGTAAAGGGGGCTGAATACAAATGCACGCCACACTTTTCACATATTTATTTGTAAAAAAAAATTGAAAACCATTTATCATTTTCCTTCCACTTCACAATTATGTGCCACTTTGTGTTGGTATATCACATAAAATCCCAATAAAATACATTTACATTTTTGGTTGTAACATGACAAAATGTGGAAAATTTCAAGGGCTATGAATTCTAATTTTAAGGCACTGTAATGCCGCGTATGCACGAGCGGACTTTTCGACAGACTAGGTCCGACGGTTTTCCCGATGGACTTTCGGCGGAGTTCCGACTGACTTTCCAAATGAAGGGACTTGGCCACACACAATCACACCAAAGTATGACTGATTCAAACGTGATGACGTATGACCGGACTAGACTAAGGAAGTTCATAGCCAGTAGCCAATAGCTGCCCTAGCGTCGGTTTTTGTCCTTCGGACTAGCATACACATAATCGGATTTCTCGATAGGAACTGGGTTCGGCGGAGTTACATGTTCTACTTCTAAAGTTCATCAGATTTTTCGACAGCAAAAGTCCGATGGAGCCCACACACGATCGAATTGTCCGACGGATTCGTTCCGTCGGACCTTTGCTGGCGAAAAGTCCGCTCGTGTGTACGCGGCATTAGTGGAAATCTCACCATAATGAGGAAAATCCCTTCTTTGACAACGAATTGTCACATAAATAATAGGTACCCCCCCCCACACCTTAAAAAAATTTACACTCTACTTCTGTTCTCGTGACAACCATAACATTTTGGATTTATGCTCTACTCCTGTTACCGGGACAAAATGATTACTTATAATGAAGGAGAATACAATACTGAACAATACAGGTGACCAGATTTTTAAAAGCTCCCAGCACAGTTAACAAGGTGTCACAAACAGCTCCTAATCTCTGGTTTTGATTGGGGGCTGGTGGGACAGGCTCACGATCATGTGACCACTGTGACAGCCAATCCCTGTACTCACATGATTGGGAAGTCTGTTCTGCTCCCTAGTGTAAAGACCCTGTTAAAGGGTGGCCAGGAGGAGGCAGGAAGGTGTCAAATGGAGAACCCAGTAAGGTCTGGAAATACAATTTCAGGAAAATCCCCAAAATTTAAGGAATAAATATATAAATAAATCAATAATTCAGATGGGGCCCCAATCATTTTTAAGCTGTATTTTCTACGGTATTCCGGAATTTGCCCAGCCTCATTCTGCATTGTGGGAAATGTCTCACAGACATAGTTATAACCAAGCATTGTTGACCAAGCATTAGTCATTTTCTAAGATCAGTTTGAATGCTGTACACCAACGTATTGTAGACAGACAATGGAGGAAGCCAGCTTCCCTACTTACCAATGCAGCAATTTGCCTGCAATCATGACAATATAGGATATGTGAGCTTTCCACTCTGCCTTTCATGACTGTGCCCTGGAGTGGCCCAATTCTAAGGAATACCACCTGCCCTAATACATACTTCATGAGGACATTAGGGGAAGGTCAGGTAATAACATGTTCCTTTGTGGGTTTCCCAGGAGACAAAGTACATCCTTTTCACCGAGGACCGGAGAGACTACGAGTGGTTAAAGGCTTTACAGCAGAACAAAGAGATCAGCAGAGGCACTCTGGAGCAATACAGGTACATCACTTGTTGCCTATAAAATGCTTTCTGTTGAACCAGCCATCCATATAACATATGTGATCACATTGCACCCCTATGTTGTACAATAAAATGCCTGACCTGTCTCCTCAGTGTAGGGTTTCACTTACCCACCAGTAGATGTCATTAGCCAAATATAAAATATTTCCTCTGACTTTAAAGTGTATGTAAAGGCAAAATAAAAAATATGCAGTACGTTTCTACAACATCTCTTATGCCGCGTACACAAGGTCGGAATTTCCGATGGAAACAGTCCGATGGGAGCTTTTCATCGGATTTTCCGACCGTGTGTATGCCCATCGGTCTTTTTTTGTTGGAATTTCTGACGGACTTAAGATTGAGAACCTGTTCTTAATTTTTACGACGGAAAACCTTTCTATCGGATTTTCCGATCGTGTGTATGCAATTCCGACACGCAAAATTCTGACGCATGCTCGGAAACAATTCGACGCATGCTCAGAAGTATTAAACTTCCCTTTAATAGTGCAGTAGAACGTGTTGTATGCCACGGTGTTATTGACCGTCGGAATTTGGTGTGACCGTGTGTAGGCAATACAGCTTGAGCGGAATTCCGTTTTTTCCGACGAGAATTCCGATCGTGTGTATGCGGCATTAGGGTTCTGGCTTGTGATTTTCCAGAATTGCACTAAGCTGTCAAAATATATGTAAAGTCAAAATTGTTTTGTCATCTTGGATAAAGAGGGGAGGGTTTAAGTGGTTATAAAGCCACATATTTTTTACCTAAATGCAATCCTTGCATCAGTACCCCTCCACCCCTTTTAATTACTTAAGCCAGTGGCAGCTGGCACTCCAAATTTTTTTTTGGGGGGGGGCAAACAAACTGAAAAATTCTGAAAGAAACCCATCAATTGCAGCCTCACTGTACCATCAATCGCAGCCACTGTTCCCATCAATTGCCGCCACTGTGCCATCAAACGCAGCCACTGTGCCCATCAATTGCCACCACTGTGCCCATCAAACGCAGCCACTGTACCCATCAATTACCACCACTGTGCCATCAAATGCAGCCACTGTGCCATCAAATGCATCCACTGTGCAACATAAAATTCAGCCACTGTGCCCATCAAACGCAGCCACTGTGCCCCATAAAATGCAGCCACTGTGCCCATCAATTGCTCCCACTGTGCCCATCAATTGCCGCCACTGTGCCCAAAAATTGCCCCACTGTGCCCATCAATTTCTCCCACTGTGCCCATCAATTGCCGCCTCTGTGCCCATAAATTGTTGCCACTGTGCCCATTAATTGCTCCCACTGTGCCCCATCAAACGCAGCCAATGTGCCATATCAAATGCTGCCAGTGTGGCCCACAGTCTGCACTTATCTGTCTCGGTGGGACAGCTCCTCGGTGTCTTCTCCCGTCTTCTCTTCCCATCCTCTGCTATGGGGGGGCTCGGATCTGTCCTTGGGTAACAGATCCAAGCCCCTGATTGGCAGAGAGGTGGTTTAGTGTTAGGAAAGCGAATATTCTTTCGCTTTTCTAACACACAGCTATGTGACCTGCGAGCGCCCAGCATGGCGCTCGCAGGTCACCTTTTTTGAAGCCTATTAGAGCCTATGGCTCTAATCGGGTGCTTCAAAAACACCCTTGCCCTTGTAATTCAGGTGCCCGGCGCCCAAAAAATGGGTTGGGCGCCTGAATAGGGGGTGGCAGCGGTGGCCATTGATAGATTCATTCAATGCATGAATCTATCTATTGGTGCTAGAGGGGTGGCTGGAGAGAAGGGGCAGTGCCGGTGCACCTTATGGACTCACCGCCACTGACCTAAGCCCTCATTCGATCCAGCACTGTGCCCGTCTGCAGTGGTTCTCTCCCCTCACTTCCTGCTCTCACAGGCTTTTCTGAGGCAGGGGTAGCCATTGGCTCCAGCTGCTGTCAATTAAAGCCAGTGGTGAGGGAGCGATTGGTAAGGCTGAGTCCCGCTGTCTGTGTCTATAGGCTCTGGGGTGGGCCCAGACAAGTGCCCTCATAGGAAGCGGGTTCCTATGGGCTAGGGATGCCAACTGTGTAAATTCACAGACAGTTTGTAAAATCCATGATTTTTACATCTGCCTATGAATATCCGTTCACAGATTCTACAATTCACAGATTTTTACAAATTGTCCGTGAATTTACTGATAGTTGGCAACCCTGCTATGGGGGCACTCGCCAGAGAAGAGGAGCCAGAAGTGCCAGTAGGGGACCTGAGAAGAGGAGGTTTGGGGCTGCTCCATGCAATTCCATTGCACAGAGCAGGTAATTATAAACCAGTTTGTTATTTATTAAAAAAAAATATAATTTACAATCACTTTAAAACTTTTTTGTCTCATTAGGGAAATTTCCCTTTACTTCCTGTCTTCTAGACTCAACAGGAATTGAGAGAATGTTTCCAATATCAAGATTTTGGATTTACCCTTACTGACATTGGTGATCAGGAAAATTAGAGAGGGCGAATCTCTGTAGCGGGGACACAGACAGCAAACAAACACGACAATGATTCGCTCCCCTCATCACTGTACCTAAATCTTAAAAAAAAAAGTTTTACCTTAGTTACACTAAGCCCTGTGACCCAAAAAGACAAAATGTAGATGCTGGTCAGGTAGAGTGTTAAAGTCCAACTAGACTGCTGTGAGTGCAGGCAGGGACAGGGAGCTTGCCCTAGCTCCAAGCTGCAGCAATGTCAAAGGAAAAGCTCTATAAGCCGCAAATCATGAAGCAGACCCATGTGATGGAGTGAGATGAAAGGCAACCTCAGCCAGGACTCCAACCGGGCCACGCCCCCAATGTGTTTTGCTCCACCCCTTGGAGCTTAATTATGGGGATGGGAGTTCTGAGCATAAGGCCCCTTTCACACTGGGGCGGGAGCCGCAGCGATGGTAAAGCAGCGCTATATTTAGCGCTGCTTTACCGTCATTTTAGCCGCGGTATTCGGCCGCTAGCGGGGGTTAAAACCGCACCGCTAGCGGCCGAATACCGCGGCTAAAAGGGTACCGTAGTGGTGCTTTGCGGCGGTATTACCGCGGTGTCCCATTGAAATCAATGGGTAGGAGCGGTATAGGAGCGGTGAATACACCGCTCCAAAGATGCTGCTAGCAGGACTTTTTTGACCGTCCTGCTGCGTGCCCTCCTGGCTACAAAACGAAAGTCTTGACCCAATATCCTGTGGTAGTTGTTGTCTCTGTGAAAGATAGGGAGGTGTTTAGATATGATACGTTTAATATCCTGAAAATGTAGGCTATAACGTGTGGAGAATACAAGTGGAATGGTGGACCCAGTTGATGTAGGATGGCGTTGTGTGAATAAATCAGTCCTAGATAATCTGGCGTATAATAATATTGACACTTTGGCCCAATTTGTGAGTCATGGTCTGGGGCTGCAGGAGTGCTGCCGGCACTGGGGAGCTACAGTTCATTGAGGGAACCATGAATGCCAACATGTACTGTGACATACTGAAGCAGAGCATGATCCCCTCCCTTCAGGGACTGGGCCGCAGGGCAGTATTCCAACATGATAATGACCCCAAACACACCTCCAAGATGACCACTGCCTTGCTAAAGAAGCTGAGGGTAAAGGTGATGGACTGGCCAAGCATGTCTCCAGACCTAAACCCTATTGAGCATCTGTGGGGCATCCTCAAACGGAAGGTGGAGGAGCGCAAGGTCTCTAACATCCACAAGCTCCGTGATGTCATCATGGTGGGGTGGAAGAGGACTCCAGTGGCAACCTGTGAAGCTCTGGTGAACTCCATGCCCAAGAGGGTTAAGGCAGTGCTGGAAAATAATGGTGGCCACACAAAATATTGACACTTTGGGCCCAATTTGGACATTTTCACTTAGGGGAGTACTTATTTTTTATTGCCAGCGGTTTAGACATTAATGGCTGTGTGTTGAGATATTTTGAGGGGACAGCAAATTTACACTGTTATACAAGCTGTGCACTCACTACTTTACATTGTAGCAAAGTGTAATTTCTTCAGTGTTGTCACATGAAAAGATATAATAAAATATTTAACAAAAATGTGAGGGGTGTACTCACTTTTGTGAGATACTGTATATGAGTGTATACTGTATATATATATATATATATATATATATATATATATATATTTTTTTAATACTACGCTATGGGAGCGTGTTATTGATCTTAATTTGAGGCATTAAGTGCATACAGCATACTCCCGCTATATATATTAGCAATATAAAAATCAGTAAAATTACACTCAAGTTCTGTATTATACTAATGTTGTCATCTTCACCACTAGAGGGCACAAGAATGCTGGAATAAAAGTATGCTTAAAGCGTTATTAAACCCTAAACCAAAAACTTAATATAATGCAGCTTACCAATCATTAGATGTGGTGGCATTTTATGTGCAGTCAACAGCTTCAGCCCCGGAAGATTTTACCCCCTTCCCGACCAGAGCATTTTTTGCAATTCGGCACCGCGCCACTTTAACTGACAATTGTGCAGTCGTCGGAACCCAAACAAAATTTACGTCCTTATTTACCCACTAATAGAGCTTTCTTTTGGTGGTATTTGATCACCCCTGCGGTTTTTAGTTTTTGCGCTATAAACAAAAAAAGTGTGACAATTTTGAAAAAAGCGCATTATTTTTTAATTTTTGCTATAATAAATATCCCCCAAAAATATATTTAGACCGATATATGTATTCTTCTACATATTTTTGGTAAATAAAAAAAATCGCAGAAAGCGTATATTGATTGGTTTGCGCAAAAGTTATAGTGTCTACAAAATAGGGGATAGTTTTATGGCATTTTTATTTTATTAGTAATGGCGGTGATCTGCAATTTTTATCGGGACTGCGACATTATAGCGGACACATCGGAAACTTTTGACACTATTTTGAGACCATTGTCATTTATACAGCAATCAGTGCTGTATATGTAAATGCACTGATTACTGTGTAAATGACACTGGCAGTGAAGGGGTTAACCACTATGGGGCGATGAAGGGGTTAAGTGTGTCCTAGGGAGTGATTCTAACTGTAGGGGGGTGATGGGCTTCAAGTCACATGGCAGCGATCACTGCTCCTGATGACAGGGAATGGTGATCTCTGTGATGACACAAGCCAGAACGGGGAAATGCCTTGTATACACTTCCCTGTTCTGAGGCTCCGTGGCACAATCGCCGGGAGACCGGCAGACTCGATTTCCGCTGGTCCCGCGGGCACGGTCACACTGTATGCGGTGGGCACGCGCATGCCTGCTATCCCCGGATCTTAAAGGGGACGTACAGGTACGCTCATTTGCTCACTGCTGCCATTGTGCCGACGTAAGAATATAAATACCGCTCTGAGGGCTTTACTGATTTTATATTATAAATGGAGGTCTATTCTGTAGACTTCTATATATTATATACTTTATTACACAGTATATTTTACATTGGACTTTCTCTCTTTAGGTTTCATTTCAGTGCCATAAACACGGGGTTTCTATTTGCTCAGATTTCTTGCATTTTTTGCATTTTTTGCATTTTTTTGCATCTTTTGCATTTTTTTGCATTTTTTTGCATTTTTTACATTCATGTGTCGCTAATAACACGGGAACTCCTTATATACATATATTTCCTGATCATATACATATATATTTTTTGGTCACATATTTGCTTGCGATTCACATTGAATCGCTGTATGTACATCCCGTTCCTTTTTATTACATTCATTGCATTCTGTGTCATATACACAGTTCATCCATACAGACTCGCAGGTTTCATTATATAGGTTTATTTGGGGTTTCAATTCAAATTAATGTAGTGTTATTATCATATTTTGAATTCCTTCAGGGTACCTATATATATGTATTTTTATATATATTCTATGCGTGTATATATTCTTACATATATTTTTTACTTTTTACATGCTATGTTCCATATGCCACAGCACAGCCTGAATGGTTATATAGATCCTCATCTACCGCCATTTTAAATCTTATTGCGGTGACAGATGTGGGTTCTTTTTTTTTTACACTCCTAATGCGATTTTGTGTTGTGCTGCATTTTGGAATTTTGCCATTTTTGGTTTTACCTCACACATCTACGTGGGTTGTTCTTCATTGTATACGGTATCCCGTTTTTTCATATTGGAAGTTTGTGCCGGTCTCTTTTGTATCATCTTTTACCCATTCCCATCTTGGATGTTATGTACATATTCTTCAGATTTAATTATGTTTTTTCTTTTTTTGAATTGTGCATATACCCTTGTTTTTGCAGCCTTTATACAGTGGACCACAATGTTGACACCTACGTTTTTGTACACATACTTATTCTCTTTGTATGTATTTTTTCTGTATTTTTGTACTAACCACACATTTATATACATTTTATTGGCATGTAATTTGTTGTTGGTCTTTATCCTGGCTGTCCCACCCATACCTTTATTCCAATGTTTTTTTCTTTTGGGATTTGGGTGTGGGCTGCTGCAGCCAGGTGAGATCTTTTGAATGCAATCACCAGAATGATCAAGCTGTAGTGCCCTGATTGGCTGTTTAGTCAATGTCGGTCACCTGACTTTAGCTATATATGTTTTGTTTTTTGCATTCTATCTTTAGCTATGACTAAGCGCCTTTGAGGCGTGAAACGCGTAAGCTACTGTTGCTGTTTTGCTGTATCGCATGAGATGTCACTACTTTGGATTTTATCTTTTGCCTAATAAAGAAGTTTTTGCTGAAGTGCGGCCATCCAGACTTCCCTTTTTCCTCTCTGTTGTGAGCAGAGCCTGCACCAGCTGTACCGAATCAGGGTGGACATCACTTTGCCTCCAGACTCAGAGCGGTATTTATATTCTTATCTCTCAAACCTGGATTTTTGCTCTTCTCATCATACCTGCTCGTCTTGTGCTTTTTTGTTTATTATCTAGTGGTTTATTTCACACCACTGTCACCCTCTTACCTGTCATGGCTTCTGGGACTACTACATCCGAAAATAGTATTGCTTCTCTCAGCCAAGATACAAGCTACAGCCGTACCCTGAAGGACCCTTCACACAACCCCTTACGTCTAAGCCAGCAAACTCCCTCTCTGCTTAAAGCAGATACTAATGACTTTATCCTAAAAAAGACTTTTAGAAAACTTGAGAGTTTGATGGCAAAGGAGATCAAAGTGTTTTGGGATATTCATTCTCTCACTGAATATTTAGCATTGGAGCAAATCCCACGGGGTCTCCGCATAAAGAAATTTCCCACCTTTGATTTCCCAGATGAAGAAACCAAACTTCTATGGACTAACACACTTACCACCTGTTCGTTTAGTCTCATGAAAATCATCATTGAATCAAGGACCAAAGAGTTAAATCGCATACAAAGCGAGATGTCTTTTATTCAAAACGAGCTTACTAATTCACAAAATTCTCCTTGTTTTGTGGAGCTTGATGAACTGCTAAATAAAAAATTGGATAAACTAGAACGCAATGTTATTTCAACTAAGAAAGATAAAAAACTTCGCGACCAAATTGATTATGACACCAACCAGGTTTACACCTGGAAAAAACCTGCTTTCCGCTCTGGCCGTAGGCCGAGATCCTCCTCTAAGAAAAGAGTCAGCTTCTCTGATACGGAGGGTGAGTCTCTCCATGACACTACTGCCATCACTGCTTCTGATTCTTCACCGGATACGAGATCTAATTCAAGCCATACACATCCAGAGAGAACTCTGTCTTTAAACTCGGGCAGCACTGGACACAACAGAGGCTTCAGGAGAAAAAAGGCAAAACGAGGAGGGGAGGTCAAAGAAACAAACGACATCAGCGAGGGTCGCTATCAGCTGCGGGATCGCAAATAAACGCTAACCTCAATGTAGTTAATCTATCGCAGAAATCTTTATCCCTATCTGAAACTGCGCTACTATCAAGAGGCTTGAACTTTTGTCCTACTAATCATTTCAATTTGTTTGATACTATTTTGGACGTTAATAAGCTAGCAAGGACTTTAACCTTACAAAAACACTTTTTCACCGATGTTGATTTAAATGTTGTTTCATCTATTGACAATCCTTCTAGCGGTGAGTGTGAGTCTGATTTACATGCCAGTCCGTTTTTGGATGACATTACTAATGTTTTATCTGAGAATGTGAAACCATTTTCTCCCTCCCAGTCTCTTCCTTCTTCCCCCCTACCTTCCCCTTCCCTTTCCCCTCTCATATCATTCAAAGATGTTTGTGCCTTTAATGACCTTGTTGATTTGGCAAGTGAGTCCAATCCGGTTTTGGAGGATGGTGATGCTTGCCATAGTACAGTATCATTTAAGATGAGGTCTGATTTTTATCCTATTAATTCTCGAGGTAAAAACATGGATATGTATCAAACCTTGGTAGAGAGAGACCTCACTACGCTGGCACGCAACACCTCCAACAAAGTGGCTAATAATTTGTCTCCAGATGAAAAATTGTCCATTCAAAAATTACGGGCTGATCGTGAATTAGTCATAAAAAATGCTGATAAGGGGGGTTCGGTAGTCGTTATGGACGCCACCTCTTATCGCAATGAGGCTATTAGACAACTTTCCGACCCCCTTACTTACATTAAACTCAGTGGGAATCCCACCACCACCTTTAAAGCTGAACTGTCCTCTTTGTTGGATCGTGCAGTTTGTATGGGTCTCTTTACTGAAAGAGAGAAAGATATGTTTATACCTTCTTTTCCCGTTGTCCCAGTCTTTCACCATTTGCCTAAACTCCATAAGGGCCTCACACCCCTTACTGGTAGACCCATTGTGGCTGGCATTAATTCTCTTAATGAAAGACTGGGACAATGGGTTGACCAACAATTACAACCCTTGGTGGTGGAGCTACCCGGATACCTACGTGACACTAAACATTTGTTGTCCAGACTTGATGGCATGGCTTGGGGAGAGGGTTACAGCTGGATTACTTGTGATGTGTCTAGTTTGTATTCTTCCATACCTCACCATCTAGGTCTACGAGCAGTTTCCTTTTTTCTTAAAAAGTCGGGCAGATTTTCCCTAGCTACACAGGAATTCATCGTTTTATGTTTGGAGTATCTTTTAACACATAATTTTTTTATGTTCGACGGGGACTTTTACCTCCAGAAATGCGGGGCCTCTATGGGAGCCAAATTTTCACCCTCCCTAGCCAACCTATACATGGGATGGTGGGAGAGGTCCCGCATTTTTGGACCTGAAAGTCCCCGTCGAGCAGACACAGAGTTTTATTGTCGTTACATTGACGACCTCCTGTTTATCGTCTCTGACCCTCACATCACTTTGGAACAATGGTTAATTTACATGAATGACAACCAATTGAATCTAAAATTTACGGGACATCATGATCCTGTCACCATTGATTTTTTGGATGTGAGGCTCTTGGGAGATAACCATGAGATCGTGAGTAGCTTATATAGAAAACCCACAGCTGGGAATACTCTATTGTCTGCCAGTTCTAGCCATCCGCCACACACCATTAAAAGCATACCGGTAGGCCAATTTTTACGGCTTCGCCGTTTATGCACTAGACAGGATGTATATGTCCGGGAGGCTCGCCTAATGACAGAGAGGTTTCTAGCTAGAGGATATTCCAAGTCCATTATCGATCGTGCTTCTCGCATTGCCAGTCAGGCATCCAGGGCGGAGCTTTTGGCTGACAAACCGGTTTTATGTAACAGTAAGGATAAATCTCAATCCATCCCTACTTTTTCTACCCCATATAGTTTGGAATTTCAAAAAATAGGTAGAATTGTAACTAAATACCTTCCAATTTTGTCCAATGACCCAATTTATTCTAAAATCCTCACTAAAGGCATACGTACGGTCTCTAGGAGAGCACCGTCCTTAGGCAGTCTTTTGTCCCCTAGCTACTTTTGCAGCAAAAATCCCCCTTCCCATTGGATGCATTTTAAGGGTACCTTTAGATGTGGAGGCAATTCCTGTGTATACTGTCCCTTCATTAAGGGTGGTGACACCGTTACCTCCTCCTCTACAGGCAAAACCTTTAAAATTGGATCCTTTATTAATTGTAATACACGCTATCTCATTTATGTGATTACCTGTCTTACATGTTCAACTCAATATGTTGGCAGAACTATCCGTAGATTAAAGGACCGCTTATATGATCATCTTTATGACATTGACAAAGAACACGGTACCAATGTAGCCCGACATTGGAATGAGTTTCATTCAGGTGACACATCTAGTTTGCGCATTCAGGGCGTTGATAAAATCATACAACCACCTAGAGGAGGGGACAAATTTGGGCTCTTGTGTAAGCAAGAGGTTAAATGGATTTTTAATTTAAACACTAGACAGCCTGCAGGAATGAACTTTGAGTGGGATGTTTCCCACTTTTACGAATAGCACCAATTCTTTTGGGGTCCCTCTGCCCACTATATCTTTTTATGTAACAACTTTCCGTGCTTCCTATCACTGCATTTTCTTTATTAATTTTTTTTTTTTTTTTTTTATTTTTTTTTTTTTTTTTTTTTTTTTTTTTATATTTTTTATTATTATTATTTATTTATTTTTTTTTTTTTTTTTTTTTTTTTATTATTTATTTATTTTTTTTTTTTTTTCCCCCTTCACTACTATTCTTTCTTTCTTCTTTCTGTTTCCTTCCTTGTTGGCACTGACAATCATAATGACATTCTTTGCAATTAGCACTTGTCATTATTATCCTTCTAGTAAAAACACCTTTCTTTAGTCGCATGTTGCATGTCGCATGTCACATGACATCACCGTTGATTCAATAGGTACTTTAACGGTTCGCCATGCATCCCACCGAAGAGAGAGATTAATATAAAAATGTTTAGCTACACAAGCTATATACATCTATGGACCACGATCTTGTGATCTGTTCTAGATTTATAGTATTAATAAGGCTCTACTGCTGTTCTATAGTCCAGCTTTGACATCCATTTCCTCCATTTACTATTGGGCTTTACTGATTTTATATTATAAATGGAGGTCTATTCTGTAGACTTCTATATATTATATACTTTATTACACAGTATATTTTACATTGGACTTTCTCTCTTTAGGTTTCATTTCAGTGCCATAAACACGGGGTTTCTATTTGCTCAGATTTCTTGCATTTTTTGCATTTTTTTGCATTTTTTTGCATCTTTTGCATTTTTTTGCATTTTTTTGCATTTTTTACATTCATGTGTCGCTAATAACACGGGAACTCCTTATATACATATATTTCCTGATCATATACATATATATTTTTTGGTCACATATTTGCTTGCGATTCACATTGAATCGCTGTATGTACATCCCGTTCCTTTTTATTACATTCATTGCATTCTGTGTCATATACACAGTTCATCCATACAGACTCGCAGGTTTCATTATATAGGTTTATTTGGGGTTTCAATTCAAATTAATGTAGTGTTATTATCATATTTTGAATTCCTTCAGGGTACCTATATATATGTATTTTTATATATATTCTATGCGTGTATATATTCTTACATATATTTTTTACTTTTTACATGCTATGTTCCATATGCCACAGCACAGCCTGAATGGTTATATAGATCCTCATCTACCGCCATTTTAAATCTTATTGCGGTGACAGATGTGGGTTCTTTTTTTTTTTACACTCCTAATGCGATTTTGTGTTGTGCTGCATTTTGGAATTTTGCCATTTTTGGTTTTACCTCAAACATCTACGTGGGTTGTTCTTCATTGTATACGGTATCCCGTTTTTTCATATTGGAAGTTTGTGCCGGTCTCTTTTGTATCATCTTTTACCCATTCCCATCTTGGATGTTATGTACATATTCTTCAGATTTAATTATGTTTTTCTTTTTTTGAATTGTGCATATACCCTTGTTTTTGCAGCCTTTATACAGTGGACCACAATGTTGACACCTACGTTTTTGTACACATACTTATTCTCTTTGTATGTATTTTTTCTGTATTTTTGTACTAACCACACATTTATATACATTTTATTGGCATGTAATTTGTTGTTGGTCTTTATCCTGGCTGTCCCACCCATACCTTTATTCCAATGTTTTTTTCTTTTGGGATTTGGGTGTGGGCTGCTGCAGCCAGGTGAGATCTTTTGAATGCAATCACCAGAATGATCAAGCTGTAGTGCCCTGATTGGCTGTTTAGTCAATGTCGGTCACCTGACTTTAGCTATATATGTTTTGTTTTTTGCATTCTATCTTTAGCTATGACTAAGCGCCTTTGAGGCGTGAAACGCGTAAGCTACTGTTGCTGTTTTGCTGTATCGCATGAGATGTCACTACTTTGGATTTTATCTTTTGCCTAATAAAGAAGTTTTTGCTGAAGTGCGGCCATCCAGACTTCCCTTTTTCCTTTTGTTTCCTTTAGGGATAAAGGTTTTACATAGGTAAATAAAAGCTGATCATTGTAAGCACCCCTGTCAGTGGTAGATGATTTGTCTCATCCCTCTAACTGCTACATCTGCAGAACAGCTTGTTTTGTTAAAAAACAACAGACTTACTGACAGGATCACCATATGAAAAGAAAAAAAAACTAAGAAAACAAATGCAGGCATCACATCTAAGAATTGGTAAACTGCAATATAATAAATGTTTGCTTTTGGGTTTAATGCTGCTTTAAATTGGATCAAAAGTCAAAACTTTTTTTTTATTTAGTTTTTCATGGAGTAGGGAAATCATTGATCACCTGTTAGCCCCCGTACACACGGTCGGAAATTCCGACGGAAAATGTCAGATCAGACCATGTTGTGGGAAAATCCACCCGTGTGTGGGCTCCATCGGACTTTTTCCGTCGGAATTTCCGACAGAAAAAATTTGAGATCCTGCTCTCAAATTTCCGACAACAAAATCTGATCGGAGTTTTTCCGAACGTATGTAGAGAATTCCGACAGACAAAGTGCCACGCATGCTCAAAATTACGAAACCAAAGTTGTTGGCTACTAGCCTCTACGTAGTTCCATCGTACGCAACGAACGTCACCACGTTCAGAATGATCGGATTTTCCGACAACTTTGTCCGACCATGTGTATGCAACACCAGTGTCTGACAAAATCCTCGGAAAAAATCCGACGGATTTTGTGGTCGGAATTTCCGACCATGTGTACGGGGGCTTAGGTTTGTATTGTTGTTTGTGATTTCACCCTATATGGTTGTTCTGGTTATTATTGTCACTGGAACAGAAAGTGAGGGCAAGTCCAAAATTTGAGTTCCCGGAAAGCAGGATGCACCAGGAGACACTTGAGTGCCCCGTACACACGAGCAGATTTTCCGTCAGAAAAAACTTGCATGGTTTTTCCGACGGAATTCCGCTCAAGCTTGTCTTGCATACACACGGTCACACCAAAGTTCTATGAACTTTCGACCGTTAAGAACGCGTGACATACAACACTACGACGAGCCGAGAAAATGAAGTTCAATGCTTCTGAGCATGCGTCGAATTGTTTCCGAGCATGCGTAGGAATTTTGCGCGTTGGAATTTGTACAGACAATCGGAATTTCGGATCGGAACTTTTTCAGACCGAAAAAAATAGAAATTCCACCAGCAAAAGTCCGATGGAGCCTACACATGGTCGGAATTTCCGACCAAAAGCTCTCATCGGACTTTTGCTGGCGGAATTTCTGATTATGTGTATGCGGCACACTTTTGGGAGGTTTGATCCCACATCCTGTTGTGTGCACAGGACAGTAAGTTAAGGGAAATCTCTCCAATGGGACACAGATGAAAATAAAAGCTGACCCTTTCAAAAATTTAAAAAGTTGCATTTTTAGCAGCAATGGCAGCTTTTGTTTTCGTTACTATGCATGTTTCCTTGAAAAGGGGTTAGTATTATATTGACCATCACAAGTGAATTTGTTACATAACATCCACATTTTGCTGTGCTGTATTTTTGATTTTTATATTACATATATACAGTGGTGTGAAAAAGTGTTTGCCCCCTTCCTCATTTCCTGTTCCTTTGCATGTTTGTCACACTTAAGTGTTTGGGAACATCAAACCAATTTAAACAATAGTCAAGGACAACACAAGTAAACACAAAATGCAATTTGTAAATGAAGGTGTTTATTATTAAAGGTGAAAAAAAATCCAAACCATCATGGCCCTGTGTGAAAAAGTGATTGCCCCCTAAACCTAATAACTGGTTGGGCCACCCTTAGCAGCAACAACTGCAACCAAGCGTTTGCGATAACGTGCAATGAGGCTTTTACAGCGTCCTGGAGGAATTTTGGCCCACTCATCTTTGCAGAATTGTCCTAATTCAGTTACATTAGAGGGTTTTCGAGCATGAACGGCCTTTTTAAGGTCATACCACAACATCTCAATAGGATTCAGGTCAGGACTTTGGCTAGGCCACTCCAAAGTCTTCATTTTGTTTTTCTTCAGCCATTCGGTGGTGGACTTGCTGGTGTGTTTAGGATCATTGTCCTGCTGCAGAACCCAAGTTCGTTTCAGCTTGAGTACACGAACAGATGGTCGGACATTCTCCTTCAGGATCTCTTGGTAGACAGCAGAATTCATAGTTTCTTTTATCACGGCAAGTCTTCCAGGTCCTGAAGCAGCAAAACAGCCCCAGACCATCACACTACCACCACCATATTTTACTGTTGGTATAATGTTCTTTTTCTGAAATGCAGTGTTCCTTCTACGCCAGATATACTTGGACACACACCTTCCAAAGAGTTCCACTTTTGTCTCATCGATCCACAGAATGTTGTCCCAAAAGTCTTGGGGATCATCAAGATGTGTTGTGGAGAAATTGAGACGAGCTTTGATGTTCTTTTTGCTCAGCAGTGGTTTTCTCCTTGGAACTCTGCCATGCAGGCCATTTTTGCCCAGTCTTTTCCTGATGGTGGAGGCATGAACGCTGACCTTAACTGAGGCAAGTGAGGCCTGCAGTTCCTCGGACGTTGTTGTGGGGTCTTTTGTGACCTCTTGGATGAGTCGTCGCTGCGCTCTTGGGGTAATTTTGGGCGGCCGGCGACTCCTGGGAACGTTCACCACTGTTCCATGTCTTCGCCATTTGTGGATAATGGCTCTCACTGTGGTTCGCTGGATTCCCAAAGCTTTGGAAATGGCTTTATAACCCTTTCCAGACTGATAGATCTCAATTACTTTCTTTCTCAATTGTTCCTGAATTTCTTTGGGTCTCGGCATGATGTGTAGCTTTTAAGGATCTTCTGGTGGACCTTACTGTGTCAAGCAGCTCCTATTTAAGTGATGCCTTGATTGTGAACAGGTGTGGCAATAATCAGGCCTGGGTGTGGCTAGAGAAATTGAACTCAGGTGTGGACAACCACAGTTAGGCCCCTTTCACACTGGGGCGTTTTTCATGCGGTGCAGCGCTAAAAATAGCGCCTGTTCACCGCATGAAAAAATCCTGCCCCTTTAACTCCAGTGTGAAAGCCGGCGGGCTTTCACACTGGAGCGGTGCGCTAGCAGGATGAAAAAAAAAAAGTCCTGCTAGCAGCATCTTTGGAGCGGGATAGGAGCGGTGTGTTCACCGCTCCTATACCGCTCCTTCCCATTGAAAAGAATGGGAGACCGCGGTAAAACCGCGGCAATACCGCCGCAAAGCGCCGCTACGGCGGCGCTCTGCGGGGGGTGTTTAACCCTTTTTCGGCCGCTCGCGGGGGGTAAAACCGCACCGCGAGCGGCCGAAAACCACGGTAAAAACGACGGTAAAGCAGCGCTAAATATAGCGCTGCTTTACCGTCACCGCGGCTCACCGCCCCAGTGTGAAAGGGGCCTTATAGTATGTTTTAACAAGGGGGGCAATCACTTTTTCACACAGGGCCATGATGGTTTGGATTTTTTTTCACCTTTAATAATAAACACCTTCATTTACAAATTGCATTTTGTGTTTACTTGTGTTGTCCTTGACTATTGTTTAAATTGGTTTGATGTTCCGAAACACTTAAGTGTGACAAACATGCAAAGGAACAGGAAATGAGGAAGGGGGCAAACACTTTTTCACACCACTGTATAGATCTGTAGGTTCTCCCTCTAGTGTCTATTAGAATTTCACTGAAATCACTAAACCTTCAAGCTTAGCAGTGGCTTGAAGAAAATCACAGTCACAAAAGTACAAAGTTCATAAAACACATACTGTACCCCCAGAGGAGGAGTACAGGAGAAATCTCTTCTGGTGATGGCTGTCTAAGGCAGGCCATAAATGATGAAATTTCTAACTTGCAACCACAGGTTTCAGGAAAGAAAATTGCTCAATTCCCCCATCAACACAGTCAGGCTGGGTTACGCATCCAATTCGCAATAGCAGGAGATTTTTACCGGCTCTCTATGGAGCCGGTTCACAGTTCACATATAGCTGCTGTGGCTCCGGTGCAAATTTGTGTCTTTGGTCCGTTTCAGGTCCGAATTCAGCCAAAAATTTGGGCTAAAATCGAACCTGAAACAGTGAACGGGGATGCACCGGACCCCTGCTATGAGCCGCATGCAAAGATAGTGTGACCCAAGTCTCAGTGTTGTTGATGGGGGAATCCCTCCCGCATAGCTGTTGTGTTCTTCCAGCAGTGGGGAGCTGTCCTTGCCGGTAGAAAACAGTGATTATTGGTAGCGGCTATAGCCACTGGCAATAATTGCATACCAAAAATCTGACATGCTGATTGTACCCAAATCAGTCAATTGATCGACTTGGGTACATGCTGCCTGCCAATTGATGATTTGAATCTCGACCGGTTGAGCAGGGACCACCAATAGCTGGCTTAAGAGAGGATTTTCCTCATTTTGTCATTGGGACAGGATGTTGGGACCAGAGGAAAATCATTAAAAAAAATACAAGGCTTCTTCTAAGTAGCAGAGGTGTGGTAGCATACAACACTCTTTATTTAGTAGACAGAGGGGAAATCGTTCATCTACCTGCTGGTAGAGGATGCCACTTACTGTGCGTAGCATAGGCTACAATAGTAAATTACAGCTTCACCATCAGCCACACAGGGGTGGCATCTGTATAATACATTTGAGCCATGTTGGCCAGAAGTACACATTTAAAATGATCTTATTTTCTTCTTTATCCTGCATGTAAAAAGATAAGGGTCACTTAACTCTAGGATGTTTAATGCCTTGGAGGATTAGGTGTAATGTGTAGGTTACACTTATATACACGATGGCAGCTGCTGATGTTGCAAAATAATTTCTTCCCATCCATCTAGCAGCTGCCATCATCTCCTTGTCTGTGCTAGGTTCTTTATAGACTTTTGCAGGGCAGACTACTTTGCTTTGACAGTCAAGATTTCATGGCTGTGTATCCAAGGACGTCATTAAGTTAAGGGTAACTTACACATTATACTTACTTTCTCCAAACCTGCAGCCTCTCATAATTCTCCTTTAACAACTAAATTACATAGAACAGTAAATGCTGTAATCAGCTTTCATCTGTCTCCCTTTAGGCTTCGCCCGCGGGACGACTTTGGGAACAATTTTGACTTTAACAAGCTATTTGTTGCACACCCAGATTTTGTGCGATATCTGAAGAACAGGTAAGTCAAGCCAAAGTTTTGCAGAAATATTATTCATACAGTATTTGTGCTGCTTGCCTTCCAGGCAACCCCTTCCACAATGTCATGCAGATCAGATGTCACTTTTAACATGTTTGTGAATGCTATAGAATACCTTGTGACAATTATAGCATTGAAGTAATGGAAGCCTTGCTTTTATAAATACCAAGATGACCCTAGCTGTCATGTTGATCCAGTGGCTTCCCTACTTTTTAAGTTACTGACTTGGAAATAGTATGGAGATTAGGACTTCTGACTTTAGTTACTTAGTTGAAATGAGTATAGAAAATTAAGGGAAAGAGCGTTGGTTATCTATATATAGGGAGGTAATTGATGGTAATATTCTTCCATAGCATGGGTTGTGTGCATAATACTGATATGTTTGCTGTGCTGTTGTTGACTTTTGCAATATGAAGATGGAGGTTTCCCTAAATAAAGAGTAGGAAGAAACAGCAGCGCTCATCTGAGTGCAGTATGTTAGAACAGGTAATGGATTTAATAATGTTAAAATTAGCTTTTTTAAGAATTCTCAAATTTTGAGTTTGGCAAGATCAGACATTATATTGTCCAAAATGTGTGGATCTTGCCTTCAACAGATGGGGTGAAGTCACCCCTGTAAAAGTAAAATTTTTAAGATGCACACAAATTGGGAGTGAAACGGGGGATTTCCCTCCTGATCCCATGCATAATGTAAACATGTGCTATCTCCCATCATGGGGGTTCAATGGACATGTTTTGGGGGTGCAACCACTTCCTCTCACCTACTTGAGTTTTGAGGAAGGGGTTGCAGGCACAAAACGCGTACATTGATATCCCTTGATGGCAGATAGCACATGTTGACACACTGTGTGCATCTTCAAAATTTGGCTTTTAAAATGTTTTCAAAATTTTAGAATTACAAAAAATATGGTGCCATTTTTTAGGGAATTTAGATTCTTCCGAGGACCTCAATCATGTTCTTCAGTTTTTGTTCAATCGCAAGAGATTTTTGTTTTATAATGTCTAAATCCCGACTACACCACATTATCTCTTGGATTAGACTTTGGGCACTGTAATTGGTGAAATGATGAGATTGTTCTTCCACAACCTGTACATCACCTAAAAAATTAAATGCACACCATGTATTATAAATATGAAGGCATACATCCTGAATCTGGAGTGTCAGACACTCACCTGTTGTGGTGTCAATCTCGACCACCTCTCCTTCCTTCACATCCTCAGGTTGTGACCTCTGTTCCCCTTGTTCCTGAGGTGGGGGGTCCCTGGTGACCTCATATTTCCAGATTCTTTGCTCCCCTATGAGAATAAAACAAAAGGTATACTTAGCACACAGATATTTGTGGCCAGAAATATGAATGTGAAACATTGCTTGGAAGTGGGGTACAATTGTCTGTTTGGGCAGAGTTCCAAGCTGAAGACATGATTTATTCCCTTACCAAAGCTTACCTTATACTTACCTTTTTTGGACAAGTTTCACACCTGGAGGCACCCCAAGTATCCACTGGAGCACCTGTGTGTGACACCCTAAAAAGTTTTTTATGTGTCCCAAACTAGTGCTCCTGAGTCCAGATGTGTAAACAGCTGCTGAGTGTCCTCTCATTACATTACACTGAATCTAGTTTGCTATTCCTTCTAGTCTCAAACACATCTAGACAACAATGTCCTAAACTTCTTTTAAAATACAAATTATCATGAACAAATGTATTTAACCCTGTATCTGGGAAAAACATTGTATTTAACATTGTATTTTAGCAAAACAAACGATGTTTACTACGACTGATTACTGTGCCCACGAACATGAAAGTAGCCATTTTAAAATGTCCAACAGTAAAGAAAAGCACATGGAACAGCATGCAAGTAATAATAATAATAATAATAATAATAATAGGGACACATGACAACTACTTACTTTTTCAAAGAACTTTCTTGATCTTTCTGTATTGA
The DNA here is from genome assembly GCA_028564925.1 of Lithobates sylvaticus. Taxonomy (NCBI): domain Eukaryota; kingdom Metazoa; phylum Chordata; class Amphibia; order Anura; family Ranidae; genus Lithobates; species Lithobates sylvaticus. The sequence goes on along the minus strand of CM053037.1, from coordinate 138,622,680 downwards.
TCCTGCTCCCTTAATTTGAGGTCTGACCAGCGTTTCCTCAGTTGATCCTTGGATCGTCGTACCCCAAAATTCCGGCACAGACTCTTCACAACGTTATTCATGATCTTGGCCTTTCTCATATTTGGGTTTGGGTACGGTCCATAATTCCCATCATAGTCGTTCCTCCTCAAGATGTCGACCATCTCCAACATCTCTGCAAAGGACATATTTGAGGCCTTATATCTCCTCCTGGATCATGACGTTTCTGGTTCCGGGCTTTCCTCCTCCTCATCACTGCTATTATGCATATGCTGTGTCTCTGCCATGTTCCTCTCCCACTGCGACGAAAGAGATGGGGTGGTGAATATTCTAGAAAGAACATCAGGGGTGGGTGACGCGGGCGGAGTTTCACGCATGCACAGTGTATATAAAGCTAACATGTGTGTGTCGTAACTACGTTCTGTGTGCGGAGGAAGGAGGAATGGAAGCAACGACCATTATAACGAAGGTAAGATTTTAACTTGGGACATGAGCGGCCTATACTGAATCTAGATTGAGGCCTATATTGGGATAAGATTAGCCTGAGATGAGTGTTTTTGTCTTTTGTTTGGTCTTGCAGAAAAAATGCATCCATTTAAAGATCCAGAATTCCTGGGCGAATTCCTGGATAAATACCGAGGTATGAGAAATTTATGGGAGGTGAAAAACCTGTTATATCACAATAAAGCATGTAGGAAGGCATCGATGGAGAAACTGCTTGAATTTGTAAAGACTCGGGCCCCCAATGCAGACATCAGGTTTGTGGAAACTAAAATTGGTAGCTTGAGAAGTACATATAGGAAGGAAAATTTGAAGGTCCAGAAGTCCCTAAGGTCAGGAGCAGCAGCAAAGGATGTATATGTACCCAGTCTGTGGTACTACAGCAGGATGCGTTTTTTGGATGACCAGATTGAAGCAAGGGAATCGCTTTCGACTCTTCCGGCACCCCTTCCCTCCACCCTTCCATCCAGCCTTCCCTCAACCACAGCTGAGACTTCCGTGGACCAACCTGGGCCTTCAATCCAGGAAGAAATTAAGGAGCCCAGATGGAGCCAGGTATAGTATTTTGCAACATATTTTTTGTTTGAAAATTATTGTTGGTAACTAGATGTTATTATTGATAACAAATTAATGATTTAACAAAAAGTGTTTGACATATCAATAGACAGTAGGGGCCAAAAAAGATTGTGACACGAATGGAAAATGCTGGAGTCAGAATGATAGTCTTTATTATTTATTAACATTCAATTTGCAACAGTCATGAGCTGAAAATTGTGTGTGATTGATGAACAAAAAACTAAAACTATGTCCCTTTTTATACACAGGAAGACCTCAGTCAGGACGAGGCTCTGGAATGTGGCAGCCAGGAGGAGGCGGGGGTAAGTGTCAGCCAGGAGGTGGCGGGGCCCAGTCACACCCAATCCCAGGTGTCTCCCCTCCGCCTTCCACCCAAAAGGCCCAAGAAGGAGAGGAACATGGATGGGGCAGCACTGGCCCTCATTAAAGAGGCTAATGCGGCCCTGAAATCCCCCCTCGATGCTGTAGAGGCCTATGCATCTATGTAGCCTCAAATTTGCAGCAAATGGAGGAGGGCCAATGCCGCAAATGTGAAAAAATCATTTTTGAGGCCATCTATAAGGAGTTGAGTGGCCAAATAACGGATGATGTCCACGTGTGTGCTCCCCCATCCTCCTCCTCCTGCCACAAGTCCACCTCCAGAGCCACAGCCTCCAGGGAAGGCTGCAGGGAAGGCTGCACGGAAGACAAGAAACTGATTGCCTGGCTTCAGTCTGGTCTGACAGAAGACGCAGCCTGTTGTAGTACCACAGCCTGGGGACATATATGTCATCTGCTGCTGTTCCTGTTCTCTGGGAGTCCTGGACCAGATTGACCTCCCTTCTATATGGACTTCTCAGGCTACCAAGTTTTTTAGCCACAAAGTTAATGTCTGCCTTGGGGGCCAAAGGCTTTGCAAATCCCAGCAGTTTCTCCAGCGTTGTCTTCATCTTTCTTTTGTTATTATGAGGGAAATAAATTGAGATTTTTAGTTCTGAAAATACTTGCCTATGTGTTTTTCTTCAAATAGCAAATTTTGGTTGTGAGTAGGCAGGTACATTTCAAAAATACAATGTCAAAATTAACAAGGGACACCAAAACCAAGCAACGTCCTTGAGGTTTACAAATACAAGATAATAATGGTATTGTGGAAGCATGACATAAAAAAATAAAAAGGAGACCACGAGAAGAAAATATAAAAAAAAAAAAAAAAACAGGAAATCTTGATAAAAAAAAAATATATGGAGATCTGGCTTTAATTAAAATAAAGATTATTCAGGAGATCATTAGAAATAATAAAGAAATACGTTTGTGAGAACTCTGTGTGAATATGAGCAGAAAAACAACTTCATTATTCTAGCATTATAAAGAAGTAGAGAATGTGCGGTATTGAAAGATTAAAAAATTTGCAGCACAAAGAATTAGCTATCTCCATTACGAACGCTAGTTTTACAAGACCGATCGGTTCCGTCTCGTACTTGATTCTGAGCATGCGTGTTTTTTTGCGCGTCGGAATTGCATACACACAATCGTAATTTCCGATAGAAAGTTTTTCCATCTGAATTTTGCGTGTTGGAATTTGTACAGATGATCGGAATTTCGGATCGGAACTTTTTCAGACCGAAACATAGAGAACATGCTCTCAAACTTTTTTCTGGCGGAAATTCGGCCAGAAAAATTCCGATGGAGCATACACACGGTCGCATTGTCCGACGAAAAGCTCTCATCTGTCTTTTGCTGGCCGAATTTCCGATCGTGTGTATGCGGCATTACTCCCTATTATTTGTCTCTCTCCAAGTGCCACTATACCCCCCTCCTTTGCCTACATATAGAGTACTGTGCAAAAGTTTTAGGCAGGTGTGAAAAAAATGCTGTAAATTAAGAATGCTTTCAGAAATAAAAGTGTTATGCCGCGTACACACGGTCGGAATTTCCGATGGAAACAGTCCGATGGGAGCTTTTCATCGGATTTTCCGACCGTGTGTATGCCCATCTGTCTTTTTCTGTCGGAATTTCCGACGGACTTTGGATTGAGAACCTGTTTTTAATTTTTCAGACGGAAAACCTTTCTATCGGATTTTCCGATCGTGTGTATGCAATTTCGACACGCAAAATTCCGACGCATGCTCGGAAACAATTCGACTCATGCTCAGAAGCATTAAACTTCCCTTTTATAGTGCAGTCGAACGTTTTTTAAAGCGTGGTGTTATTGAACGTCGGAATTTGGTGTGACCGTGTGTAGGCAAGACAGTTTGAGCAAAATTCCGTCGGAATTCCGATGGGAAAACCATCAGAGCTTTTTCCGATGAGAATTCCGACCGTGTGTATGCGGCATAAATCGTTTAATTTTTATCTATTACCAAAATGGAAAGTAAATGAACAGAGGAGAAATTCAAATCAAATCAATATTTGGTGTGACCACCTTTTGCCTTCAAAACTGCACCACTTCTTCTAGGTACACTTGCACACAGTTTTTGAAGGAACTCAGCAGGTAGGTTGTGCCAAACATCTTGGAGAACCATAGATCTTCTGTGGATGTAGGCTGCCTCAGATTATTCTGTCTCTTAGGCCCCTTTCACACTGGGACGGTTTGCAGGCTGCAAACCGACCCGAAACAGCTGTTGCTGTGTCTTCAGTGTGAAAGCCCGAGGCCTTTCACACTGAAGCAGTGCGCTTGCAGGACGCTGAAAAATGTCCTGCAAGCCACATCTTTGGTGCGCTGTAGGAGCGGTATATTTACTGCTTCTATAGCGCCCCTTCCCATTGAAAACAATGGGGCTGCTCTCTGAACCCGCCCACAAAACGCAGCTGCAGCGGCGGTTGCGGGCGGTATTAACCCTTTTTCGGCCGCTCGCGGGGGGTAAAACCACCGCTAGCGGCCGAAATGCGCCGCTAAAACGACGGTAAAGTGGCGCTAAATATAGCGCCGCTTTACCGCCAGCGCCCCCAACGCCCCAGTGTTAAACCAGCCTTAAAGTGGTTGTAAACCCTCCTGAGACATTTTTACATATAGGTAAGCCTATAATAAGGCTTATCTACATGTACTGAAAATATCTCCTAAACGTGCGCCCTTTAGGAGATAATTACATTGTAGTGCGCCAATGAGGTCATCGGTAAATGTGCAGTGGAGAAACGGCCCTCTGTGCTGTTTCTTCCCCAGCAAGTGCCGTGACGTCATGCAGCTCCAGTCAGTCACAAAGCCAGAGTCCGCAGCCCCGGAAGGAAGAGGGGGGAAGATCGATGCTTCCATCAGCGGGGACATCGCAGGCTTCGTTTGCAGGTAAGTGCCACATAATGCATACTAGCCCATCATGCTTTTACTTTGCAGGGGAATAAAGAGGAAGTAAAACCCATCAGGGTTTACCTCCTCTTTAATGCCAGACAGACTCAATGTTGAGATCAGGGCTCTGTGGGCGGCCAAACCATCACTTCCAGAACTCCTTGTATTCTTCACACTAAAGATAGTTCTTAGCCAACACCCACCATATAGACAAATGACGGCAGGTGGGATGCTCTCTTATTCTGAGCCAACGTCATATGATGTCACCCATTCTTGCCGCAATCGCACGCGCACAGGGGTGCGCAGCGTGACGATCGCGAGCACGCTGTGTCTCTGGGACGATGACCCATGTGTTCAATCACAGCTTATCACATATAAACAAGATGTCATTTATCGTCTCTCCTCGCCTCACAGTGACAGAGTGTGAGGAGAAGAGAGCCAATCGTGGCATTTCCTCACAGGGGAGACCTGTACAGGTAATCAGTGCAGCCCCAACAGTGCCCATCAGTGATGCCAGTATGCGCCCATCTGTGATGCCAATCTGTGCCCATCTGTGATGCCAATCTGTGCCCATCAGTGATGCCAATCTGTGCCCATCAGTGATGCCAATCTGTGCCCATCAGTGATGCAAGTCAGTACTGCCTTTCAATACCCATAAGTGCCTGCTCATTAGTGCCGCTCATCAGTGTCCATTAGTGCAGCCCATCAGTACTGCCTATGTGTGCCATCTAACATTGCCCATAAGTGTCGCTTATCAATGTCCATCAGTGCAACCTATCAGTGCTCATCACTGCTGCATATTAGTGCAGCCTATCAGTGCCCATCAGTGCTGCATATTAGTACGTCATCAGTGCCACCCCATCAGTGCCGCCTCATATGTGCCCATCAGTGCAGCCTATCAGTGCCCATCAGCGCAGCCTCATCAGTGCACATCAGTGAAGGAGGAAAATTACTTATTTACACATTTTTCTGGCAGAAACTAAGAAAACCTTTTTTTTTTTCAAATTTTCAGCAAACAAATAAATTAATTAATTACCACCAAAATAAAGCTCTATTTTGTGGGAAAAAAATTGTTTGGGTACAGCGTTTCATGACCACGCAATTGTCATTCAAAGCGTGACAGCGCTGAAAGCTGAAAATTGGCCTGGGTAGGAAGGGGATAAAAGTGCCCTGTAGGCAAGTGGTTAATGACATTGGTTGTATGTTTGGGGTCGTTGTCCTGCTGTAGAATACATTTGGGGCCAATCGCATGCCTCCCTGATGGTTTTGCATGATGGATAGGTATCTGCCTGTATGATGAAACACCTTCATTGAACTTAAAGCAGGCCTAGACCTAAACAGACTTACCCTTCAGACTGCATAAGACAAGTGGTAGATAATATATTGCTTAGTGTGCTTTCACACTGAGGCTTGGCGGCGTCGGTGGTAAAGAGACGCTATTTTTAGCAGCGATTTACTGTCGTTTTAGAGGCGCTATTCGGCCGCTATTCTTCACACTGGAGAGACAGGAGAGGCTCTTTACAGGCACTATGCAGGTGCTATTTTTAGTGCTATAGCGCCTGTAATGCGCCTCAGTGTGAAAGCAGCCTAATGCCTTGTACACGCGGTCAGTTTTTCCAACGGAAACTGTGCGATCGGATCATGTTGTCGGAAAATCCGATCGTGTGTGGGCTCTATCGGACTTTTTCCGTCGGAATTTCCGACGCACAAAGTTTGAGAGCTGCATCTAAAATTTTCCGACAACAAAATCCGATCAGACTTTTTCGGATCATGTGTAGAGAATACCGACGCACAAAGTGCCACGCATGCTCAGAATAAATTTGGGGACGAAATCTTTTGGCTACTGGCCTCTTCGTAGTCCCATCGAACATTTTGTACATCACCTCGTCCGGAGCGATCGGATTTTCCGACAACTTTGTGCGACCGTGCGTATGCAAGACAAGTTTCGGCCAAAATCCGTTGGAAAAAATCTGATGGATTTTGTTGTCGGAATGTCTGACCGTGTGTACAAGGCATTAGGGTAGGGACTTCTTCGGCTGCTCCATTGCACAAGTGTCTCCATGGAATGGCTGTTTCTGTTCCTAGACCTCGTCGCCAATAACAACATCAATACAATACAATATTCAGTGAATATTGGGTAGGCCTATCAAATTCCTGAAAGGCTAGATTAATGGAGAATGCTTGGGCACTTGATTTAAAGGGGAAAACACCACTACCAGGTGAAGCGAAGTATTATAAGAAGTTCCTATGAATGCAATATTTTCCATTTTAAAAAAATATTTACATTTGAAGAGCATAAGATATAACCTATTTAAATACATTTTTTGCCCCATTCGCACAGAACTAATGGATATGCACTTTTCACTGGGCGAATTCGATATAAATCACCCGCTTAGTTAGGGGAAATCTCTCCAAAGGAGTACTAAAATCCCAACACAAGCTAAATCTTAAAAAAAAAATTTGAAAATGGTTGGGCATACAATTTATCTGTGTGATAATATATTATGTTAATTTTCCCTTTTTTTTTCTTAAAGCGGTGTTCTGGCCGAAATTATACTTTTTAAATAAAAATACCCCTATAATACACAAGCTTAATGTATTCTAGTAAAGTTAGTCTATGAACTATGGTCTGTTTTTTTAGTTTATAACAGTAGTTTTTTATTTTATAAACTTACAGCAGGCCGTGGCCATCAAGTGTGGGCATCTGAAGCCAGACTGTATTTCTTCCTGGATCTCAGCCTTGCAGATCTCGCACATGATCAGTGCAGCACAAGCCGTGTAATAGGTTTCAGGTCAGGTTTCCATAGCAACGGCAGTGTCAGAGGAAGTTGCCGCCCCTTCCCAGGAGGCATTGCAAACAGGACATGATGCGACGGGCCACGGCCAGGGAGGAGGAAGTTAAAAATTAATACAGCAGATATACAGAAGAGAAATACTGAGAAAAAATATATCCAATTCGTTTACAGTGCACAGTTTAGTGAGGAATGCTGAAGAGTTGTAAAAGTGGGTGAAACTCCACTTTAACTTTCAGTCTGTGGGAAAGGTTGTCTATATAGCACTTGTTTAATGGCATTATGGGAATCCAGCAGTCGTTAGTGAAAAAGTGGTTGATGATACTATATGGAGGGGGAGCAGTACTCTTCTTCTTTCTTTGAATTTTATTTTATATTTAAACATATAAATGTATAGTATGTGGGTGTATTATATTGGCTAGGTTACAGATAAAATACATGAACTTCAATGATGTGCTCCGCAAAGGACTATTTACTAATTGTCATTGTAAGAGCTATATGAAAGAAGCATATATTTACATGTATCTCATGATTTTGTAGGTTCCTGAGGTCACCTACGCTACGTGGAAAATACTGGCGATTATATAGGCCAAGTACTGGTGCCCTGGTGCTGCTGACAGCCCTACATCTGTGTGATACGGTAATTAAATAATTGCAGTGACTTCTTTTTCCTTACAGGAGATGATAAATACTTTGCGGTGTGTTTGAAGTAGTAATTGTGCTGATTATCAGGCCAGCAGGAATCATGTAGTAAACAAGGAAGAAATACATTTCCTACCTGCTGAGTTTCTGTGTACTGACATGCCTGTGGGAACATTTGTTCAGAGATGAGTGATATAGTGTATGCAGTAAAACAAATATGTTTGCTGCTTGCAACGCTGTATCTTGGTCTAGGTCAACAAGGCTCAGGCCTAGGGCGGCACTTTGCAGGGGGGGGGGCAGCAAAAAAGCCACCACCCCCACATGAAAAAAAAATAGCCTCCTCCTGGCTCCCACACAAAAAGAGTCCCTGCGGGCTTACGCTACACTTTTATTCTTATGGGGAGGATTGGGCCTGGGGGCTGTTTATTTTACTTGTTTGTATAATGACTAGGGACTTTGAAGTCATTATACAAATAAGTGAAATAATCCTATCATTTCAATCAATGGCAGCAAACACAAGTCAAAATATTTTACAAGATAGGCGTAATCTTACTAATCCAGTGACATATTGTGATAGCACATATAGGCGAGCAGGTCCTGGTTTAACTAAAACAAAGTCCCAGATAATACCTTACGTATTAGCCAAGATCAGTAGGATAAATGTTTCTTCTCTACAACTAACTGTACAATGTGCAATGCATATTATTATATCCATGTCAAAACTTGGTATTATCTCAAAACGGTTCAATTAAACTAAAAAACAATCAAGAATATATATATATATGTAGCGCACTACCCCCTTGGGGGCTGCTAATTGTTGTTCATCTGCCAAACACCACTACTGCCATACACACCACTCCCAATAAAACTGCAACTGTCCATCTTTAGGGTTTTCTTATTCTTGATTTTATTGGCATAAAACTTTAACTTGAATGGGAGGAGGATTTCTTAACCACTTCAGCCCCGGACGATTTTACCCCCTTCCTTACCAGAGCGCTTTTTGCGATTCGGCATTGCGTCGCTTTAACTGACAATTGCGCGGTCGTGCAATGCTGCACCCAAACAAAATTGACGTCCCTTTTTTTTCCCACAAATAGAGCTTTCTTTTGGTGGTATTTGATCACCTCTGCGGTTTTTATTTTTTGCGCTATAAACAAAAGAAGAGTGACAATTTTGAAAAAAAACACAATATTTTTTACCTTTTGCTATAATAAATATCCCATTTTTTTTTAAAAAACTCAGTTTAGGCTGATACGTATTCTTCTACATATTTTTGGTAAAAAAAAAAAAAAAAATCGCAATTAGCGTATATAGATTGGTTTGCGAAAAAGTTATAGCGTCTACAAAATAGGGGATAGATTTATTGCATTTTTTTTTTTACTAGTAATGGCAGCGATCTGCGATTTTTTTTCGTGACTGCGACATTGCGGCGGACACTTCGGACACTTTTGACACATTTTTGGAACCATTCACATAGGGATCGTTGCTATAAAATTGCACTGATTACTGTGTAAATGTGACTGGCAGGGAAGGGGTTAACACTAGGGGGCGCTGCAGGGGTTAATATGTTCCCTATGTGAGTGATTCTAACTGTGGGGGGAGGGGACTCACAAGGGGAGGAGACCGATCGGTGTTCCTCGGTACTGGGAACACACCATCGGTCTCCTCTCCACTGATAGGACATGGAGCTGTGTGTTTACACACACAGCTCCACAGTCCTGCTGGTTTCCCGGGCAATCGCGGGTGCCCGGCGGACATCGCGGCTGCCGGGCACGCGCACCAGGTCCCGAGCGAAGCCGTGAGCGCCTTCGGCGGCACGCGCACGCCCCCTAGGTGGCCGGGAATGGGAGGACGTCATATGACGCCCACCCAGGATGGGAGATCCACCTTGTGGGCGTCATATGACTATGGGTGGGTATTGAAGCGGTTAAGATGCTCTCTTGCTGCATATGGATTCTTCATTTTATTACTGTGCTAAAGCATCACTCTGAATAACTCTTTAGTGATAGACTTTGGTAGAGTTCTAAAGGGTCACTCGGAATAACTCTTTACAAATATAGTCCCTGAGAATACATAGACTGGATGATATAGAGTCACTCTGAATAACTCTTCACCCTGAGGCCTTTTCCTTTAGAACGTTTCTGCATCTCAGGTATACTTGCTGCTCTACCTCCGCCTGTTGACTGTCGACTGCTACTTCCTTCAGTACAACACTCCCAAGTTAAACAAAAGGCATCACTCTGAATAATCCTCTTTTGCCTGACTGATTGGATATTTCCTGGGTGTGGAACCTAAAGCCACAGGCCATCACCGCCTATATTCCATGACTCCCGTTCCAGCATCCCTCAGTCTTTGGAAGTACTGTTTCCCTGGGTTTCCACTCACTTGTCCTCCCGATCAACAGTCCATGTTCAAATCACAGAAAGTCGATCACCCAGTTTTCCTCGTCCACTTTGTTCTTACTTCCTCCTGATGACTCCTCCATTTCTCCTCTCCGTGTGGCGCGTTCCCCTCCCCGCAAGGGGGTGACACCCAGGCTACCACCAGCTTCTCCATGCTGCTTTTCTCCATCCATCCACACCAGACTAGACTCCCCGGAAGCATGTGACCCCAGCTTATATAAGAGCCCTCCCCTCTGCCAATACAATTAATGATTGGTCAGAGCTCCTCACATGAGCTGCCTGCCACTCAGGTCTCAAGTCCTGCCCCTCTTCCAGAACAATTCCACTGAAAGCAGGGGAGGTATCCTTTGAGCCAGAGCACAGGTGGTCACACCTCCCACTACACTAACACTCCTAATCCCCAGATCAAAACATCCAGGCCTGCACAAAGTCACAGGCCTGGCTAAATTTGCCTGAAACTGGGTCCTGTCACTAAAAACACTTACAGATCACCTACCTTTGGGTAGTGGCCGCTACATATATATATATTAGGGCTGTTACTGATTAAAATTTTTATGTTCGATTAATTGATTTTTTTACAATCGATTAATCGACTAATTTCGATTAATTATAACGCACGTACAGATCCAACTACTTTTAGCTGACCTCCTTGCATTGCAACTCTGCATTAGTCAGTGGTAAATGTGGTATACACTATATACAATCACCCAACACTAGTTAGTTTCCACAATCCATGACTTAACTTCACAGTTCACACAAATACCTTTTAAATTCAAACTGCAGCACTAACGTAAGTAATTTTCTTTTCCACAGTAGCGTGACAATCCCTCCACCTCCGGTCTAACTAATCACTCTCACCTTATGGCATGGACCCCTGTGCAAACAGGTGGTCATGCAAGCGGGTATCAAAAGGGTTAACACGGACCATAAACTTCTCTCACATATCCTTAGATCTCAGCAAGGGCACCAGGTCATGGGTAGAAAGAAAAGATCTAAGTGCTCACCGCTTAAGTATAAGATTACATTTTTGTGTTCAAACACAAACTACTCACATAAAGATGATAAAAACACAGCATGTAAAGCCGACAATCGTGTTAGTTCCGTAGGGCAGCAGCGGTGATGTCATTCCCTTCGTTAGCAGATGGAGGCACTTGGGGAAGGGGGAGGAGTCCAGTGACGTCGATGTCCGTGACATCACCGGATCTCCGACGGAACTCCCTGAAGACCCGGAAGCCGACGGAGAGGTGAGGACCGATCAAAATAATTTTGATCGATCAAAAAAATGAAGCGATTAATCAAGGAATTAATCTTTCATTTCCACAGCCCTAATATATATATATATATATATATATGCTATAAAAATATGTATTTTCTGACATGGCGGGTCTCAAACAGGAAGGGGTGTGGCCTTGAGAGGAAGGGGTGGGTCATATTCAAATTAGGGGGGCTCACGGGTTTAGTCAGGCCTAGGGCAGCACAAAACCTAAATACACAACTGGCTGCTTGTGTGCTATAAGCGGTCTCTGCATACCGCTGCTTCCTGCCAGCTGATCGAGATGGATAATACATTTAGATCTACAGTCTTTTAAGCCATAACTTTTTTTGTTAGTTTTGGATGGAGTAGAATATGGTTAGATCCGCTGTAAATCTTTTGAAGATTTAGCCAGTTGGAAAGATTTGTGTATACACAACAGTAAGTTCTATTGAAACCATAGCGCAAATATGTTGACATGCACTGATGATGTGGGCCAGGGTGCATTTTTGCATGAGTTGCAAGGCGTTCTTTTACGCACGTCATGGTGCTTTTTTTTTTTTTTTTTTTAAAGCATATTGCTTTTTCTTTTAACCAACAAGCACTGCCTAATTTTTTTTTTCCGCTCACACCAGTGTGTGAACTGATACATCAGATGAGACAGCTCTATCCATACATTGGGATTCCGTTGACCAGCTTATATAACTGCATTTCTATTGATACTGGGAATAAGCTAATAAGCTTACTGTGTCTAATGTTAAATCTGTCCTTGGGTATATTATATCTTTGGAAACCTGTAAAACAGAGAAATACACACTTGAATGCAATCAATTGTTCTTTATATAAATACTAATATAAGTATATATTGTAATGTTTGGGGTTGTATAGCTCAAGTGTAGCCCTCGCTAGCGAGTACAGTCCACGCAACATATTTCCATTTAAGGGCTTGTTGGCCCACTTTTATTTAAAGGTAAGTTTACACACAAACATACACAGTCATCGCTGTCCTACACACATACACACACACACACAAACACACAAACATCCCTGTCCCACACACACACACACAGTCATCTCCATCCTACGCACACACAGTCATCTTCGTCCTCCCTTGTTCTGCAATGTACATTCCCTATTTAACATTACCACATTCTTCACTATGCAAGTCAAGTCAGACTCTATTTAACCACACCCCCTTTAACCATTTAAGCCCCGGACCATTTTGCTGGCCAAAGACCAGAGCACTTTTTGCAATTAGGCACTGCGTCTCTTTAACTGACAATTGCGCGCTCGTGCGACATGGCTCCCAAACAAAATTGACGTCATTTCTTTTGGTGGTATTTGATCAATTCTGCGGTTTTTATTTTTTGCGCTATAAACAAAAATAGAGCGACAATTTGAAAAAAAAAAAAACATTATTTTTTACTTTTTGCTATAATAAATATCCCCTAAAAAATATATATAAAAAATGTTTTTTTTTCCTCAGTTTAGGCCGATATATTACATATTTTTGGTAAAAAAAATTGCAATAAGCGTTTATTGATTGGTTTGTGCAAAAGTTATAGCTTCTACAAATTAGGGGTTAGTTTTATGCCATTTTTATTAATAATTTTCTTTTTTACTAGTAATGGCGGCTATCAGCGATTTTTATCATGACTGCAACACATTATGGCAGACACATTAGACAATTTTGACACATTTTTGGGACCATTGTCATTTTTACAGTGATCAGTGCTATAAAATTGCATTATAAATGCAGAGTGAGGAAAAAAGATGGCGCTCCCTTTAGATATAAAGTCCTACAGGGTTAATGCGTAAGGGAGAATAAAACTGTTCGCCTATTAGCCTGGCAGCACCTCTATATATTCCCCTCCTATACAGTTTATAATGTGCAGAGTGGTGACTAAAAGCAGGGAAAATTAATTTTATGCTCTGCCTTTGAATCCAAGTAAGAAATATAAAAATACTACAGAGTTGGTAAAAAATTAAAAAAATTAAAAATTAAAATACCATATTAAAGTACATCAATATTTTTTCACTGGTTTGTCATATCAATTAACCGACTAGGTTTTTTTCACTGGGACTGGTATATTAACCATAGATTTATCACTGATTTGTTGCAAATTTATAGATTATTGATGCACTTTAATATGGTATTTTAATTTTTAATTTTTTCGTTTGGTATTGCATATTTAGTATTTAGTCACATATACTGATTACTTCTCATTGGGGATTGGAAAAGCAAGGGTGGATATCTTATCCCTTTAGGGTTTACCCCCTCTTCCGTAGCCCCCCCCCCCCCCCTGGATTCACTGCCCAGGAGGGGAATATATAGAGGTGCTGCTAGCCATAACAGGTGCACACCCTTAAGCCCCATACACACGCGCGGATTATCCGAGGACCAGGTCCGTCGGATCCTGTCCGTCATACTTTGTCCGATGTTGGTGTTGCATACACACGATCGGACAAAGTTGTCGGAAAATCCGATCATTCTGAACGTGGTGACGTTTGTTGCCTACGACGGGACTACGTAGAGGCTAGTAGCCAATAGCTTTGGTCTTGTAATGCGATCTGAGCATGCGTAGCACTTTGTCCGTCGGAATTCGATACACACGATCGGATTTGGTGTGATCGGACTTTGTTGTCGAAAAATCTATCCAGCAGGAGATAGGACTTTGTCCGTCGGACAATCCGACGTGCACTGTCCGATGGTGCCTACACACGGTCGGATTTTCCGACAACATTGTCCGATAGGACAGAATCCATGGGAAAATCCGACCGTGTGTATGGGGCTTTACTCTCCATCGCATACCAACTCTGTAGTATTTCTTACTTGGATTCAAAGGCAGAGCAAAAAATTAATTTTCCCTGCTTTTAGTCACCACTCTGCACATTATAAACTGTATAGGAGGGGAATATATAGAGGTGCTGCCAGGCTAATAGGCGCACAGTTTTATTCTCCCTTACGCATTAACCCTGTAGGACTTTATATCTAAAGGGAGAGCCATCTTTTTTCCTCACTCTGCATTTATTATTTAAATTGTCCTCTAGGGGGCCATTTTTTGGAAAGGCTGCATACCTATATCTTTTTGGTCCTAAGCGCGGAGTTATTTGTTGGATTATAAAATTGCATTGATTACTGTAAAAATTACACTGGCAGTGAAGGGGGTAACCACTAGGGGGCTAGGGAAGGGTTAAGTGTGTCCTGGGGAGTGATTCTAACTGTGGGGGGGAGGGGCGGTGTGTGACACAGCACTGATCACTAGAGATGGTCGGTTCACGGCGAACTTTGCTTGTTCGCGATTCGCCAAACCGGCGGACTTATGGCGCTGTTTGCGGCGGCCATATTCGTTTACATTGTGAAGAACTTTGACCCATGACACATCCATCATGGGGTACAGGACAGCCAATTGAGACATTTCAGCACATGGACATACTCCCTACCTTATAAATAGACCTGATCTGGCGGCCATTTTACATTCTGTCTTTTGTCAGTGTAGGGAAAGGACGCTGTGTGGAGCAGGGACAGTCAGTCTGTAATCACTAGCTATTACTATTAGGTCCACAAAAGTCCTTTTAAGAACTGGTATAGGTGTACAGTATATAGAGGTGAAATACACTGATAATATACTTTCTTTCAAACATAGAAAGCATATTATAGTGCAGTGCTCAGCGATTGTGCAGCTGTCATTTCTCAGTGTAGGGAAAGGTTGGCGTTTGGAGCAGGGATAGTCTGTAATACACTAGCTAGCAACTATTAGGTCCACAAAAGTCCTTTTAAGGACTGGTATAGGTAGGTGTACAGTATATAGAGGTGAAATACACTGATAATATACTAAATATAATAAAATACTTTCAAATATAGAAAGCATAGTATAGTGCATTTCTACTGTGCAGCATTGTGACTGCTGAGCGGTTCTGCAGCGATACTACAAAGAGTGACAAACGCAATTATAAAAAAGTATTATAACTGGTGTAATAGACCAGTGGCCCCCCAAAACGACAGATTGATGCGGGGTATTATATACCTTCTTCCACATATACTGCACTTCTCTAGAGACTTTTGTCACAGGGTCATTTAAAAAATGACAGGCAGAGGAAGAGTCAGGCCCTTCCGCAGGGGTGATAGGGCAGGACAACAGGCTTGAGCCAAAGTGGGAAGTTGCAGAAGGTGCGTTCGATTACGTCAAAGGATGCACCAGACTTGGTTGAGTGGCTCACTTAGCCTTACTCTTCTGCTCCCTCCTCATCCTCTCGATCTGCACCCTCTTCACTCTCTGCTGTGTGCACCCCCAAAGACACTACCACCAACACCACCACCACCATATACCCTCCGCTTGAGTCACAGGAATTATTTTCCGATCCAACATCACAAGACATTTCCGATGCGCAGCCATTCTTGGCATTGGATCAGGAAGAGGAGGTAACAACCGCCATTTAGTAGTCTGGCGACAGTACCCAGATCAGCCCAAGGAGGTTGGTCCCCGCTGTTGCTGCCTACTCTGAGATCTCTAATTATAGCGGTGGGGAAGGTGCCGTCGATGATGACGTGTCTAGGGACGTCACGTGGGTGCCCACAAGAGAGGAAGAGGAGGGGAGTTCAGAGGGAGAGATGGACCAGCAGATAGGGAGGAGAAGCAGGCAGGACTTACATTGCACAGGAGGGACAAACCAGACTGCTAATGTATCAGGAGCGAGGCATCAACCATGTACGGTCACATCTGGCGCTTCCAGGACGGCGGAACATGGCTCCGCAGTGTGGGCTTTTTTTAACGTATCCGCTGCTGACAATAGTGTTGCCATCTGCAGCCTTTGCATGCAGCGCATAAGTCGCAATAAGCCCAACACTCACCTAGGGACGACCGCCTTAAGAAGGCACATGAGCTGCCATCACCGAGCCCAGTGGGAGCAACGCCGTCAGAACCTACAAAGCCACACTCCAGGCTCTCACCGTCCAGCCTCTTCTACTTCTCCTTCTCCTCTCTCCACCTTCCATCATGCCGTCCTCACGTTTTTCTGGAAAAAGGCAGGCTTCCGTGGGCCAAATGTTCGAACGTACAAAAATGATGCCGCCGGATAACCCTTTTGCCCAACGGTTGACCGCTGGCTTGTCAGAACTGATAGCCCGCCAACTACTGCCATGTAAACTGGTGGACTCGGAGGCCTTTCGAAAATTTGTGGCCATTGGAACACCACAATGGAAGGTCACAGGAAGGAAGTATTTCTCACAGAAGGGCATCCCAGAGCTATATGGCCATGTTCAGCGACAAGTGAATGTATCTCTGGCACACAGTGTCGGTGCCAAGATACATCTGACCACAGACACGTGGTCTAGCAAACACGGGCAGGGAAGGTATATAACTTTTATTGCCCACTGGGTGAACCTTCTGAAGGCCGTCAAGCATGTAACCCGTGGCACCCGTGTAGATTTGGTTTTACCGCCACGGATTGCATGCAGGCCTGCCTCTTCTTCTCCTCCTCCTCCTCCAACTCCATCCTCCCTCTCCTCCTCAGCTGACTCCTCCTTTTCCGCTGCTAGCGCCTCTTCCGCTGCGCCGCCCAAGATCCCCAGAACCTATTTGACATGCCAGATGAGACGTTGCCATGCTGTGCTGCGTCTGTTGTGCCTGGAAGCCAAGAGCCACACTGGCCCTGCACTCCTTTCAGCTTTGCGATTACAGGCAGATCAGAGGCTAACACCGCTCAATTTGACAGTTGGTAAAGTGGTGTGCGACAACGGTGCCAATCTGCTTAGCGCGTTGAAACAGGGCAAAATTACACATGTGCCATACATGGCACACATCTTAAACTTGGTCGTGCAGTGATTAGTTGTCAAATACCTTGGGGTCCAGGACATCTTGCGGCAGGCAAGGAAAATCTGGCCCCATTTCAGAAGTTCTTACACGGCCATGGCTCGCCTTGCTGACATTCAGTGGCGACACAATCTGCCGCTCAGACGTCTTATTTGTGATTGCCCGATGCGATGGAACTCAACCTTCTATATGCTTGATAGGCTGCTCCAGCAGAAACGTGCAGTTAACGACTACAGGTTCTGGGGAGCATGTTTTTTTTTCACCGCGCCAGTGGCTGCTCATGCGCGACGCATGCAGACTTCTGCGGCCATTTGATGAGATCACCAAACTGGTCAGGCGCAGCCATGGCGCCATCAGTGACATCGTACCTTACGCCTTCTTTATGGAGCATGCATTGCGTCGTGTCATTGATCAAGCCGTGGAGGAGCAGGAGCAGGAAGATGGGGAAGTCGCAATGGTGGATGAATTCCCAGGGGGGGCTACTCTATCTGAGACAAGTCAACAACAGGAGTTTGAAGAGGAGTCAGAGGATGATGGTGCCGGGGCGGATGAGGAGGAGCAAGAAGAGCATGCTTTAAACCTTTCTGGGATCCCTGTTGTTGTCCGTGGATGGGGGGGGAGGAGAACAAAGAGGACGACATTATCCTGGATGATGAGCAGGAGCCAGGCCACAACACCGCTTCCAGTTTAGTGCAAATGGGGGCCTTCATGCTCCAGTGTTTTAACAGGGACCCCCGTATAAAAAGCACAAAGGTCAAGGACCAGTACTGGGTGGCAATGTACTTAGACCCCCGATACAAACACAAAATGGCGGGACGTACCTGTACGCCCATTTTGCTGACATAAATGTACATGCGGCAGTCGGCAAGTGGTTAAGCTACACCCAATATTTAGCGTACTTTAAACCATGCCCACTTTTTGCACACCTCATTGTTAGTTATTTTGCTTTTTGTGCAACCACGCCCAAAATATATAAATACTTCACCTCAAATTAACGTTATGCCCTGCCTACAGAGGCTTTCTCGCTACACAGAAAAAAGTGTCCCTAAATATTTTTTTCCAATGTTGGCAACTATGTAATAGCCCAGAACACACCTGACCAGTCATTGTGCTGGTGGTTCTGAAAACCTGGACCCATGATTGGAGATTTTATCCCACCCAGTTCTCTAAGAAATCTACAGGCTCCAGGTCCCAAAGTGGATTTTTCTAAACAATGAGGAAATTGAAAAGCCAGTTTCCTCACAATTAAGCAAACCCCCTGGAGCCCATCAACCTGCCTGGTTGAGAATTCTGCCTTAACATCACCCTGGTGTGGCATTGCTCTGCCACGATATATATATATACTAATACTAAAACTATATAGTATAAATACTAATATAAGTGTGCCTGTTCCAGAATCGGCAAGGTTGGGGATTTGGGAATTGGGATGGCGGGAGTTGTGGTGCTAAGATCTGGTGGACTGAGGTGGTAAGTGTAGTGGTGACAGTAGGTCTGGGGAGGAGGAGTGCAGGCACAACTGTGTGTTGAGGGGGTTTAAATGTTGCATAAGGGGGATGAGTGGCGTGAGAGTGGGTGAGGGGGAGGAGTGGTGAGGGTAGTGGAAGGGTGATAAAGGGAGGGGTGGGCAGACAAGAGGAAAGGTGGTGAGGAAGTGGGGGAAAAAAGTGTAGAGGGGGGATTGTGTGGCAAAGTGATGAGAGATGGGTGCAGTCTTGAGAACCATAAAGACATGGATGAGCGAGTTTGGGGTGGAGGAACTTGACTGGCCTGCACAGAGTCCTGACCTCAACCCAATAGAACACCTTTGGGATGAATTAAAATGCAAAGGGTGGGCCAACTCAATATCAAACCCTATGAACTAAGACTGGGATGCCATTAACCTCCCTGGCGGTAATCCTGAGTCTGGCTAGGGGTGGAACTTCAGTACCATAAGCGGTAACCCCGAGCCAGATCGGGATCGCATTGCAGGATACAGAGGAAGTTACTTACCTTGTCCCCTAGATCCTGCGATGTCTCCCCGCTGTGTGTGTGCGAGCTCCTCCGCTCGATTCACACAGTGCAGAGTGCCGCTGATCTGTTCCCTGCGACGTTACGACGCACGGGAGCGGAGATTGGCGCCAAATTCAAAAAAGTTAAAACACAAAACACATACAGTACTGTAATCTTACAGATTACAGTACTGTATAAAACAATTATACATCCCCCTTGTGTCTGCCCAGTGCCCTGCATGTTGTTTTATATAATAAATACATTTTTTTCTGCCTGGAAACTGGAGATTGTCCATAGCAACCAAAAAGTGTCCCTTTATGTCAAAAGTGGTTTTAGACCAGCTATAAAACAGCGATAATAAATTAGAATCACAATTCATCATAAAACACTAAATATAATGACAGTGACAATTCTGCAACTGAGCAAATTTCAGTGTTTTTGATTTGATCACATTATTGAATAATTTTTATAGTTATTTATTATATTATAATTTATGATTTTGTGTTTCAAACTTTATCATACCCGGGATGTCTACTAGACTCGATTTAACCTCCCTGGCGGTAATCGGGAGTCTGGCTCGGGGCAGGAACTTCAGTACCAAAAGCGGTAACCCCGAGCCAGACTCGGGCTTGCGTTGCAGGATACGAGGGGGGTACTTACCTTATCCCCTGGATCCTGCAATGTCTCCCCGCTGTGTGAACGAGCCGTCTGCTCGCTCGATTCACACAGTGCCGAGTGCCGCTGATCTCTGTTCCCTGCGACGTTACGACGCACGGGAGCGGAGATCGGTGCCAAATTCAAAAAAGTTTAAAAACACAATACACATACAGTACTGTAATCTTACAGATTACAGTACTGTATACAAAAAATACACATCCCCTTTGTCCCTAGTGGTCTGCCCAGTGCCCTGCATGTCATTTTATATAATAAAAATATTTTTTTCTGCCTGGAAACTGGAGATTGTCCATAGCAACCAAAAAGTGTCCCTTTATGTCAAAAGTGGTTTTAGACCAGCTAGAAAACACTGGCTGGGATGACTCCACAGAACTCTCAGGATAAAGGAAACAATCTCCAATAGTGCATTATCATGGTCAAAATGCATAAGAGAATACCAGCCAAGCTTAACCACTTGCGGACCGTCCACCATCATTATATGATGGCTCTTTGAAGTGGAATATCGTTGTTATGGCAGCACCTAGCTGTCATAACCCCAGTATCCACTTCTTCACCGGGTGGTCCGCTTTAAGATAAAAGTGGTCTCAACAGCGGATTCACAGCGAGGTCTCTTTTATCGGAGGCGATCCGGTCCTGTCCCCTGCTTGCAAGCTTGACAAAGGAGCGTGGTCGTCACGTGATTCACGGCCAGCTAGCTCAGGAAACGCGTCACACGCTGTGACGTCATCATCTCTGCGCCTGGATCCCTTTTTGTGTCTCAAGCCTCGTTTTGGCCGCCTATCCACCTCGGTCGGTCGGACGACTACCTGCTACTACAGAGGACGAGGAACTGCCGAACACATCAAGCCCCAGTGACTGACAACACAAGGACTACCTGTATTGCACGGGACATCTTACATGCCTGACATTCACCAGCTAAATGTGAGTGCTTCTACTACTGTTTACTTCACAGGATTAATTTTTTTTTTACAGTCTGCACCCAGAGGCGCCTCTTTTTCTTGTTTTTCTCTTATAGTGCTTCGGGAACAAAGGTTTATTTTTCCATTGGATGGCTGCCATGTTTTGTGGACTTTATTGTATCCCCCTCCTGTCATCTCCCCGGTCATTTTAACCTGCTTGTTAGAAACATCCCCCCCCCCCCCATCCCACCCCTGTTTTTTAACGCTGCCAATTGCGCATATATATAGGAGCAGATATATGGTTTATCCGAGCATATCAGCCTCTTATACTCAGCACTGTGTATTGTGTTTTTCTGAATGAAAATTTATTTTGGATCATTGTTTTAGGTGCTTGCGCCAACTACTTGTATTACTGTCCCCTGCTTGACATGGAGCTGAAGGGAAGATGGCCCCCACCCGGCTCCATACCATTGCAGGGCGGAAGCAACGTCAAAACGTTACTTCCACCCCTAGCTCTTAGGCCACTTTCACACTGAAGCACTTCTAAACTGCCAGTAAAAACACTGAGTGCTTTTGAAGCGCTTTTCAGGCGCTTTTGAAGAGCTTTCCATTCATTTCAATGGGGAGGGGAGTTTTTCACAGCCCTGCCAGCACACTGCCCCAGTGTGAAAGCGTTCATTGATTTTAACCTCCCTGGCGGTAATCCCGAGTCTGGCTCGGGTTGAGTTTTTTCTACCAGGAGTGGTAACCCCGAGCCAGACTCGGGCTAGCGTTGCAGGATACAGGGGGAAGTTACTTACCTTTTCCCCTGGATCCTGCGATGTCTCCCCGCTGTGTGTGCGAGCCGTCCACTCGCTCGATTCGCACAGTGCCCGAGTGCCGCTGATCTCCGTTCCCTGCGACGTTCCGACGCACGGGAGCGGAGATCGGCGCCAAATCGGCGCCAAATTCAAAAAAGTTTAAAAACACAATACACATACAGTACTGTAATCTTACAGATTACAGTACTGTATACAAAAAATACACATCCCCTTTGTCCCTAGTGGTCTGCCCAGTGCCCTGCATGTCATTTTATATAATAAAAAGATTTTTTTTCTTCCTGGAAACTGGAGATTGTCCATAGCAACAAAAAAGTGTCCCTTTATGTCAAAAGTGGTTTTAGACCAGCTAGAAAACACTGATAAAAAATTAGAATCACAATTTATCATCAAACAATAAATTTAATGACAGCGACTATTCTGCAACTGAGCAAATTTCAGTGTTTTTGATTTGATTACATTATTGAATCATTTTTATATATATTTTTATTATATTATAATTTATGATTTTGTGTTTCAAACTTTATCATACCCGGGATGTCTACTAGACTCTGGTTCAGACAGATTTAAGTGAGTTATTCATAAGAATTGCATGCCTACAATATAAAAAGGCCAAATTTCCATGCAAAATAATTGTACCGCTTTCAGCACTAAATTCCGGACAGAATCATACCGCCAGGGAGGTTAATGGAAATAAGTTTTCGTGAGCTTTTTAGGCACTGTTTTTAGCGTGAAAGCGCCTGAAAAGCGCCTCAGTGTGAAAGTGGTCTTAAAGGGACATTTTTTTGTATTGCATTTAGAAATTAGATAGGCCGTCAGTACATCAGGTGTGATCAATTTTCAGAGATTGGCACCATAGCTTGTGGTCTCTATAACTTTCACAAAGATCAAATAATATACACCGATTTGGGTTATTTTTACCAAAGATATGTAGCAGTATAAATTTTGGCCAAAATTTATGAAGAAAAATTATATCGGTCTTTTTTCTTTTATAGCGCAAAAAATAAATAATCCAGCGGCGATTAAATACCACCAAAAGAAAGCTCTATTTGTGTGAAAAAAAAGGACAAAAATGTCATATAGGTATAGTGTTGCATGACTGAGTAATTGTTTTTTTTAAATGTGAGAGCACCGAAAGCTGAAAATTGGTCTGGTTAGGAAGGGCGTTTAAGTGCCCAGTGGTCAAGTGGTTAAAGACGGCCCTGTTATCACCATCGAGTAATCTCCTATGTTTGAATGCTTTTCTTATAATAAAATGTACTTTTATGGCATGTAGTTTCTAACCAGTATTATGTGACTCTGGTATGGCTGTTAGACTGTAAGTTCCAATGACTGAGTTGAAAACACATATGCATTCTATAACCCACTGGAGAGCATGAGGATGTACACAATCTGGAAAAATAATAAATAATATAGTATTGTTCTAACTACCAAGCAATATAACCTTTAAACACAGCATCTCCCAGGATTTGTTATTTCACGCTTCTGCTTGTTTGCCATCAATTGTTGACATATGACCTTCTCTGAAATGGCTGTTATTTTTAGTAACACGTGGACTTATTTTATTAGCACTAGTAAATTATATGTGGTTCATCCATTTACCCTGCAAACCACCTTTTGGGTCTATCCTGGTTATTTCTGACAGTGCACTAACAAGAAGAAAACTGGGGGGCCCATATAGGACCTCATATACTAATAGCAGCATAAACCCATATCATAGGGCCCTGTAGCAAAATATTGACGTGACCAATTTCTGTTTAATGTCACCCTTAAACATTCCTGTCTACCTCCTCCCTTCCCATTCAGTACACATGTAAAGTGAGTTAAGCTGGCATCTGACCTGAGGGGCTTGTCCGTTGGCTAGTTGTCTCATAAACACGCCCATTTTAGTCACCCAAACATGTATGTTTATGCCTACAGAGTGAGTAGAGATGAAAGAGAATATTTTTTTCCCCCTGAGATCACCTGCTATCCCTACTAAAGAATTCTTACTGTCTACATATATGGGGACAATTCGCTGTTGATGACAGAAGTGAAGAGCCTCTATTTGAGCTTTCTAGCCAATGTGCTATATTAAAGAAGAAGTTAAGTTGGCCTTTACACTGTAGCAGCCCATAGTTTAAGTTTAAATAGGTAACAAGCAACAATTACAAGTATTAAACAGAAAAAGTATCCTTCTTCCATTTTTAGGTGTACTTTTGAAATTCTTTTATAGGCTTCTTTTATTTTATTTTTCCAGGTGATCCAACCAGTAACACAATTCCTGTCTAAGGGTGTCGAAACTCACATCTCCGCTTTAAGTCCTTCTCCTCTGCCACATCTGGCATGCAATTTTTTTGGGGGGGAGTGGGTACCTGTCAAAACTAGGCGATCCGAGCCAAAGTTATCCCCCTCCCCTCCCTCCCTGAAGTCTCCTTGGACACGTCACAGGTCCCAGAAGACTGTGGGATCATTCACAAAGTTCAGCACGGCTTGTGCATGCACAGTGGGCAGCTGGCTGTGAAGTCGAAAGCAGCATAGCCAGCTGACCAAATTTAGGATGTGGCACCAAGAACCCGAAGGCTAGTGAAGAACTAGTCTGGGTGAGGACAGTGCTGGATCCCTTGACAGGCAAGTTTCCTTTTATTAAAGCCTTGTTCACACCATGGTGCAGAAAGCTGAGTTTTTCTGCACACGTTCTGCAAGGGCACAAAGAAAACAAACAGTTGTTATCTATGTGACCTGTTCACACCACAACACTGGTTTTAGGTGTGGATTTTTTGTGCACAGGAATTTGAAACATGTTTAAAATTCACTGAAAACTCCTGTCTCTGCAAGTGAAATTTCTGTACATATGGTGTGAACGAGGCCTAAAATACGAGGCCAAGTTTTTAAAAAAGACCACATAGATGAGTTCTTGCTCGAAAAAAATATTTTAAGCAAAAGATAGCATGGATTCATGAAAGACAGAAGTTGTCAAACAAATCTGATTTCTTTTTATGAAGAGGTAAGTAAAACCTTGGACAGAGGGGTGGCGGTGGACGTGGTATACTTGGATTTTGCAAAAGCGTTTGACACTGTGTCTAATGTGTAAGGTAATGTGTACAGGTGTGGAAATATCAGTTTGTAAATGGATAGAAAACTGGCTAAAAGACAGAATTCAGAGAGTAGTGGTTAATGACTCTTACTCTGAATGGTCTAGGTTATCAGTGGTGTACCCCAAGGTTCAGTGTTGGGACCCTTACTTTTTAATCTCTTTATAAATGATATAGGGTCTGGGATTAAAAGTACCATTTCAATCTTTGCAAATGACACCAAACTTTGCAGTGGAATAACGTCCTTACAGGAGGTATCCAATTTACAAGCCGACCTCAATGCACTAATTAGGCGACTGTGGCAGATGAGGTTTAATGTTGATAAATGTAAAGTTATGCACTTGGGGGCTAATAATATGCACGCATCATAAATACTAGGGGGAGTACAACTGGGGGGATCCATAGTGGAGAAGGATCTGGGGGTTTTGGTAGATCATAAGCTCAATAATAACATGCAATACCAAGCTGCGATTTCCAAAGCAAGCAACGTCCTTTCTTGTATTAAGAGATATGGACTCCAGAGAGCAATATCATTTTGCCCTTGTACAAATTATTAGTAAAACCTCATCTGGAATATGCAGTTCAGTTTTGGGCACCAGTTATCAAAAAGGATATCGGGGAACTGGAGAAAAGTGCAGAGAAGGGCAACCAAACTGATAAGAGGCATGGAGGAGCTCAGCTATGAGGAAAGATTAGAGGAACTGGATTTATTCTCTCTTGAGAAGAGGAGATTAAGTGGGGGGGGGGGGGGGTATAATCAACATGTACAAATATATAAGGGGTCCATATAGTGAACTTGATGTTCAGTTATTCACTTTACGGTCAACACTGAGGACAAGGAGGCACTCTTTACACCTAGAGGAAAAGAGATTTCATCTCCAAATACGGAAAGGTTTCTTCAAAGTGAGAGCTGTGAAAATGTGGAATAGACTCCCTCCAGAGGTGGTTCTGGCCAGCTCAGTAGATTGCTTTAACCACCTCAATACAGGGCACTTACACCCCCTTCCTGCCCAGGCCATTTTTCAGCTTTCAGCGCTGTCACACTTTGAATGACAATTGCACGGTCATGCTACACTGTAACCATGTGAAATTGTTATCATTTTCTTGTCACAAATAGCGGTTTCTTTTGGTGGTATTTAATCACTCCATTGTTGTTTTTTTATTTTTTCCTAAAAAAAAAAAAAAAAAAATAAGAACGAGAGCCACACTGCCCAGCCTTCATTTGACGGTGGGCGGGCGGCAAGTGGTTAAGAAAGGTTGGATTCTTTCCTAAGTGCACACAATAAAACTGGGTACTGGCATTTATAGGTAAAGTTGATCCAGGGAAAATCCTATTGCCTCTTGGGGGTCAGGAAGGAATTTTTTCCCCTGCTGGAGCAAATTGGATCATGCTTTGCTGGGGTTTTCTCTCTGGATCAACTGTGGGTATAGGATTGTGTATATGGGATGGTTTGATATTATTTTTTTATTTATTTTTATGGTTGAACTAGATCGGTCTTTTTTCAACCTGACTAACTATGTAACTATAGACCTATGTAAAAGTCAGCAGCTACAGGATTTGTAGCTGTTGATCTTTAATTTTTCTTTAAACAATTACAACCAGTGGCATACCAATGGGGGTGGCAGTCCACCCCGGGTGCCGCACATTGAGGGGAGTGCAGTAAAATCTTTTTTTTTTTGTCATTAATAGTCCCAATGGAGCGGGCTGGCAGCTCCCGTCCTTCTCTCTGTGCAACCAAGCGATGTGCAGGGAGGGAGGCAGACAGCCGGGAGAGGACTTGAGCCTGCTATAAAGTGGTGTGGGGAGAAGCTCTGTGGCGCCCGGCATCTCCTTTTACATCTCTGGCTAGCAGTTCACATTTTACAGTGGAGGGGGAGGGGCGTCTGACCGGTACAGGCATTGGCTTGTGTACAGTGAGTTGCTTGGCCACTATAGCAGGCATCACAGAGCTGCCAATCAGTAGTGCAGCAGTTCAGTTTTGTGTGTGTGTGTGTGTGGGGGGGGGGGGGGGGGCAGGTTGCAGAGATGTGCAGCGGAGTACATGTGCTGGGGGGGTGCAGAGACTTATGGAGACTTACTGAAGGATACAAAAGATTCTGGGAGTGCAAAGGTGTACGAGGGGGTACACAAATGTGCTGGGGGTGCAGAAGTCTTCTGGGAGTAACAAAGCCATTCTGGGGAGTACAGAGGCATCTGAGGGTGCAGAGGTGTGTTGGGATACAAAGGTTTTCTGGGGTTACGGAGGTAAGGGGGAGTGGAAGTGTGCAAGGGGGTGCAAAGACGTGTGCGGGGTGTTACAGAGATGAGCAAGGGGGTACGGAGGTGTCCTTGGGGGGGGGGGTGCAAGGATAAATGTAATATTAGTGGTGGAGCATAATGTAATAATAGTGGTGGAGCATAATGTAATAGTGGTGGAGCATCATGTAATATTAGAGGTGGAGCATACTGTAATATTTGTGGAGCAACTGTAATATTTGTGGAGCAACTGTAATGCAAATTGCACTTTCACCTGTGTAGAAAAATAATCCTTGCACCAGCCCTGCAGCC
Source organism: Lithobates sylvaticus (assembly GCA_028564925.1). Taxonomy (NCBI): domain Eukaryota; kingdom Metazoa; phylum Chordata; class Amphibia; order Anura; family Ranidae; genus Lithobates; species Lithobates sylvaticus. The sequence goes on along the minus strand of CM053037.1, from coordinate 138,595,422 downwards.
CAGCGCAGGGCCTGCAGTCCTCTTTTAAGATAGGCTAATATTTTTTTAATATTTTTACAATGCCAAATGTTTGTTAAATTGGGGGGGTGCCAGATTTAGGATCCGCCCCGGGTGAAAAATGTTCTAGGTACGCCCCTGATTCAGTGGCGGCTGGTGGGGGGGTGCCAGATAAATTAGGATCCGCCCCGGGTGAAAAATGTTCTAGGTACGCCCCTGATTTACCCACAACAGACACCAGCAAATTTAACCATTTTAGTGAGACTGGTATGAGTGAAGCATTTAACTAAATTGGCCAAATAAAAGTTTAATTTCCTTTGTCCATTGTAATACTGAAAGTGTTTAGGTTTGTCATATTATATGTTTTTTGTAAATGGTTTATAATTCATAGCCTCATTAACAAAAGACTACTTTTCAGTTGAAAAAATGGACATAAGAGTCTTGTTGTCTGTTAAACTAGTGGTATTACTTTGTAACAACTAATCTATAGGTAATGCTGCTCAGCAGAAATCACGGGGCCCCCTACAACCTACCTGGCAGGGCCCCCCCCCCCTCTGGAAATCAAATCGCTGAAAGTCACAATCATGCTTTGCAGCCATGGCAGAAATAAGAGCCTTGCTACTGCTGCCGCCACATTAACATTTGCCATTTTGGAAATGCACTAGACCCTTGTGGTGCCCAATAATTGTTAATGGCACCCTAAATGCAATGAGCAGACATGTGTTTTGTCTTGTGGCAAAGTTGCATGCCTTAACATTTTCTGCAGCCTCTATGATGTGTTTGTCACATATGGCAGCCCATTCCCTATGTGTGAAAAAACAAGAAAAAAAAAATGAAAATGTGAGCAGGAATGTTTGTTACTGCTATGTGAAGTATAAAGGGACCTTAGGGATGGTATATAGAAATGGCTGGGCAGAAACTGGCTTCTTGCTCAGCACTGCATTGACAGCTATCTGCAGTTCTAGGCTGGCTTCATAGTCACCTCTCTCCAAAATCATAAAGTTTTGTGACTTTTTCCAGCAGCAACCCCCCCTCCCACACACACACACACCACACACTCACCTCCTCCAGCAGAAGCACTGCTCCATCCAAACCCTGGAGTTCAGTGAACACAGAGCAGTGAGAGCAGTCAGCAACTTCCTGCTCACACTGACCAGAGATAACATTGACGAGTGGGAGTTTCAGGACCCCACAGAGACACAGGCAGACTGAGACTGCAGCTCACTTTACCACTTACAAATACAGTGTTTCATCCAAGGCGTGCTCCCCTGTACCACGAACAGCATTATCACTACAATAGCCATACAATAGACTTGATGACACATAAGTAACATGCAAAAAACTAAAAGAAGAGTTTGCCTACCGTCTGTGGAAAGAAGTCGGCCAGGACATCCTTGGTTTCTTTAACCCGGGGTCTTCTTCTCCCGCGCCTGTCTTTTGCTATGATTGGACGCCTATATTAGGGAAGCGATGTATTCGCTTCTCTAACACAATACTGTGTAATCAGCGAACGCACAGTTTACACTTAGGGAAGCCTATTAGAGCACACCGACACCTGAATAGGGGGCGGCAGAGGTGACAATAGATAGATTCATGCAATGCATGAATCTATCTATTGGTGATAGAGCGGTGCATACTGCACTGTGCCCGGCGCCCTTAAAGGGACATGTTTAAATAAATTTTTTTTTTATTTTTTAACTTTTATTTTTTTTTTTTTTTAACTGCAAGGAGGGGGGGGCGGCGCCCGGGCGCCCCCTATGGACGGGCCGCCACTGCCCTGATTACAACAACAGTTTAACTTTTAGGATAGAGGTTTAACTAATTAAATAAAAGTTGTCCATTGTAATAACCTCTGGTCAGTGTTGAATGGTTTATTTCATCCCTCTAAAGACTACTTTTATTAGGACACTTACCTGTCCATGGTTCCCGCAATGTCGGCACCCTAGTCGATTTTCGGATTGGCTCTCGGGTGCTGACGCTGCCATTCATGGTAAGTGAAATTGACAGTGAAGCGGGGAAGGGTACTTGTCAAAACAGGTACCCGTTCCCCCCTGAAAGGTGCCACCGGAGGGGGGAAGGAAGCAGATAAGCGGGGGTTCCACTTTTGGGTGGAATTCCGCTTTAATGAGAAATCTTACCCATAACAACGTGATAAAAAATAATCTTCTTCAGCAAGTATAATACACTCCACATCAATAATTATGCTACCAAAATAAGTGTGTGCTGTAAATTGCCTCCAGTGTTGCTACTTTTTCTTCTTGCTGGAGACTGACATTTTGCTGAAGCCCAGAGCCCCAGCAGTAAATCATAAAGTGGAACTAAACCCATTGATTTAACGGTTTCAAAAACAGTTTCATTCCTGAAATGCCGTGATTGCCAACTGTCACATTTGCTTGTGTCCTCAACCAAACTGTCAAATCAAATGGCTGGTGTCATAACTGATCACATGTGCAGCACCATGGCAGTTGCAGATCAAACAGAAGCAGCTTCCTTGAATGTAGCGGATAAGAGGGTTTAATTCCACTTTAACGCAGTCAGCAGATCGGCCTCTACAAACTTGTCAGTGCATAAAAATACAGAGCAACTGAGCATGTGCAGAGCAGGGTGAGACAGTGTATTACTGGATTTTAAAGAGTATAGGCACTTATTTTTAATGTTTTACATAGCTATACCTGCAAAAGAAGCCTGAACTGATCTAGCAGGACTTCATTTTCTGACTAAAGTTCCACTTTAAAAAAATAACAGACTTAGGCCCCTTTCACACTGGGGCGAGAGCCGCGGTGACGGTAAAGCAGCGCTATATGTAGCGCTGCTTTACCGTCATTTTAACCGCGGTATTCGGCTGCTCGCGGTGCGGTTTTACTCCCCGCGAGTGGCCAAAAAAGGGTTAAAGACCCCCGCAGAGCGCCGCTGTAGCGGCGCTTCGCGGCGGTATTGCCGCGGTTTTACCGCGGTTTCCCATTCAAATCAATGGGAAGGAGCGGTATAGGAGCGGTGAACACACCGCTCCTATACCGCTCCAAAGATGCTGCTAGCAGGACTTTTTTTGCCGTCCTGCTAGCGCACCGCTCCAGTGTGAAAGCCCGCCGGCTTTCACACTGGAGTTAAAGGGGCCGGATTTTTTCAGGCGGTGAACAGGCGCTATTTTTAGCGCTGTACCGCCTGAAAAACTCCCCAGTGTGAAAGGGGCCTTACTGCTGGATCAACAGGTAATAAAACTGTGTACTAGGGGGGATTTAGAAAAAGAAAGACTGCCGTATTAATGCTAGTGACAGACTGTGCCATATGCCATTTTTTGTTCCAAACATATTTTATTGAGACATATGCCATTTTTTTATTTTGCCCATAAATCCTCTTTAAGGCTCAAATAAAAATACTTTCTTAATTCAGTGTTATGAGCAAATCACAGGTACCATTTTCAATTCGTTTTAACAAAGTTTCTATTCAGATAGTCCTCAGCAGGTTTTAAAATAAAATAGGAGCTGCAATACTCGCCTACATTTTGTAAACTCACCTGCTGGGAACTTTAGCGCTGGTCATATTCTAGTTTGAATGACTTGCAGTGTTGTTTATGCCACTTCCTGTAAGTGAAGGGCATCATAGGTGACCACTAGGGTTGCCACCTCATCCCTTTTAAACCCAAACACATATGAATTACACAGGTTTTGAGGCTAATCTAATTCAGATAAGGCACCAAGTGTGTCTAATTACCAAGCTTAACTTAATCAGCCACAGAACCTATGTAATCATTATGTGTTTGGTTTTAAAGCGATGATGTGGCAACCCTAGTCACCACAGGGACTTGCAATCACAATGATACAGAGATGGTGAAGGTGACTTTGTCATGTCAATGTCGCAGGCAGCATCACTGTGGACCACACTGTTTTAAAACGTAGGCTGAGTGGACCCTTTAGCAAAATGTAACCTATCTGAAGATGTTGGAATGAAGATTCTTTCTGGTTCATAGGCTGAAAGCCTGGCCTCACCTATTAGCCAGCGAGGCCACCTGTCGTAGTAAGAAGCCAATATTAAATCTAATGAAGTGCTTAACCTATTGGTCCAAGAAATATCTGAATGTCAGAATACATGTGCATAATCTTAGACCTTAGACCTTGAACAAAGTGATTTTATAAAACCGTAAGGAATATGCAGGCTAAAGCGTACAAAGCAACCCATCAGCCTTACTGGAGAGTTGAATTTTCTCAACACATAGGGGTTTATTTACTAAAGGCAAATCCACTTTGCACTACAAGTGCACTTGGAAATGCAGTCGCTGTAGATCTGAGGGGGACATGCAAGGAAAATAAAAAACAGCATTTTAGCTTGCACATGATTGGATAATAAAATCAGCAGAGCTTCCCCTCATTTCAGTTCTTCTCCTCAGATCTACAAGGACTGCACTTACAAGTGCACTTTCAATGCACTTTCAAGTGCACTTGCAGTGCACTTGTAGTGCAGAGTGGATTTGCCTTTAGTAAATCAACCCCATAGAGGTTGATTTACTAAAGGCAAATAGACTGTGCACGTTACAAAATGCACTTGCTCCAGAGCTTAGTAAATGAGGTGAAGCTTCACTTTGCAAAGAACACCCAATCACAAAAAAATAAAAATAAATGTTTTGCTTGCACAGGATTGGATGATGGAAGTCAGCAGAGCTCCTGCTCATTTATTAAGCTCTTTTTGCCTTTAGTAAATCAACCCCATAATGCCAATGCTTTAGCCTGTAGTATTATTCAATGTTAAATATTGGGTTAAAGGTCAGGTTAGGGTAATTGTTAGGTTCAGGTGGTAAGAGGTTAACATTAAAGATTTGTGTTTAAAATTAACCATACAACTGACAGATAAAGTGGGGTGCATTATTACACCATACAACTGACAGATGGGGGGGGTTGGTGAAAGTGGGGTGCATTATTACATTACAGCAATGGCTGGCTAAAAGCCTAAATTACAGAGCAGGTAGATTTATACTACATGTATGCAAATGGAGGTTTAATTTTCAAAACTGGAGAGGGCCTTGGATAGGGAGGGTTGAGTGCTAGAGGTAGCCTAACATTTAGGCCCCCCTCACACTGTGCATTGCAGTACCACAAAGTAAAACAGGCATGCCACAGCATGTTACCACATTGCCTGGTAATGCATGGAACTCTATATTGTGATGCCATTCCTTTAGAATGGTGCCTCAACACAGTACAGTAAGTACCAACATAGCTGTGTTGCAAAGCACCGCAATAATAATAAACTTTATTTTATATAGCGCCTTTAAAAGGTGGCTTCTCAAAGTGATTTACAAGGAAAGGCGCTACCATATATACCATACCATTGGATACATACCATTGGAAAATTAGGTATATCTTCAATTGGAACTCAAATCGGACAGTCTTGAATAGTTGAAATAGGTCATATTGTTGTGAATAGACAATAACAGTAACTGTAGTCTTTTAAGCTGTCATTTCTTTAAACTGTGGATATTCTCCTCCATGACAGCCTTTGTAAATTGAATAGGGAGCAATATGCCACTGAAAATTATGCCCAACATCCAATGTTAAATGCCACTGATGCCCATGTACACATCAATTATAATTGTTTGGAGCTGCACACGGGGAGACAAGTCCCAGGCTTCACCATGGACCTCTCCTCTTGACCAACTGTCAGCCAACTAGCCATAAGCAAGCTGCACATGCCCATAATTACAGGCTGGGCTGATGACCTCAATGCCATCACACTGCTCTCAAGTAGGAACAACTACTGCAAATTTAAAAAAAAAAATTGATAAGCATCACTGTTCTGCTAAACTTGTACCAAAGGGAACACATGACCAGTGTAGCCAAGATATGACCCCTTAGCTGGACCAAAAACTCCATATAACTTTAACTTATTTAATAAAATAAGAGACCACACCATTTCCTTGGAGTTAAATGGCCATAACAGCTATTTATTAAATCACCAAAATAAGAAACTCCAATTTTCTTATTTACAAATAAAACATAAATAAAACATAAATAACCATAAATAACACAATAACATTAACCCCTTCAGATCCCTTCTGAAAACTGGAAAACAAACAGGTTAACACCCACTTATTATTGGTCAGTGACGGCGCTAAGTGCTATATACCATAACCATGATATCAATCGATATCAACCACCAGGGGGCACTGCGGGATATACAGACCCATGGGTCTCACTCTGTACCACCCGATTACCAACTTTCCCGCAGTGCACAATACCATTAAACATCAACAACGTTTGATGTACCAGGAGGGGCCATCTATTGATGAGCCCCCCACCCACTTCCCACCTGTATAACTGCTGCCGTCACTAACCAACAAAACAACCAACGCCAACCCCCCCTCTGCTGTCATGACGAATTCCCTTCAACGACCTGAAACGACAATGAGAACATTAACACATCCAATAAACATCCTTAAAATAGGGGAGGGTGGGTGGGAAAAACTGCCTCCTCCAGCTCTGTCTCTTCCCGCACTGACCTCCCGAGCTCCGCCCCTCCTCTTATACGGCCGCTCCCCTTCTCAGCCCAAACCACTCCCCCATTCTCTAAACCTCTCTCTATCTGCTGCAAAGTGTGTCACTTGACACTTCTGTCATGTGCAGCCCTACATTACCTTTCCTTTCAGTGCATTGCATTCTGGTCTTTTCTA